>VFFE01007836.1:2066359-2098200 GCA_008921705.1 Burhinus oedicnemus
ATTTGCTGTAGGTAAAGGCTGAAAAGATAAGCTTCAAGGGAGTAGATGAGAACAGGGGTTCTGCTAATGGACTTCATGTCTCAGGAGAAGCAAAACCTTGGAATTGTCTCAGCTGAGGCCTTTGAAAATATCTATTGTCCTTGATCAAAAGTATAGTAGATAAAGGAAGTTTAGAAGTGGATGGAGTCCTGGAGGTAGACTCTGGAAATTCTAACCTAGTTTGCTGTTAGTGTGAGCCAGAGAGCCCTCCAGACTTGCACTGAATCCAGTTAAAAGTGTGGAGTGTGAACATCAGGTAAATGACTGGTATGTATATGAACAAATATATATATATCTATATATGTAACACAGCCTTCCAGTGTTAAGTGAATGAGGTTGTGTGACCTTCTATATCTAAACCATTTATCTACCTGCTTGTTCAGATCAAAGCTGAAGCAGAATGCAAAGTCACAGGTAGTGAAAGAACTGAGCTCCCTTCTCAGCTCTGTTTAATTATTAAAGGAAGTTTCTATCTAACTCATTTTCAGTAATGTAATCCATGATACTGTAGTTTAAAATGATGAGGACTGAAAAACGTAACAGGACATTTGAACATCACTGGAAATGTCTGAATCCTTATGCAGTACCTCACCAGTTAAAACTACTGTTCAGAGGTGATGTTTCGACTACGATATGTTTATACCTGAAATCTGAATAAGATGCCAGAGATGGTAATAAAGGCCTAACCTTTTAATATCCATCATCTCAAAGAAATGGACAAAAAAAAAATACGCTTTTCTAGAAATATTGTTCTAGCTCTTACCCTGAAAGTGGATGTAGTAGCACAATGCCTGTCTGTCTTTACATTGTACAGCAGCAGATTTCACAGAATAAGACAAATATCTGAGCATTAAGTGAACTTCTGGATAGGATAAAATTCATGGGACCCTTGATTATTTGTCTGAAAACAAGAATGCCACTTTATCAGCTCTTAAAATAGTGAAAGGAGTGCTCAAGCTGTCATCATCAGAAAACATAAACCCTGTATTAGAAACTGACTCAAAAACAGTGGAAAGTAATTGGTGAACTAGCCAGACCTCAGAAGCATATCCAGTAAATACTGTTGTCAGAACACTTTTTTTTAACCTCCAAGTAAACTTCTGTCCGAACTGATGACTAATGCTGATCTGCTGATCTGAGTCTGCCTGTATCCTACCACTAGTGGGAGAAAACTATGTAAGGTTTTGCACGGGGGGAATTCAGCAGTGCCTTTCACCATTTGGTGTTCAGGGAGTCTTGGAAAAAAAGCAGCATAGTTTCAGTTCCTAAATGTCAAAGTCATTTCTGGCTTTTTGAGTCAGTAGGAAGGCCATGGTAACTGGTTTAGGGGACTATTAGACTGGATCTGGTCCCTGTGCCTAGCAAATAACAAAAGTTGTTTAATTCTCTGTCTTTCTGCATTAAGTGTATCTCTGTTGTAACCTGTGGTCTAAAACCCTTTCTGAAGATGCCTTATTCCTGCCTACTGCAACGCATTATGTGTGTGAGTCCAGAGCGGCTGCCGCTTATCTGGAAGACTAGCCAAACAGTGAGGTATGTACTTGTATTCAGGAACAGAGGTCTAAAACAGTGGCTGAGGAGGATAGTGCAACCTATGGGTCTCAAAATGCCCCTGAGCCCTATAAAACAAATGTTTGCAGATGTAATAGAGGAAAGGAAAGCTAGAAAGACTGGCCTAGCCAGGCTTTCTTTGCTGAACAGGTGTGAGGACTGGCAGGTAGTAAACTCCTATTCAGTTAAGGACAACTGTAAGCAAGTAAATAATTTGTTATCCTTGATGTAGAAGGTTTTATGCAGCATACGGTTGAGTAGGGACTTAAATCAGACTCTGTTCAGGGAGTTGTATATCAGATATGATAATTGGTACTCAGCAAGTCTGCTAAAAAGGACTGTGGAAACACCTGAAGTGGTCTTTTTGTAAGGTTTTTTTTTTAAAGTTGATTCGATTTATGAATCTGAAAAATTCTTCTGTGTCTCCTGGTTGTAAATGTCAAGGAACTAAAAGAATATAGTGCACCTTGTAACTAATATTTTAGCTGCACCAAGATACTATTAGTGTGGAGGGTCACGTGTTGAGAACGGGAACAGCTTTTGAGAAGTAAGGGAAGTATTTCTGTTTTGAAAATGAGGCATGCTGTCTTGTTCATCTCTGACTGTTTCAAATGTGTTATATTTTTTTATTAAATCATACTCCTTTTATTAAGAAAATCCAAGTGGGTGCTTCTTGTTTTCACAATACCTGGAGAATACACTAAAGTTCACTTGAGGAAAAAAAAATCATTCTACTTTCATCCCAAAATACACCTTATTGAGAGTTGTAAATAGGCTACACTCTCATATTCAAACTTGCAAAGCAAGGTTTCTGCCACTATTTTCAGTAAAAGGCAATGTGCAGTTGTACTAATGTCTCTGGGGAGATATAACTGTCCGGAAGAACGAAAGTACGCTGAGGTCTAGGATGTAAGTAGGTACAAAATTCATTTTGATTTAAGCAACTTAATTATGACTTGATTTTGGTGGAGCCAGTAAAGTTTGTACAGAGCATTCATTTTTATTATTAGGAGAGAAATGGTCTGATCACAGCCAAGACATTTTTCATGGTCTTTCTTACTTGCCTTGAGCAAAGACTGATGAGCAGCAGAGACAGCTGTGCTTAGAGCCAGAGACTGTGGCTCTCAGCTTCACTTTGTGGCTGCACAAAAGAACAGCTTACTGCTTGAAATTTCCAGCCAAACTGCTTCCCCACACTATATCTGTTATAAAGCATATTTTTCTGCACCAAATAAACCCTTTTACTTGAAGAAATTCACCACAGGAAGTGGTAATGCCGTGTCTATTTAAACTTGCACATAATCCATTTCCATATGAGCATTAAGATACTGGCTAAAAGACTTGCAGAACGTCTGGTGTCCATATTGTTTCCTTTGTTGTTGTTCAGGACCCTAGAGAAGCCATGAGTAAGTGTAGCTAAACTAATGTCAGTAATAATCCTAAATCTCTGTGGTTACTTGTGAGCAGATTAACGAATCAGGACACTTAAAAGCTGCAGAACTGGTGTGAATAGTATACGTGAAACACAAAAAAGTAACGGCATGATCCTGGTCAGCTGCAGTCTCTTCTGTGCTGTACATGCAAACAATCTCACCAATATTTCACTATTGCAGGAGGTATTGTTGATTAATGTTCAAAAATGTTCAAAATCATAAAAGCATGGTTAAAATCTTAAAGTCATACATGACGTTTCTTGTTTCTGTGTTCTGGACTTAGAAGCAGTAGACAAATAAATTTTCTACTGGAAAAATTACATGTGTGCAGCACTCAACTGCTTTCAAGGCTGGAGGGCTGTTGAGTTGGGTAGGTGTAGTTTTACATGAAGGGGTCTGTAGGAGTTGGGCAGTCATGACTGTGCTGTCATGAATTGATAATTGGAGAGTTGTGCTAATGAACCTTTTCTGCTTCCAATAACTAAACTACCTAATATCCTCTACTGCAACACATGATGTAGGTGCACTTGCATATTTTTCTGTCTAGTTCTGGAGATCTGTCTCTTACTAATTTCCCACTAGAAACCTCTCTTTGAAGTTTAGACATTTAAATACCTTAAATTACCTGACTATCAATGAATCAAAACCAGATAAACAGAAGTTGTTACACAGGCGGCATGTTTATGACAAACAAGCTAATATTTCCATTGTGTGTGAACAGGGGACCAACATCGTAATATGTTGACTGTGAGACTAAATGTGCCACCCAACCTCTTTGTGTCTGTGTTCAGTAGTCCGCAAAATTATTATGATGATACATACCTATTATACACAACTGTTGAAAGAATTAATTCATTAATGTTTCCAAAGAACTTTGAGATCCTCTAGCAGAAGGTACTACACAATTGCTAAGTGTTAATTTATTATTCTTTATTATCAGATTCAATAGGACGTGTCGTATAAATCTTTAAAAAAGCAAACAAAAAGCTAATCAGGAGTCTTTTATTCACACTGTCAAAGCTGGTAATGACCAAATAGTCTTGTTTGTGGAAGTACAAAAAAAATAACCCATGCTACTTGGTATGTTGAAGCAGCAATTAGCACGCATTGTAGGGAGAAGAAGTGGAGCTAGACCAGAAATGAGCCTTGATGAGCCTAATTGCCTTTAATTATCCCTAAACATTTTCTTGTTGTCTGTCTTATGAAGGCAGAAGAAACCCTGTAGCTCTAAAAGGAAATAAGGCTTGGTTTTGTTTTCGTCTTTTAAAGAGGGACATAATAGCCACCATGGAAACATGTTCTTAATCAACGACATTAAACTCCTGGCTGCTCTGCTTCTCTTGAAATTGCCTAGCTTCATTATTATCAGGGGGAAGAAGGAGGGGAAGGGGCTTAATCACTATTTAGCTTTTCTTAGCAAATTAAAATATTAATTACAATACACATTATTTTATCTTTGCTTAAGCTATTTGTAAGTATTGGTGAATGAGAGCTCACTTTATGTTGGAGTAATTTATTCTCAAACTATTCAGACTTACTTTTTCAATTCCTCTTAAAAAATCATCGGGGCATGAAATGCTGTCTTCTGAGAACCAAGAAAAACTATCTTTTTTTTTTTTTTTTTGGTCTTGAAGATAACTGTATAATTAAAGGTACGCTTTCTAAAAACTAAAATGTGATTACTTCAGCACAGTCAAATGCTACAGGAAGCTTAGCAATGGAAGGCAAGACACCTCCAGACTAATGGATGGATGTTTCTCTTTTGTTCGTATTTGCATGATGCAATGCAGTAATCAACCTGATTTTTTTCAGTTCACAGAATAATGAAAAAGAGAGAAGGAGACTTTTGGTAAAAGCAACCATCACAGGAAATCCATGTCCTCTGCAAATCTACCCCCGTTAAAGCTTAAGTAATATTAGTGATGTTGGTTTGGTTGATGGAATATAGAAATATGGTGGGATTGGAAAAGTGATTTATAAAATGAGCAAGATCAGTACTATTATGCATCTTTTGTGAGCATTGTATACATTTTCTTGGTGCATCCATGCCAATTTTAATTTTTCACTGTGAACATTCTGCTGTTACATTTCATAGGAAAGAAAATTTTCAGAAAGGGAACAAATTAAACAATGTCTCTGCATCAAATTGTGGCTCAGTAAACTTTTTTTAAATTAAAATGTATGCTGGCATAAATCAGTTTATTCTATTAACTGTAATGAAGCTATGTTGATTTATACCAACTGCAGTTATAATTAATTCATCTATTGAAGTAGTTTGTGTAGAGTTGTATGCAAGGCTGTAGGAAACACATAGCAGTATGTCAAACAGATGTAGTCCTACATGCATTGCTGGCGTTGGTGTAGGTCACTGGACAACAGATAGAGAAAACCAAAAGCATATTACTGTCTTTCACTAAACAGTGCTCTGTAACTTCTGCTTTCCTTATGGTTGTCTTGCAAAGTTTGTGGATATCGCTGGAAAAAGCGGGGCATGACTGAAAGTAGCTGTGAGAGCACTTAGCCTCTATCAAGAGAGCCCTACTAGTCATTGGGTGTACATCTGCATTCTGGACATTTGAAGGTGTTTGAGCTTAAGAGATACGTAGGCTGATTTAATAGAATCAAATTACCAAAATTAATTCTATTAATTAGCAGAGGGGAAAAGACAATATGAATCTGGCCTTGAAAGTAAATCTTTTTTTCTTTTCTTTTTTTTTTAAACAGTCAAGTTAGCAATTAAGAAAAAAAAGTGAAGTGAAATTTGCCAGTGGCAACTTCCCTTTCAGTTCAGTTCTAGACCCGACCTCTTTTACCATCGTGATCTCTTCCTTTCACCTTAAAGAACAAATACTTTAAAAGCTCAGGGTATATGTGCAGAAAGGGTCAACCAACCCAAACAATATTTTTAATTGTAGCCATGGGATATTCATCTCAGAAGACATGCCACCGGGTCAAAGGATTTTCTTTTCTTAATTGCAAAAACCTTACACAGTCTTACTCCTAGACATTCTTGCTGACCTACGTTATTGATGTGGTCTGACTCACTGGTCCTTATTTATTTTGTACGGCACTTCATTCTCCTGCCCCGCTTCTGTGTTTTCTGAGTCTTTTCTAGCTGTTATCTTTATTGTTGCTATTGTTCTTATGCTACAAGTAAAGCTGAGAAAGCCACATTGTGAAGCCTGGCTACAGCACCTCTTGTGATAGCTGAAACACAGAATATGACCATTTCTCATTCCTTCTCTTCTATCTAAGCACAGACAAAGACAGCATTTGATTAATCCTGCAGGCCTGTATATATACGACCTCTCACCAAAAATAATTTTCTTTTTTTGTATATGGATGCTTTTGACCTGCATGTGACAGGAAGAATTTCTTCCCAGGACCCAGACCATTGCAATGCCATCCTTTGCTTGCAACTTTCCAGTAAATTCGTGACCCAGGAGATGAAGCTGGGTCTGTAATCCAAGAAAGTGTTTATTTGGAGTGATGGAATATTGCCCACCTTGGAGGCTGTGAGGGTTTGACTCATCCTGTAGGACCATTAAGCCACTTTCTGAATTATTTTCTCTTCCCATGTTCAAATGAATTTTCCTTATTGCATACAAATAAGAAATTTTCACAAGACTTTCACCCTGCCAAACTGTTCAGGTTTTTTTGTTTGTTTTCCATAGAGCATATCTACTAACAGCAATATGATATGGGCTTAGTTTAAGCAATGCTCTTCCCCGTACTTGTGTTGTCACTTTAAAGGATTCATTGTGTTACAGCTACTCATAGTCCAGATGCTCTTTATCATAGTTGCTTTCCCTTAGCATTCAGTATGTATAGCATTGTATGGAGATTTACAGAAGTGGTTAAACACATACAGTTTCTGCTATTGCCTTTATAATTCCCTCCTCCCCTAGGTTTCCTGGAGTAACTCATGTAAATTCCTAGCTGAACTAAGAAATTAAATCCTTAATAGTAAAATATCTATATTATCTGCTTGAGGATGATGAATTGGTGGTTTTGTGTAGGATTATGTACATCTTGTGCACAGATGTTTGACCTTTTCTTTAGACATGTGTTACTTATGTATTTAGTGAGGCATGGGGTTGGCTTTCCAGCAAGATGTTGGATCAGGCCCTTTGAAGGCTTTGTTTATGCTTCTCTGTGGCAGAATCAATGCAAGAGAGCAAATGATTGCTGGTATTTGCCCCTTTACCTGTGTCAGCACAATTCCCTACAAGCTGAGAGGAATCCAGGAATTAGAAGGCTTTTGGGGAGTAGAGGGGAGAGAAGTTAATAGGAACCATATTACTACAGCTGCTAGATGTGTAACATTTTATTTGCTCTGTGATCTTCGCTTGCTGTATACAAGGCAGCAGTTGAAGGGAGACCTTAGTCCTGAAATCAGGTTTAGCAGCTGGACTGCTGCAGAGTTCAGTTTGGATTGGAAGCCAGAAGCAGCTGTTTTTACAAAGGCAAAATCCTGCATCAATCTCTCAGTGGTCCTGTTGATTTCACAGCTTCTATAGAGCTCTTAGCTCCTCTTATTCTCAAAGGTACAACTTTATCTTCCCAAGGATGTTGGCTTTGAAGAGTAGGAGGGTTGTTGTGATCCCCGGGTCAGGGGAGACTTTGTTTCCCCGCTCCTGGAAAGCTTAAAGAAAGCCTGAGCTAGGATCCAGTAGCCTGTTCTAGAAATGTAGAAATGTGAAGAAAGCAACAGCTTCTGCTGAGTTCCTGATGATCCTCTTGGTGTAGATTTTTTTTTTTTAAATGACAACAAGGGCTATATTCAAAATCTTTACATTTGATATGAGTGCTTAAAATTATGTGCAACTTACTTTGAGCCTAGGAAACCTAGGAAAAGACAAAGAGATCTTCCAGACCTAAGTAGTCATCTTATGCTGCCATCAACACTTTACTGCATTCTTCTGTGATAGTTATTTTACTGGGTTGCATCTGTAATGCTTAAAAAATTGCATTTTCCCCTACTACTGTGAGGGGAAGCACGCTGAAGATAAAGGAGCCTCATAGACTGACCACGCGAGGTCAACCACAGTGGGGTCTGGCACTGACCTCTAAATTTGATCAGAGATGATTTAGTTTTGGAAAAGCTCATGTCCAGCAGCTACTTGAAAGTAAAATCAGGAACTATACCTCTTTCTTGTTCAAGAGAAGACAAGAGTCTCATAGCTTCCTAATGACTTTAACTGAATGCAGTGTGACAACACCTAGGGATACCAAAACAGTTCTTTAACTTGACATGGCTGTGATAACACAGTCTTCAGACTAAATCTCACAAAGTTTGGAGCATCTAAAGAAAGGCTGTATTACAATAGTTTAAGGAGTAGTTCTGCTAGTCATTTGATTTCCCTTTGCCCTAACAACAAATGCATAGTAATGATGAGAAAGACTGAGAATACTTTTTTTGAGGGGACGTGTCTTGTAATATTCTTCATTTATCCATTACTTGCAGTGCGTTGACAAAAAAAAAAAAACAAAACCAAAATCTAGCAGACGAGGTCTATCCCTGTCTACTCTGTGATAACACATCTCTTTGTGCATTAGTAAGCTCAGAACTATTCTCATATAAAATCACGTTTTGTTTCTCCTGGGAGTATTTTCATGGTGAACTGGTAGTTCTGGCAAACAGTTTTAAAAACTGATTTACACTTGATAGCAATAAATTTCAGATAGACATTGTGAAGTTTTGAAAGCAATTCTACCCTTTGCTGTTCCGTAATCACACGTAGTTGTATTGCAGTGTGATGCTGTACAAAGATAACCAAGCTAGTGCCGGTATAAGAAACAGTACAGCATTTGTAGAGTGGTTCTTTGCCAGAATAAATATGTTGTGTTCCGCATCAGAGTTGATAAGCCCTTCTAAGTGCCCAGTGGTATGACTATACAGCTCCCAGCAATTAGCTATTTAATTCAGAGGTAGCAATTATTCATGGAAATGCAGTGTGCAAGATATACTTATCCTGGGAACATCCTCCTCATGTGGTACAGTTATGTTAATCATCTTAGTTCATTCGGAGTCTGCAACAGCAGAGAACCTGTGATGGTGCCCCTTAAGAATAAGTACGGAGAATGGAAAATCTTCTAGGATGTAAATGGTTAAATTGAGAGTGTTCAAGGAAGCCTGACTCAAAACAAAGCTGTGGTATATGAGAGTGAATGCTTTCCACTAATACGATTTTTCAAAGTTTTAATTTATGTTTTCAGTGCTACCAACCATGGAAGCTTCTGTTTCAGGCAGGATCAAATTGGAAACTGTAACGCTCAGCCAAACAGCAGCTCAGTAGTGAAAGTAGAAGCCTTCGCTCTGGAGACTATTGAGCTGATATCTTAAAGTGTAAAACCCTATTTCTGAAACTGCTAATAAACCACCACCCATGGTCTCCAAAGGGCAATTTTGTCTTGTATGTTATGCTATACTTTTGCTTATATTAATTAGAACTGTCCTCATTTCTGATCTTTGCTGTACTTTCTTCCTTCACCTCTTTCATTACTCAGCAGCAAGCTTGTATTTTATGTGCAGAATAAATGTTAGTCCTGTGTAAACAGCTTATATGTGGTTTATGTACCACTGAATTTCACTTAATTGTATTGAACAGAAGGTGACTTGAAAGCTGCCTACGCTTATATCAGTTATCAGCATGGGATGCATGTCACCTCTTAGGCAATGCTGTATGGCCTGTTGTGGCTAAGAATTACAGTGCACCCCTGGTACGAAATGGATTCTCAGACCATAGCATTTTCTGCCATGGCAGCTGCTGACAAGCTGATATCACCTAAGTCATTTGGAAACTCATGGACTTTGGAATTGAAAGTTATCGTCTGCTGTTGGAGTAGAATTACTTTTTTCCTGCCAAAAATGGTGAATCCAAAGGTGAGATATATATAGATATATATATGTATGTACATACACAGTGGCTTAGATACCTCTGATAATTCAGCAGAACTCGGTAAAAGGTAAAGCAGACATGTTTTGATGTATTTCTTAAAGTGGCATATAAAATACAGAAACACAGTTCCTATCACAGAATGATTGTAGCATGAATGGACACATTCCTCCAGAAGTGGAGTAGCCCTATTGAAAAATCTTCCTGAAGAGTTAAGTCCAGCCTCCTGTCTTCTCATTGGCAATGATTTTCTAGTTCCTACCACCTGTAAAATTGAAGGATCAGCTTTTATCTGGCTGCACAGTTACCTGGAATAAAGGAATCTTCAATTACAGCTGAAAGTAGATTTATTTCTAGCATTTGACACAGGTTGAAGCAGTCCAGTCACAATGCAATGTCGAATATAGTCCAACCTTTTCTCTTACAGTTGTACTTGACATTGCAAGATTTTATTTTATTTTTAATAACCTTAAAGCAGTAACAATGCCTTCAAGACAGGTTTTCATCTTCCTCACCTATTTGACACTGTCAGCAATGAATGCCAAGTAATCAGTAGTGCTGACCTAGGATTTACTTTGCAGCCCAAGATTGGCTTTAAAATTTGTCAGGTCACATTTTTCCTGACTGTTTTTCCCCACACTGTAATGGATAAAATTGTAGGATAGAAGAGAGAGATAGAGATGAAAACTGAGACTCTCAAGATATCAGTGGAATTAAAGTCCATCTTCTTCCTTTCATTCCTAAATATAGTTAAAGGTGGCAATAGCACTCCTGGCTAATCTTTCCCAAAGGAAACCCCCCACTTCATAACGAAGAACAAAGCTTGAGTCCGACCCAGTACTTCCAGCTTTTTCTCTTAGCAACAGGAGAAGCAGTTGCCATGCCATAGTTTGCAGGTGCTAGAGAGCAGGCATGTAGGTCTTGCTATCATCTTTCAAATCCCCTATTTTTGGAGCGGGCGGTTGGAATAGAAAACCATACCCTCAAATGCTTGCTTCTGATTGAGGAGGACTCAGCTGACACAAGTAACCTGAGTCTGTATGGAAAAGCAGGCAAACTTGGGAAGATGCAGCGTGCCAGAAGAGGAACAATGTCTGTTTTCCTCCCGGGCTGCTCCTGAACTCCAGAAGTTCAGGCAAGCACATTAATGGAGGATTATTTTTCATCCCCAAACTGTGCAGATGAAAAAGGTTATTAACAGACTGGGTCTACACTCATTTTCCATTTCTGCTAGGACTTCAGAAAGCAATCACTCCTTTTTTACACTGCCACCACCCTTCTTTCAGTTCCCATGTCTGTGTGTACCAGACCTTTTCCAGATGGCAGTGGCTGAGGATACGGACATTAAAAGAGATGCTGATGTTTTGAGAATAAAGGCTGGGACTTTAAAAGAGCCATGAGGTCTGTATTTATATGTTGTATTTAATTTTGACACTGATCTGTAATATGTTTTTAACAATTGCACAGCATTTATTTGGTATTATATGGCATTTGCATGGTAACTATTTTATGCCTTTAAGAATACATATGTGGTTGAAACAAAGATGAAGACTCTAATTCACAATATTTCCAATTTAAACCACAGAATTAAATACAAACATAAAAGGATTTTTATTATTATCTTCTTGCTCAGTAGAATGATAATGTATTTGAATATAAAATAGCAAAGGTTGTAATATCTCACTTTTTTCTACTAAACCTTTTCATAAGGTTGTGTGTCTCTAACAGGAAAACGTCTGAGAGGCAAGAAGTTCTAAGATGAGGTTAAATGAATGAAAGTCTTGTGGATTTTCTGAAAATTGTGAGCTTCACAACCACTGTCTCATATTTTACTAATGCCTTCAAATCAGTAGAAGTGCAAGTTCTTATCTTTGCATATATTTTTGCTGTGATTAATAATAAATATTGTGTGATATTTTAAGGATCATGACCTCAACTATTAAATATGGAAACATTGTAAACTTCTGTTTTCTGTTTAAAGGAATTAGACATGTAACAGCAATTGCTCTGTCTTTTAGAATGGTCCCCTGAAGTCCCATCTGGGATGCTTTCTGGGCAGATGTCTTTGCTCAGTGTCTAAAATGACACTAGATACCGTTGTTTAAGCACAGAATTATTCTCATTGTTTATTGCTTGGCTGCTTCTTGTGTCTTACAGGGGCAGAGAAATCTCAAATGTAATTAGACAGCCCTGGAGATTTGTCCTATGAGTGCAGATCCAAGTTGTGGCTTTTTCCCAGCTGTTCCTGAAGCTGAAGCTTGCAAAGGGCCTGGTGGAAAGCAGCTGCTTAGAATTCTTGTTTTAAAAGGAACCCGCATGAGAGGACTCTTCCCCAGTTTGCTATCGGTGCTTATACTGGTCCATCCTGTTTGTGCAAAAGGACTTTGCCCCACACCCTTTGACCTAGAACATGTTGCAAGAGACTTGCTTGTCTGAGTCTTTCTTTGGACGAACAACGGCTCCAGGGAAGAGAACATGCACAGTTAAACAAAATAAGCATTAGTAGAAGTGTCTGTCTCATAATTCTGGAAAAATATTTAAAGCAAAAATCTCAAGGGAGATTTTTCTGGTATATGAGCACTGTGTTCTCCCAAATGTCTTAACTTCTGAGTTACCACCAAGTGCACATTAAATTTATCTGTATTCTGTGGGTTAATACAGCAGAATAACTGTGATTTTGAACCTCCACACAAGTTTGAAGAAGTATATGAGAAGAGAGGCTGGCTCATGTCTCAATAAAAAGAGGAAAAATAAGAATTCAAAATTGGGTTCAGAAGCAAAAACACAACTGCATTTCATCTGTATTCATTCTGTTTTGAACAGGTATCCCAGAACTTAGATGTTTTTCAGCAAAGAAATGCTGGTATAGAAAAAAAAGAAAAACTACAATGCATTTAAATCACTTGCTTCAATTATCATTTATTTATTTTGTATTGAAACAATGATTAAAAAGCTCTACAAGTGTGATGTTAGATAGCTCCCGACTATCTTCCAAAATCTGAGCCAAGTTATTATAATTTCTAATTAATAGTGCCACAATATTGTAGCAAGACTGTAATAATGACTCAGGAATTTGGCCAATAGCTTTTCATTGCTGTAAATATTTTAAAGATATTTAGCTACCTAAAGGCACCTTTTAAAGTGTACCTCTTCATTTTGGCATTCTCCCAAAAACTCAGTCAGAGAGATGCCTTTTCCAGCCTGTCAGAAGGTTCAGTTTATTTTAGAATAAAGAACAGTTAGACAACCTTTGTATTATTCTTTATGTATAGAATGACAATTTAGGGGAGACTTTCTTTAAAAGTTTTCCAAGGAAGGACATGGTTTGTAGTTAGCATTGTCGGGAGTATAGTTCTAACACACTTTAGAAATGCATATTTTCATTTTGCAAGTTCATTTTACAAGTATTAACCTCAGAAGGGTATGTGGATATTGGTTTCACGTAGCTGTTGTGAAACTTCTTCTCAACAACATCAATACAACAAATGTTTCTAGGTAGCCCATTTTCAAAGTTGAACTAGAATTCGGATTCACAAAAGTAAACAAGAGCTTTTGCGATATTGACACTAATGGACTATTTTTATTAGAAATTTGGCAGGATGAGTTTATTTTAAAATGTACCAAATTAGCTACAATAAAGATTTCCACCAGCTCTTTGTTCTTCGCACCACAGAAGGAGGATCTATTTCGGATCCCTCCTTCAGTGCCATTATGTCTTCATGCTGAAATCTCTCACTGGACAAATACTTGTGCTTATTTTAGTGTGTCATTAAAATTCTCATCCTCCTTCGCCAACACACTTCAATTCTTTTTTGGTTTTTGGGTTTGGGCTTTTTTTTAAAATTTTTGTTTCTCTTTCTTCATTTGCAGTTTTTGTTTCTCGGTTGTCATCCTGCTTCCTTTTAGTCAATTTTTATTTTCTAGGGACTCATGTTGTGTTCAGTGTGTTCACTTGTCTTTTGTCATGTAACGTTGCAGCCACAGTGAACAACCTTAAAGGACAGGCCTCTGAGAGTCCTGTCCTTACCTCAGCTTAATTTTAAGCTATTCGGGGAAAAGAATGTCGTCAGTTGGTTTTACTTTTTGTTTTCTCCTGAGTGCAGATGACCCATTGTAAGAGAAAGCAATGAGCCATGCCGTGTCACAGAGCGCCGCAGAAGTCAGTATATGAAAATGAACAAACTGGTTCTCTGTCCTTCACTATGATTTGTACTATCCCACTCTTTATTGAATTAAATGTGTTAATAAAGGACTTATGTAGCAGCTAAGAAGGAGTTGTCTGTCATTTATCAATTAATTACCCATGAAAACTGATGTTACATGGTAGTAGTGATTGTACCCATGGTGTTAGGCAATATGCTACATAAAAATGCAGTCACCTTGAAATAAAATGGGCAAATCAGCTTGTAACCTCCAGAATACTGTTAATACTGTAGCCCTAAGTACTGCAGGACTGAAATTTGTCTCTGAGTGGTCTATGGATAGGTTGTGGAATATTTTATTTTTGATTCATGTTTAGGTGATCATATTGGTTGAGCTACCTGTAAGTCTAAAAATCAGGGATTTCTCTCTTACCAGATCTTACATGCACAAAGTAAGTTTAATATTTTTTTGGCAAGGGCAGGGAGGGGAGGGTTTGTGGCAAACAGGTGGTGGAAAACTAAGTTGTAAGGCAAGTTAAAGATACCTTGGTAGAACTTGCATTGACTTCAGTGGCTAATTTCTACAGCAGTAGAATGAAGGTTGTGATATGATACTGTCCTCACTGCTATTCTCTTTTAAAACCAGGCTAATACAAGGCCATCTGCAGCCGTTTTATTGCTAGAGGAGAAAAGGGCCCATGCAGCTGCATGGTTACAAGTGGTATTATGTGCTTCAAGTAATTTGTGCTGCAGTAGACACTGCTTCTGCAGGAGCTTAGAAAGAAAACAGTACAAATCAGGAGTACATTTCTGTCTGGTAGCACTTACCTGGGTTTGCTCCTGGCTCTGGAATTGAACAAGAAAACTTGGAAAGAAAGTAGCTAAGGCATACGAGTATGGCAATCTAGCTTAGAGGTTGTATAAAATATACTGATATGCCTGCCCTCGCCTCTTACAGTCCTGATTACTGAAAGTATTCTTGAACCTCGCTATGCTAATGCCATTTAGCCTTCCTGCAGTGCTGTAAGACACCAGACCATTGGCTCTTTTTGGCAAAGTCATTGACTCGATGAACTTTTCTTGTTATGAGGACTGGAACAGACACTGAGACTGTTCACACTTTGTTGCTAGATTGTCAGACAATGAATGCAAAAGATATAGCACATTGTTGTTTGTTTTTATATTGGAATTTAGGCATGCTAATTAGGTTGGTAATGTAACTATTGTCATTTCTTTTCCTGCAGAGGAAGATGTAGTCACTGCCCAGAAAGCTTACAGTCAACACTTGTGGATGAGGTATAATAAGTGAGTAGCAAATAAGAACACAAAGAGTTGAAGGAATAACAGCAATATGATGACCTAAAGCCTGTTTAAATCAAAAGCAATATGCTCATTAACTGCAATTGTCTTTGGAGTCTAGAAAGATGATGCAAGAAAAAAACCTGATGACACTTCATTTTTTATGTATCAACTTATGTAATCTTTCAATAGGCTTTGATCAGAAAATACAGTGAGTGACCTGGGAAGGCAGTTAAGTTTTGTTTCGGTTTAGTTAGATTTCTATGCAGTTATTCGTCATGGTGTCTGACATGCATAGGTAAAAGATTTTCATTATCCCTCCCTACACACACCCCCAGTAAAAAAACCTTAATATGAATGTAATAGTATAAGCCACAATATATTTGTAATTTAAAATGTTCTTCTTTCCAGCTTTAACCTATGGCTTAATAAATGAAGAATAATATGCACCAAATTGCAAAAATTATGCACAGGCATTCATTTCAGAGTCAGAGCTATTTGGATGCAGCTATAAATGTACCAGTTGTGCCAATAACTAAACAATACATTTATTCTAGCTTTATTGTTGGAGCATTTTACACTTCAAGTATATTATATGCTTCTGATCATATGCTGTGCACTGTGTACTCGTCATAATTATGGCAATCTGACTAGTTGCTAAGGTTGAAAAAAGGTAACTGCCACTAGAAATCTGGAAAAGTGAATTAATTAATACATTTCATTATGTAAGAAAGCACTGTCAAATTTCCCATTTTATGTTGAGTTCAGCTAAAATGCTACCCTTTGAAAAAAATGTATTCTTATTATTTCAATTACATTGACAAAGATTCAATTCAGATTTTATTCCAAAGTCATATAGGCGTCTCATGTTGAAATCTGGGCCGTAAATGGTGCTACCTCTGTGCAGTAGAACAGAGGTTGGTAGCCTCTGGGAGCAAATCAGCATCAGGAGAAGTGAGGTCAGGGTATAGGTAAAGATTATGTTATCATCTGGAATGTGAAATAAGACACTGTCACCCTTTTTTTGAATAAGCTGTAGCAGATATATTCTTAGATAGGATGTATATTACATAAAACTTCAAATTTGGGGCATGAGCTAAAGGAAACATCTCTGTTGTGAGACTCATTCCCAAACCAGGCATTTTGGTGGTCATTTCATGTCATGGCCCAGGAGGGGGGGGGCGGAAACTGGCAGTGTGTACTGGGCACCCAGAGTTGCTCTAATTGACTTATTCTTCCTCAAGCTGAGGGATACATCGTTAAGTCCTTTCTAGCTGATTCAAAGCAGTGACTTCAACCCCAAGTTGCCAAAAGGGTGACTGCCTTAATTTTCATGTTCTATCTCCATCTTTGTAAGAAGCTTTCAGCTGGACTGGAGGAAGTGAACAACAAGTACTGCTCCGGATACTGCTTTAAGAAAACAGGTTTTAAGTCCCTACTGACAGTGAACATGGTTTATCTGTTTTTCAGACAGCCAGATGGAAGCACGAGCTCCTCTAAAGACAAATGGCATGTCAGCGGCCAATTGCAGGAAAGATAAAAGATTCCAAAAGCTGTGAATATTGCAGTCAACTCTCCAGGGCTTATTTAATATCTTTTTATTGCAGCTTCTTTCATGACTTTAGTCTTTGCTAGTCAGAATATAAGTGGTTCGGTTAAATACATTCACAGAAGTATGACACAATAACTTCTGCCCTATTCCAATATAGAATGGATTACCTATATGTCTTACTTACCATCCTACTCTTCTTCTGTTTCTATGAAACAAGTCACCTAGTCAGTCTTTCCCATTTCCTATTTTGGTCATCATCATCTTGTCTCCTTTAAGCTATTGTGAACAGGAACTGAAGATAAACCGTGTGTTTATAGGTAGCATTTTAAAACAGCTGCAATTTCAGTGCTGGACCAACCCTCTGATTAGACAAGTGGAAAAGCTGTGATGTATAGTCTATAATAGATGTCAGAGCAAAGAACAAAGAAGAAAAAACCATCCTATTAGAGGCAAGAAATGGCCAGGATGTAAAAGAAGAACTTGTGTCAAAAAGCAAAAAAAATTCAAGAGCAGAACAGAAGTTCAAGGGTGACAAAGAAAAGGATCACAGCCCTTTTGGTGAGTAAATACTTTTAGACAAGTATTGATCTAGTGGGGGAAAAACAGCGTACGCTCTCCATTGTGAAATAGCACTTATTGGGGGTGATGCATGCAGGTACAAGGTTACAAGTAGTGAAGAGACACAAAGCATTTTTCCATGGTTGGAAAGCATTTTGAAAAATTGAGGTCTTTTTTGTCTTTATTTTTAACGTCCACTACCCAAGTCTAAGAATCAAAAACTGAAATAGAAGAAGATCCTCTTACTGATTCAGAAGAGAAATCATAATCTCTCTGAAGTCAGCAAAAACTTCTGCCATTGATTTAGCTAGGGCCAGGGCTTCACTACAGGCTTTGCTGTTATGAACAGCAGAACAAAACATGGCAACAAGAAATATGTTGCAAAAGCTCCTATCTTTTGTTCTCTTCATTTTTCCTCCTGTTGAAGATGTTACTGTGGGCCAGTGCTGGGCTTGGAGTATGTGGTACTCGTTATTTTCTACCAACTGGCCTAGTTGACCTGTATTCCTTTACTCATAGGGTCATTTGGTCAATGGAAGAAGTTGAATATGCATAAACATAAATAGGTGAGTTGTCTTGTTTCCTAAGAGGAAATACTGCACTAAATCTTGTCATTCCCCACCCCCGCAACTGTTCAATTATGTCTTACATGTTGAGAGAAAAGTGATTAAGTAGTGAGCATTAAATTTACCAGTGATGCTACAAGAAGGAGAGCGTGGAGGTGGAACAGCGCTGGCTCTGCGATAAGGTACTAAAACAGAGGGGATGAGAAACAGAGAGAAATGGCAGAAGATAGACGGTACCAGGCACCAAACCTCACTCTGTTCCCCTTAACTGGTGCAGGTCTGGAATAATCTCACAGACCTCCATCAAAATACGCTAATTTCGTATTGGCATAAATTGAGTCAAAACTTATTTGGGCAGATCCTGCATACTCTGCTACTCTGCGGTGTAACAGAATGCCTGTTTGTGTGCTGGCTTGTAATGACAATGAAACCATTGTGATGATAAACATTCACAGAAAGCTGTATCAGGAGGCCAGAGTATTTTTCCATAATTCACTGAAGTTAACCAGATATCTTCATCAGCTCTCAAATGGAGGAGTTACAGAATGAAATTTCATTCCTTATCCTGATTTTTTTCAACCGGACGCTTTCAGTAAGTCTTGCTGCCTCCAGCATCCAGGACTCACAAATTTCAGTGCACTGAGCACTTTCACAGTTGTTAAGCCATTGTTTGTTTGGAGCTACCAGTTTTTTCTCGCTGAGAGTATAACCCATTGTACTTCATTCTGGGGCACATACCAGAGAGCAGCATGCTGATCCACCATTTCACACGGGGACACTTGAGATCCTTCCTTTGACCTGTTTTGGAAGGTAATCAAATACTGATATCGGATATGCAGGAACCCTTCCCCTTACCTGCTTAAGCATCATCACTATTCTTCAGGAGAAATGCAGCTCTTCTGTAAGCAAATGGTGCTGGCGGTTTGAAGATACATAGGTTTGCTAGGCCGAATGCAACCTTGTGCCATCCATGGAGTACATAAGTCAATGAAAAAAGGGTCCTTTTCATTTCAGCGTTAGCTGATGAATACCTTCTTAACCCTGTTCCCCTCTGGTGCTGCTGACTCTACACAAAGTGTACTGGCTAGTATGCAGAGCATTTGAAGAGCAGCCTATCTTGTAGTGAATAGAGACCTTGAAAGCTATTCTATTCCTGATATATTTAATCAGAAAAATGTGAAACAGATACAATTTTCTATATCACATAATGATATTGGAAGGAAAAGTTTATCAAAATAATAAGTTAGCAAGCTTTTAGAACCTCATGAATTGCAAGTCGTTGCTGGAAGATTCCCTTCAAATTGCTGAAACTTGTAAGTCGGTGTGTAAAGAAGCAAACCAAACAAGGCTAGTGGGTTTTGAACATTTTTCCAGACCCTAGTTCTTCTGCTCCGAAGAAATATATTTCGTGTTTCCTTTTCCTGACAAATGCAAATCAAATATTAACTGATTACATTTCAATGTAATCATCATATTCTAGGGAAGAGTTGAGGAACAGACAGAAAGAAGAGGAGCTGTTTGTTTTTACCAGGGCAACGAAGAGCTTTTCTGTGCGTATGTTTAATGAATGAATCAGCCTACTTTAGCACACAATTGCTTAGATCGATAATTATTCAAGAAACAATACTGCCTTGGGAAAATCTATAGTAATAAAAAAGAAATCTGGATGGGCTGAATAACCTTTTCAGGCAGATATTTATCTCCAAATGAAGCTATTTTTTGTAAAGTTCCTATTCTTTAGAAAATGCATTATTGGATGGTTAAAAAATAATCAGATTGTTAGTGTTTAGAGTCTGGAGTTCAGGGTGGCAGTGAAATAGAGCAATAATGGATGGTATTCTCAGATGTATAGCCAGGAAGATTGTTAGGTTTTAAGTATAAAGTCAAAGTGGCAATATGAGCTGAATCTATGCATCTGTACTCTAGTGACAACTGTTACCATTACCAATATGAACAGATAGCAGGTTCTAATTAAAGTTACAAGCCAGAGGGAATAGGCATTAAGAAAGAAAAGAATAATTCCGTGAATAAATTGCACTTGATTTACTAGTTCACAAGAAAGGTCTAAAAATTAGTATCTAGAATTACTTTAAATACAGCATCTATCAAACCACAGAACAATAATCAAGTCGACCTAATTAGAACACTTATAACTATAAGCAGCATGTAGCATGTTCTTATCTTGACGTGGGGAGACCAAGTAGTCCCCTAAGTGCCAGTTAAAACTTTTGCTGAGACCTAGAAGAAACCCCCTGCAGCAGCTACCTGCTTACTTTAGATGTCAGACTATCTGGAACGTAGCTTCTTGTATTCTCTGCACCTGCATTAAGAGCAACTTCTGTGTGCACACCAGCAGTTGGATCATGAAAGGTCCTCAGCAAATTACACAGCACTTTGTAGGAGCACTTTTGTCCATAAATGTAGGTTAGCCTTCTTTGTGTATAGGTGTCACTTTTACTTACACTTTTGATTACTTACTCTTAGTATTCTTTCAGGCCAGCAATCCTTTAAATATGAGACAAACATTGTCTCTGCAGATATGTAGCTTTTAAGAGTGGACGTAGATCAGATTCCTTAAGTGATGCTGAGGAGTATGATACAGGAGTGCTCTAAATTGGAGAGACATGGATTTGACTGATGAACCACTCGGTGGATAAGGAATTTGCTGGATGGTCGCACTCAGAAAATTGTGGTCAATGGCTCGACGTCCAAGTGGCAAGTGGTGACGAGTGGTGTTCCTCAGGGGCCGGTACTGGGACTGGTACTATTTAACATCTTTGTTGGTGACATGGATGTTGGGGTTGAGTGCACCCTCAGCAAGTTTCCCAACGACACCAAGCTGTGTGGTGCAGTCGACACGCTAGAGGGAAGGGATGCCATCCAGAGGGACCTGGACGGGCTTGAGAGGTGGGCCCGTGCCAACCTCATGAAGTTCAACAAGGCCAAGTGCAAGGTTCTGCACATGGGTTGGGGCAATCCCATGCACAAATACAGGTTGAGCAGAGAATGGATCGAGAGCAGCCCTGAGGAGAGGGACTTGGGGGTGTTGATGGCTGGGAAGCTCAACATGAGCTGACAATGTGCACTTCGCAGCCCAGAAGACCAACCATATCTGGGGCTGCATCAAAAGAAGCGTGGCCTGCAGGTCGAGGGAGGTGATTCTGCCCCTCTGCTCTCGTGAGACCCCACCTGGAGTACTGCAGCCAGCTCTGAAGCCTCCAACATAAGAAGGACATGGACCTGTTGGAACGAGTCCAGAGGAGGGCCACGAAGATGATCAGAGGGTTAGAGCCCCTCTCCTATGAGGACAAGCTGAGAGAGTTGGGGTTGTTCAGCCTGGAGACGAGAAGACCTTACAGCAGCTTTCCAGTAGGGGGCCTGAAGGGGGCCTATAAGAAAGCTGGAGAGGGCCTTTTTACAAGGGCATGTAGTGATGGGACGAGGGGCAACGGCTTCAAACTGGAAGAGGGTAGATTTAGATTAGATATTAGGAAGAAATTTTTCACTGTGAGGGTAGTGAGGCACTGGAACAGGTTGCCCAGGGATAAGCTGTGGAGGCCCCATCCCTGGAAGTGTTCAAGGCCAGGTTGGATGGGGCTTTGAGCAACCAGGTCCTTGGCCATGGCAGGGGAGTTGGAACTAATGATCTTTAAGGTCCCGTCCAACCTAAACCATTCTATGATTCTGTGATTCTATGATACTGTGCATATTACCAGCCCCTCTGGATAGGTAACACTGCCTTGCTGGTACTCATCTGTCTTGTTCTCAGGGAAGGGTGTATTCATAGCTTTAGAAAACTGGGCTAGATAATTTAGAGGAAGCCTATGCTAAGGCAAATGCCTAACCAACTTTCTCTCGCTAGGTGCATTGACTGTTTTCTTCATTTTCAGTGGTTTTGTGAGTGGTAGTTTTGGTCCACTGAAATAAGTTGGTTTGGTTAAATTCAGCTTTGAAAGCGTGCTTTGAGAATTTCAAGACATGTTTGCAATGATAAATTTCTAGACTGCTTTCTGTAAGCATATTGTGAGCTGACAATGCTAGGTCGTAAACATGAATTAACAAGTTTGAAGAATAGAAATGCTTCACTAAACTGAAGTATTCTGTGAAATTACCCAGGCGGATGGACACTAGTAAGACTCTTCTGTCTTGCCTTGAAGGGGCAGCAGCTAGTGGTGACAGAAAGCAGAGAAACAAGAGAAGGCAAAATTAATTCTGTACCTCATTTGATTCATATTATCCTTTTATTTTCTTCCCCATCTGTCTGTATTCCCTTCCCTGCTCCAGCTTTTGAAAAAAAGTCCAGGCTCTGGCTCTTCCAGCAGCCTCTAATGTGTTTGGAAACCTTCACTGTTTCATATAAACTTGCATGTGTTTGTGCTTTGTCATGGAGACAACCCTGTCACCAGCCATTTCAGCTATAGTTGACGCTCCCCTCAGGAAGGTTTTTAGCAGTATCTTCACATTAAGCTCCTTCCGCCTGAGAGAAGCAGAGAGCTGAGTGCCCGGGTCAACATTTGCAGCAGTGGCATGACTGTAACTCAGCACAGATACTGAAAGAAGTAGGCTGCTGTGAGCCGGTCTTCAGTGGCACGCTGAGGGGCTAACTACTCTGGCCAGCCCGGTTTTGACGCTTTGAGTTTCTTAGCTAGAAGCTGTGTGTGGGAAATAGAATCGTTTTGGTTGGAAAAGGCCTTTAAGATCATCAAGTCCAACCATTAACCTGGCACTGCCAAGTTACCACTAAACCATGTCCCTCAGCACCATATCTACACGTCTTTTAAATATGTCCAGGGATGGTGGCTCAACCCCTTCCCTGGGCAGCCTCTTCCAATGCTTGACAACCCTTTCTGTGAAATGGAGGGTCCTCAGTGCACCTCGGTGTTGTGGTGCTCACCTTTGGCTGGAGACCAACTACATGCTACCCTGCAGGCCACATGGCATGGCCTGTACGGCAAACATGGTGCTACATGGCCTTTCAGCAGCTTCACACAGCCCCTCACGTGTGATGTACGTTACGTCAAAACCCGTGGAGTTTTTGGATCTGCACAGGCAGGATCTGTGACCCTTTCGCAACACGAACAGTAAACCTGGTGTGGTCAGAGCCTTTGGCTGTCATGTGGTGAAAACAAAGAGCTGGGAGAAATTTTACAGCCTGTTTTCCACAGCAAAGGGGTACGCATGGGCTCGTAGAGATTTGGCAAGACTCGCAAACGCAGCTCTGGCTGCAATGAGGCAGCTGAAGTAGCGGGCAGATGAGCGGGTGGTGCAGAGCTTTGATGGTGGCATTCACACGGCAGGTACACAGACTTACAGGGCTTATCTCTCATCTCCAGACAAATTGTAATTATTGTCAGGACAGTGGCTTCAGCAGGGGGAGGGAAGGAGTCCCTTTGTAACCTACTTTCTGGAGTGTGCCATTCGGAGGTTGTGCCGGCACACGCTTGGGATGACAAAATGTCTTTAGTGACAAATAAGTATGTGTCTACAAGGTTAGAATTACGTCTGCCCCTGAAGTGAGGCCTGTTTCACCTGTGGATGATACACCTTGGGATTTCAGTGCCTCAATTCCACCTAAGTTTCCCTTTGAACAGTTAAGTGCTTTTTGGGTCTGACATCTAGCAGCTCCGCATTTAAGCACATAGTGCAGAGGAAACGTCGCCGAAAGAGATGTAAATGCTTAGGGCAAGAAAATTGTGCCTCTCTGACATACTAAAATTAAGTCAATTGTGCAGCTGTTGAGAGTAGAAGGGATGGCTGATGTAATTTATTTGGATTATAAAAAGAAAAAAAAAAATCCTTGTAAAAACGTCCCTACCAAGAAGCTGTTAAAGTAAACCGAGAGTGAGGAAGTGAGAGCGAAAGTAGTTGTGCGTTAGTGAAGAAGAGGTAGAGCAGGATTAAATGGTCAATTTTTTTATCATGGCAAAAGGCTAATGGTGTAGTGCCCCAACACTCCGTATTCAAACTGGTGCTATCTGAAAAAGGGGATGAACATGCTATCTGAAAGGTGGCACTGTGTGCCGTGAACAGAGAATTATTTCAGTTAATCAGAACTAGGGAAGATTGTGAATGACCGGGGTTAACAAAGTGAATAAATGGGCAGTGTGATGCAGATGAAATGCAATGCTGACAAACACAAGGTTGGCACACATTCAGGGGAATAATTGCAAGTATTTGTAGGCTTTGCGGGGTTCTAAATTAGCCATAACTATTTAGGTCATTACTTGCTATGATCAGCTTAGTGGAAAAATTGTGTTGTGAAGGGATTCTGTGAAAACAAAAGATGATGTGAGACCATGGGCGGGGCAGGGGGGGGAAACCACAGAATAGAAAATACAGTTCTGTCCATAAATCAACAACAACAATTCACCCATCATTTGAAAGCATACCGACAAAAAGAAATTCTGTGGACTGGCAACTAAATGATTAGAGAAATGGAGGAGGCTGAAAACAAGGGTTTGTTTAGAAAGGAGTCAAGTAATAGGAGACGGAGGGGAAGTATTCAAAACAATGAGTGGTATGAAGAATACAAGCGATGAAGTTTCTATTTATTGTGCTAATGCAAAAAAAGAAGCAAAGTGGTGTATTTAAAGTGAATGAAAATGAATTATTTTCATGAAAACTTCGTTAACCTTTGGGGCTCATTCTCTTAAGCAATCACGGAGGCTGAAAGTTCAGCAGTATTATGCCATTTTAAAGCAATTCCTATGCTACAAGAGGACCGGAAGAGTTATTCCAGCTAGCTATTCAATGCTGCTTACTCAGAGATCCTGCTTCTCCGTTAGAAAAGCCTGTGCGGATACTAACCTGCTGCTTCCTATTTGTGAATCAGACCTTTTAATGTGCATAGATGGTTTTGTGCTCAGCTCTGCTGTCTCTAAACTTCAAACCGGTTGGCAGTGCAGAGTCTCCGTTGTGTCTACGTTGGGCTCCTACTCCAGCACACAGAAGGAGGTGTGCACCCAAGGAAGAAACGGTTAAGAATTACATAAACTTTGCTGTGGAAGAATTTTCTTGGTAACACGACCTATTCTGAACGTTACTTCTGCAACTGTGACTCCCCCATCTGGGATCCTGGACTGACGACTTCAGCAGCTAGTGCGTTATATGGAAAGGTCCTTTAAAATCTCCTTGCTGCTGAGTTGAGGCTTGTATGATTTTCAGTAGCATTATAACCACGCAGGCTGCACCGTGGTGTGATCCGTTTCACATGCCAGGAACTTTGATGGGGAGCGGTTGAGATTAATGATGACATAATACAGTAAGAAGAGATATTAATGCTCTTAGGCATGAATTAATGAAATACCATTGAGAATTTATCCTGCATGAATAAAAGGATTTGGAAGTTGTCGTTCTAAAAATCACATGAAGGATTTTACTGAAAAAAACCCCAAAAGCTGTTGAAGTAGACAGGGCCCTAATGAACCTTTACTCCAGATTTTTGTTGGAGCTGGATGATTGAGCTGGATCCATTAATTTGAATTCCTGCTAATTTACAAGTGTTTACATAAATGAGAGGCACAGATCTCGTGCCTTCAGGGCTGTGGCAGTGCTAATTCTTACCCCCAAACTCAACGTAAAGCTGGATTCCAACCTGTGGTGTAGTTGTCGAGTGCAGACCCAGCATGCCAGTGGCATCCATAAATCCGGGGTCCTTATCTCATAGTGCAGCCATACAGCAAGACCTTTGCTTACTGAAATGCTAGCAATGCTCTTCATAAATGTGGAGGGTGACCGTCACCATCTATTAAAAAAACCCAAACCTAAGGTGTGCGCTTTACTGCGACCTCCCTGGTGTAAGGGTCTTTGCAGGGCTACGGCTGGGATGGAACTGAAGAATTACTGCTGTGTCTCGTCACTTTTCATTCTCCATCATCCCCTAAATGTGAGTTAAAACCCCAGTGAAGATGTTCGCACATATATAATTGTTTACCTGTAGCTTCTCTTGATTTAAAAAATAATTTTATTCGGGGATAAAACTTTACACTAGCATATGTTGTCATATAATCAAGTCTAGAAGACAAGTTTTGTTAGTTTTGAGGCAAAATGGGATAACAACACAGGGACTGTTTACTTTTTTTTGTTCTCTTAATGTCCGAGTAGTTCAGAAAAAAAAAATCCTTAAAAATTAGGACATAAAATATGACACGTATTTTATCCATAACTTATGTCAATTTGAAACACCTTTTATTGCCTACATAAGTGAATATATGTAAACTTTATTAGTAATTTCATTTCCAATTTAAAAGCAGCAAAGGTGTATTGTAGAATTCACAGATAAAGGTTAATTTTAACTATAAAGGTATTACCAGTGTTGCATTTCTTCATGTTATGGTTCACTTATGTAGAATTGAGATGTATTTTATATTAAACAATGCATAGCACCATTATACAACAGTTCACTAAATGCACATCCCATTTAATCTTTTGTAGGAATTAATATAACTGGACTGAAGTTACAAGGAAGAATTGAACTGAGCCAGTAGGGTTAACACTGATACTAACAGGAGATTACTAGCCATAAAAAAATTACAGCTCTTCTGAAAGACAGTGCCTAAAATAGCAGCATATCCTTGGCACCATCATAGGAACTGGTTAACTGATGACCCTGAAGAAACACTTGTTTCCATTAATTCTGCTGTCATTATTTCACTATTCTCGAACTCTTCCTCTGAATTCTTCTGTCCTTCTGATCCCAAGACAAGATGGCAGGAACGTGAGAGAGAACATAAAGAAATTACAATAAGCTGTCGGCTATATAATTATATTGTAACCTACTACACTGAGAAGTTACACCAACAGAAATTTGGCAAGGTATCGCCTGCTAGCTGCTAGCTAAACACAGGACACTCACTAGCGTAACATTAAAAAAACCAGGCTCACTAAAAAGCAACATCTACATTACAAAGAAGCTAACAAAAGAATTCCCTTATGATACTTAGGTTCAACTGGTTCATCTTAGGTTCATCAGCTATATTTTCTTGGTTTATGAATACTTGTTACATTTGCAGTTGAATATATATTTAAGATCACAATGCTACAAACCTTTTTCCAGCATGTAGTTTTGCCACCTTTAGTTAGACACAAAGGAGTACTTGCTCGAACTAGGGTTGAAGATTCTGCTGAAAGTTGGTGATGTTATTAGGTCATGTGTACTGTAATTACTTGAGCACCACAATTTTTAAATCCCTAAGACATGATTTCCTAGGTAGAAGGCAGCAAGTATGCTTTTTAAGTTGCCAGACAGATCAAGGGAATATTTTTTGCTCCAAAGAGTCTGCTATATACCCTGAATCAGAACAAATTCTTATTCCATAGAGACTTCAGATTTTTAAAGCATGCCCACTAAACAGAAGTAAACAGTTTCTGATTAAATTGTAAATGTTCCAGTGACTCTACTGTAAACATGATAACTTTTAAGTGTTAAGGAACATACTGGCAAGAGTTAACAGTAGGGTTAATGGTGAAGATGCCTTTTTCTTCAAGAACAATCGCTACGGTGTCACAGTCCTGATTACAGACACATTGAGGTTACCTGAACCCCATGGTTCCATCTCAACCTGGATTTATTTTTTTTACAGAATCTGAATTGTCTCAACAGCAGGAAGTCTTGCCTAAAATAGTCTTCTGAAATCCAAACTTTTTCAAAATGCATTGATTTATTTTCCAAATGGACTTTATATATTTCAATGCATTAGAAGGTAACAGAATTGATACGGCTTTCAAATGAAATTTTGCTGTTCTCATAGGTATAGTCACAGTGGCCACACATGAAACTGTGGCCTCTGTGATGACGGGGCATTAATTTTAGAGTTAGTTGGAAGAACACAATTTTGGAAGTTGTGACAACTGAAGTCCTTGGTGTTATCTTTGAGAGGCCCTGGTTGAGAGGGACAAAAGAGGCTTGGGAATCAAGACAATAAAGACTTCAGACTTCTAATTTTGCCACTGATTTGTAGATAACATCTTGGGCATCAGCTGCCTTGCGCAGTTCTCTAGTCTGATAAAAATGGGGACAGTCTTGCTTATTTATCTAACTCAACAGTGCCGTGATGGATTAATTATTTGGATAGCACTCCGAGTGCTATCCAAATGCTGCTTATTCATGTTTTCCCCACTGCAACAATGTATCTTCATCACTAATAATTAACTGCTAATTACTGTGGCCGAGAATATGATAGTGGTGTTTACCACCTTATTTTTAATTTCAGTAGAGATGCCTACTTAAAAGTTATGTAAATATATGAAATTACAGTACATTTTCCTAATGACCCTGCTATGTCTGAGTTTGATCCTATTCAATTGTGACTACGGTAATGAATAGTAAAGACGACCTTTTTTCTGTAGAGCTGTATAGACAGCTTCTATTGTATTCATGAAATGTAAAGAAGCCATTCTAAGCAGGATACAGCTGGGTCGAAGGACTGCTGATGCCAATTATGCTTCGTACATAATAATGCACATTTTACCTATTTGGAAAAAAATTCACATTTATTTACTGTCAAACAGGTGTTAAACTTTACACTGGATATTAGTGATGGGCTCATTATTAACAGGTTTACACAAAGGGATGAAAAAAGCAGAATTTTGTTGAAACAATTTACATTTCATTAGATTTTTATCATAAAATAAATTAATTACTAAATATAGGCAGAAGGAATATGGAAGAGTAATAGTTATGTTTTATTTATTTTTTTTAAAGGACAGGCACCTTTTATTCACGAGAAAGCTTGTGAGAAGTGTCCAGTGTCCCCTTTGCCCCTTACCACCCAACCCTGATTAAAGAATGAACAGGGAATTGAGTTACAATCTTTGTTAGCTATACCAAATTTGTGCAAGGCTTGGCATAATTGGCTTCTAAAACAATTTTCTCCCCAAATTATGGTTTTTGGCAATAAAAATTCAAAACGTAAGAATAAAAACTAACTTGTCAAAGCAGAACACTGTTTACAGTGAAAAATAAGTGAGAACGGGTAGAACTTGCATTTTAAACATACTACCGTACTATGAACAGAGTGTAAGAAAAACAGCTTATAACATATGTGCAACCAAGAGCTTTTCACAATATTTTCTTCAAACTCTTTTAAAATTATTTTTTAATGACAATTGTATTTCAGTTGGACACAAATGTATTTATTTTACCCTAGCAATAGAACAAAATATAATTTCTTTAGCCATTTTTTCATGAGAACGGTTCATTGTACAGTTGAGGAAATATATGAAATAAGGCCTGTGGCTTGATTGCTAGTGGTTAGACAAGTATTCAATCTTTGCCCTAATGGAAAAGATTTGCAGTGAACTGCAAACTGATGCAGAATATCTCTCCTGCTTTTGCAAGTCTTGTCAGGAATAGTAAGGTACAGTAAATTTGTCCCACAGGATTTTAGAGCCTACGCCTTGTATATAATACAATGTAGGCCTAGAAAAAAAACATGGTGCAGCCATATTTACAAATTTAGTTCACAAACTGCTGCAGTAAAATGGCTGGAAAGTGTTTATTTCTCTTTTTTCACAATTTTGTTAAATTCAGCAGCAGAAGATATCTTAAAATACCTTGTTGGTATTTCTTTTCTTTGTAACAAATAATTCATTTTAGTATACTCTGTGTATATACAAAGTTTTTGCTTTATAAAAATTCACAGAACTGCGAGGTCCAGTCATCCCCGTTACTGGAGAACCACAGGGTCAACAGAATTGTCTCTTCAAGCAGACATGAGGGAGCCTGCTTGGGGCCAATTAAGTCTTTTTAATACTTGTACGTGGCCTTTAATATTTCTTTGCTACACTATTAAAGGCTTGTCACTAGTTGCATTTGTCCTTCTCTAACATCCCCTTCTGGAATACATCCTTCCTTGTTAATGGGAATTATATAGCCGTCGCTATTACCCCTGCTGATTTGATAGTACATCTGAAGCTGATGGCCAGCTCCTAGGTTTGGCATGCTCTTGTAGTAAATGTCCTCATTTTCACTCCTCCTGGAGGGAGAGAGATCTTCTTCAACGTCAGGGCTGCTCTCTGGATACGGAGAGTCTCTGAGATTGGGCATGCTCGTGTAAAGAGAGTCTCTGTTGGGGGACTGGAGGTGGTCGTCAGCCTCGGCTGTCAGCTGTGAGACGTAGCTGTCGGTTCCCTCGGTCTTCACTTTCTTCTGGGGCTGGTACAGAAGGGAGTGAGTCCGCTGAGGAATGAGTGGGGCCTCAAGCTCTTTGTGGTGGAGCTCCAGCCCGGGGGTGTCACTGTGCATCAAAGATGAGGCATCTGCCACGATGGCGTCATCTTCGCTACTGCTCCCGCCGATCACAGCTTTGGCTGGTAACGTGCGCTCCAGGTTGTGGTTCTTGCTGCTGCCCCGCAGGTTGTTGTGCACTAATTCTGAAATGATCATTTTCTCAAAAGCGGTATCATTCAGGCTTAGTCCACAGTCTACAACTTGCACACTGTCGTTATAGTCTCCATTGCGCAATGAGTAGCTGTTGTTGAAATTACCATTTAGCGGTAGAGTATCCATGGCACTTGTATCCCTGGCATTGTTCAGTGAATGTCCTGAAATGGAAAAGGACAGCTCTGGTTATTGCCTGATGTGCTTTTCATCACTTAATTATTTTTTTTAACAGAATTCTTTAATGTAGTTCAGGACAAAGTTGTACTTGGAAGTGAGACTTGAGAAAAGTTAGGTTATTGAACATTCCCAAATGTAAACAGTTGCACACCTTATAGGAAAGATGCATTTTAAAAATAGTAACGTGTATTTCCTGTGGGGAATAGTGGCATTTTAATTTCTTAATTTACTGTCAATTCTGTGACTTTTCCACAAGGAACTGTTCACTCCATGCCCTTGCATATGTAATGCAAAGCAATTCATTTGGAAACATCTATGTTTTGAAGTACACCACCATGATTTAGAAAAACAAAATTAACAGAATTTGTCCTAAACAACACTAAATTAAAAAGGAATTAGATCACAGACATAACTGAAGGTAAATGTACAACATAAACCCACGTAACTGGCAAGCAACTACTTTAACAACATTTCTAACATTTTTTCCTTTTTTTTTTTTTTGAGATGAAGTAAAGAAAAGAATGAAAAAAATGGATAAATACAAAGAATTTATGTTAAACAAGGACAGCCATCTTTCACACTACAGGGATCAGGGCCCACAAGCACCATCCAACAACACGATAGACAGCAGGTGGAATGACTCACTTTGGACAACTCACATCATGTCTGTCTGCTCAGGCTATCTGGCCTAAGAGTAGCTGATATATAAAAGAAAGTAAAATGATTTATTGTAACATGATGAAGAATTACTGAGCTTCTCAGCAACTTAGTCAGAGCAAGGGTTCAGCAAATTAGATTACTAAGCAATAACAGCTTTTCTTTTCCCACTTAATGTCATTTTTTTGCACTAATATTCTGTCTGCCAACAACGGCCCCAGGCTTCTAAAGGTCAAAGTTTGCCTGCAGTCTGCATCAGTCACAGTGACAGCGCTGAATGAACCAGAATAGTTAATTAAGAGTTAGGCCCACAGTTACCATGGGCATGGAAGTCAAATGCAGAAATGTTAGGAATTTCTGTAAGTATGGGTCACAGAAATTAAACCAAAGAATAAATATTAGTTGTGGAATGGGAAGAGGAAATCAGCCATGGCTGATATCTCATAGCTGCTGGAGGAATGACAGATTGGGTAAGTCTGCTGGAAACATGAAAAGAAGTTTAAGGGGGGGAAAAAATGAAGTCTTATGATGATTAAGGTCTTTATGTTTTTGGTTTTGGCTTTTTTTTTTTTTTTTTTGGTAACCG
>VFFE01007836.1:2098220-2190502 GCA_008921705.1 Burhinus oedicnemus
TTTTGGTAACACGATAAAGAAAAGGTTTTCCTATAGACACAAAGACATGTAAACTATGACAGCACAGTGCTTCCCAAGCAAAGGAAAAAGAAAAAAAAAAATGTGAAAGAAATCAAACAGTCTGAACCATGGAAAGTCAGATGGTTAGAGCATTCCTAGAAAATCACTTTATCTACAGATATGTCTGGAAGTAAAGAAAGAATGGAGTGAATTTACTGAAATGAGACTGACCACTGTGAGGCTGCTGCATTATATGCAAGGCTTGGAGGAGTATAAGAAAATAGTTGTTTTGGAAAAGATTATACATTTTCCCGTTTGGGGTTTTTTTTTCATAATTAAAGCTGCAGCTTATCCTAGAAAATCCAATCTTCTCTGGAAAATATTGTTTTCAATTAAAAAGTAATTGCATTTCCTCATGAAAAGATTTTTGTCTTCAACTTTAAAAAATAGAGTAATAATTTCCAAATAAATTCTGAGTAATTTGCAAATCATTTTGTATTTGCGTTATTGTTAACTCCTCTCCATGTGTACTAATTTAAAGTGATGAGGGTTGTTTGAAAGGTCTCTTTAAGCTTTGATTAAACAACTTTGTAGTTTTGCAATTTCATATATGTTCCAAGATTTTTCTTGCAATGGATTTAGCTGCACAGAACATATGGCATTTATAAAAGTAGACAACACATGGACCACATGCTGGGATTCATTTCCCTCATGAAAGTGATTTAATTCTATAATTTTAATTCTCTTTTCTTCTGCTAAACAGATACCAAAATATATCTGATAATCCAAAATGAGTTTTCTATGATATACTGCAGAGTTAAGAACGCTAGAATATATTCAGATTGGTTTGATGAGGCAAATTTTGTTGCCCGTGATCAGGTAATTCATTTGAAATCTTTCCATAGCCTGTAGCAAGATTACTGTGGGAATGCAAAAATATAAGTAAATTGGTGAGCATTTCTGCTTGACACTGCTTTGGTTTTAAACAGCAAATTATTTCAGCATTGCATAACTTCTGTTACCAATAGGGCTTGCTACAGACCTCATGTTGTTTCCCAAAAAGCAGTATGCAAGTACTTTTTGAATGTGGAAACATTTCATTTGCAAATTGTGAACCACTTGCCCGCTGAGTCTACTTCATGACCGCTAGTTATGTTTTAATTGTGCCCATTAAAAATCATGCTGAAAAAATTTACATTTGATAGGCAAAGTTAAGTTTTACTCCCATACTTGTCTCTCTGTAGGTTGCTAGAGGAAAGCATAAGGAAAGTAAGAAAACAAGAGAATGAAAATAGAAACTACAGTTCAGTTAAAAAGGAAACTTGAAATAAAAACTGAAAACAAGGTTTTATGAGCTCTTTATCAAAGATTTATCATTCCGGTTAGACTACAGTGATCTTATGACTCAACAAACAGTAACTGCTAGATATTTACTGATGAATTGCACTGTAGTTAAAAAAAGCAACTAGATAATGTAACAACAAAATGTTAGATAAGTGATGACACCCTTTATTCCTACAGAACTAAACTGTTCTAACTGTTAATCTCAAGATCTTCCTACAGGAAAATGATCTACCATAAAGCTGCACTATACTATAGTTTAGATCTATTTGACGCTGGATACAATTTTCTACACCGGGGTATCCAAAGGTGTCAAGATGCCTTGCGCTGCTTTAGTATCTAATCTGTTCCATAAGCAGGTTTTTCTCAGCAAGCTTTAGAGTCAACCTTATATTGCATAGACATGATACCTCTAAGTGATATATATCTTGAAGATGGGCTCTCGGACCATGTGGTGTCAGTCCTGTAATAGTATATTAAGATTTATGCCACCTGTGTTAAAAACATGGATAATTACTGGTAAATACTGTTATGGCAAAGGCATTACTATAATATAGTGCAGTTTTACAAGCTGACATTGGCAATACTGTATTTCTCAAACTGACAGAAATTCAGAATGTACGGCTAGGGTATTGCAACTTGAGTTTCTATCTAGGGAAAAGAAGGCATTTGGAGCGAGCCAAGAAAAGCGGTTTTATTCAGGAAGTATAAGCACACCTGGTGAGTTAAACACAGGAGCTGAAGGGGCATTACATACAACTGTTTCAGCGAGCAATGTGTTATAGGGGTTGTTAGTGCCGTGTGGTCGAAGAAGAGGGTTTGTTAGTAGGTAATTGCCAGTCATTCCTAAAGCAAAAGAAACAGAAAAAAATGTCAGTTCTTTAATTTTAGGCTGACAGTTTCAATAAAGAATATTTTTTATTCATCATGAATCATGTAGGACTTGTCAAATGTAATTCAGCTGAAAATTTCTGAACGTATTTGAGCTATGTATTTGAAATGGGAGTAGGAAAATACAGTTAGATTGTGATAGTAATTCACAGGTGCTGTCCAAATCCCCAAAGTAAACATCTGGTGAGAGTGACATTTACTAATGTATACAAAATCACTGTTACACAAGAATAGCAATTAAATGTGTAGAGATCAAGGTACTACATAAAGCTATTATAACTTTAAAAATGATCGTATGGAACACTTCTGTCCAGAATTGAGAGAACTGAATTTCTCAAATTGAAAGGTATTGAAAAATCTCTTATGACAGGATCAGAGCTGTTATTCACTTTATTAAAAACACACGGATAATGGAGGGGAATTGCTGTTTTCAAACAGACAGTGGATGACAAACTGCAAGAAGCATATCTTAGTATATGCAAAAGTATGCATGCTGAGGGGAAAGCAAAATATTTGCTCTAAGAAATCAGAGCATTCACATTTTCTCCCGAGACATTCATGCTGCAAATTTATCTGCCAGGTTTTAGAAAAGAATTCCTCAAATGACAAATTTTCTTTAAACAATCAGTTTACAAACAATGTACGATGAAGCAAAATACTACATGAATAGAGTTTTTTTTAAACCCATTTTACATGTTAATGCAATACCATTTAAACAACTCTCAGAATAATTAGAAAAAAAAAGAGCGTATTTTGAGAAATTATTAAAAAGTAAATTAATCTCTGATTTCTAGCTACTAAAAGAAAAGTGGGTTGGAATAATGACAATCCACACCCCACCCCCCCAAATGCTGTGATTTAAAACTCACTTTAAACATTTCATTAATGTAAAATTCCACTTTCTTTTCTATTGCGTTGCACAGCAGTATATGAGGATCAGTGTATTACAGACCCAAGGACAACTAAAGAGCCAGATATATTTTTATAGCATGGGCATTTTTATTTGGTAAGGAGAAGATAGCACATATTCCAAATATTCATGCTTTTGTACTACCATAGATACTTGGTGGCAGGAATGAGAGGAAAATTCTCAGATTCAGAGAATTATTGCCTGATTATGCTAATCTTAACTGAAAGTTTGTATCAGTGAACAACTAAAAAGGTTTTATTATAGTTTTTTCAGTTGTAATGTACTTATTACTAAAAATACTAACTGAAATATATTTTGCTTGGGGGAAGGGGTATACTATGTTTAATCTTGGTTAGAATTATTGCCTGTAATTTATAGTTAAGAGAATTTTTTTTTCAATCCAAAATTTTTGCCACCTTTAAAAGCTTAATTTTTATTTTAAAGGAAAAATGTCACCTGCCATTAATTATTAAACTACCCTTATATGGATGTATCACTGAGATAAAGACAATATTATAGTAAAGATGATATCAATTTTTCTAAACATGGCAGAACATCTCTGGTCACTTGAGACCAGAGCTCCAAAACAGGGAGAAGCTTCCAAGACCTCTGTTCAACTCTGAATTAACAGGCTGCAGCATGGTTAGAGCAAACCTCAGGAGTCAGAGTCATCAAATTAGGGTAAAATTCCAGACTTTTATCTGTAGCTTATTTACAGGATTTTAAGGAGACACTGGAAGGGAATGTACTTCTTTCTTGGGCATGAAAAATATACATTTTCTGCTTAGGAGAAGTTGCTTAATTTTGATTTTGCCAGAGGAACATACAAGACTCAGATGGCGGGAGCAATGAGACACGTCTTATCTAGAATCATGCTTTCTGAAATTTTTCTTTTGCAAAACACCGCACTTTTACTTCCAAAATAAATGTGAGTTAAGTATATGTGCCTACTAAATCTTGAAAAAAAAACAAGGAAGGAAAATATGCTAGTTGTGGTTGATAAGGGCTTTACAGCACCCCTGACAGTGGTGAATTTTCTGTCTGAAACTTTCTGAGTTGAGCAGGAACTGGTCACAATGAAATCAGGGCTACATGTTCTTCTCCTAGGGACATGGGTGGAAGAACAGGCTCTGAACTTGGCTTGCACAGAGCAGTCTTCCCTCCACTGCTAGCTCAAACTGCCTTAAAAAAACACAGGGGGAAGGGGAGAAAGGAAGGGATGTTCTGTCTCAGTTAAACCCTTGCCTTCTAACTGGACATGAGAATGAGGTTACAGATTTCAAAGTCTATTTGAGCTGACAAATTCTGAGTTTTGACTTCTCTGTGCCTGAAAATCTGGATTCTATTCTATGTGACAGATACGATGCTCTTTGAAATAGAAAAGATAAATGCTTCACAGACATCTTTTGCATAGAAATGATATCAATTAGATTTCACTGGGAAAATTTCTGCACCTAAAAATCATAGTCAAATATGCATTAAAATGTTACTGCACTCATATTTCTGTTTCAGATTTAACCTATAAAGGTTAGGAAAGATTTAAAATTATGATCTTGCTTTTAAGTTAAATTATTGATGAAACTTATTTAAATACATTCCCACGAATGGAGGAATTCAACTTCTATAGCAGGGGGCCAGTTGAGGGAACATGGTTTTAAAATGTGCTGGTGGATGACTTTAAAACTCTGCTTTGAGAATATTTGTTCCAGAATTTTTTTGCAAAACATTCTTTTCAATTCTTCTGTGTTAAATGATATAAAATCCGTACAGAATTTAAGGCTTCTAAAACGGAAATGTTCCCAGTGACTGACCTTGATTAAGTGTTGAAGTGCTGTTGATGTCACCTGAGATAAAAGACGATTCAGATTGTTTTCTCACAGTGTCATTCCACATCCTCCTTATACGACTCTGTTAACATAAAGCAGTAAGACAGAAGTAAGTTACAAAAAGATTTTTCCTACTTACTTGCTATTATGTAGAATGTTTGTGTTTATTTTGACCTAAAGTAAGCATTTCTGTGATTCTTCTACCACGGAGTGAAACTCCTTTGTTATTAAAACTCTAATTTATTAAATGTCACTTAGATGAAACATGCTAGTATAAACTTTCCTATAAACCAGCCCCTAATTACAAGAAAAATAAGGTGTTTGCATTATACCAAAGTAAAAGGAAATGTTTAAAAAGAATCAATTCTACTGTGCAGAAGTATGTATTTGCCATCTAAATGATAATACTGAGAAGACAATTAGTGCTTGTGATTGGAACACATCTCAGTAGGCTTTTTATAAATAAGGTTAATTAAAAGATGCTGTCAAAATCTTTGTTACCTGAGTGCCAGAGGAATAGCGAGCACTAGTTCTTGTTGTTGATGCCTTCACTGAACTGTGGGGACTCTCAGTTGGTAGTCCACCACAGCAGTAGGAATGTCGGAAGCATTTGCCATATTCCTTACGTACCTGGAGGCGGGGAAGAAATTACTTAGCACAAAAAATAGTGTCAAATATCTCTGCTAGCAAAAAGACATGAACTTTGCATTGGAACTACTCACATGCTTTTCAAGCAAATAGATAATTCTTGTCTATTGAATTGTTGGTCATTAGCAAAATCAGGTATTTTTTTTCTACTTAGTGGCAGCATTATCAGCTATCCAGGATTTTTGAACAAATTCTTTCCAAGCTATACATGAATTTCATTTAGATGTGACTGAATAATCATTACCGAGTTATTTATGGGATTATTTTTACTTCATCTTCATATTGTAGATTAATATAGCTAAGTTTCCCTGAATTGAATGCTAGCTGAAAACAGTCCTTTTTATATGAGTTTTTGGTGCAGAAATGAGAGAAAGCCTATCTTCCCATCTTAGCCTGCAAGAAGGACTGAGGTAATTAGCCTTTGCGTTGCTGGGTACTGCCCATTAAGTTATCCCTTCCAAGAAAGTGTGCAAAACCTGCAATGACTATAAAGGCATTTTCATATAAAGTCAAACCTGCTTTGGGATTGTACAAAGCTCACAAACACCCCTGCCCCGCTCCAGGCAGAGCACCAGCTATGCTGGTGGAGGCACCATCAGTGTTTCAGAGTTAAATTTTGAACCATAAAGGCTGGGAAATGAAGCAACTTTCAGGACCAAAAAATAAAATCCTTATTACTGCCTTTGCTGAACCTAGAAATCTGAATACACCTATGTATATGAGATTTTTGTCTGACAGAGCAGCAAAACTAATTAATGATTCCAGTATTTGGCCTGCATTTATTCACCTTCTGTTTCCAGTGACCTACTGGAAACTTTAGTTTTCTAATTTATGTGTATTAACATATGCCATAAAAGTAACCAGGATTAATTTACAGAACAGTTAATTCTCTCATATTCGGTGACTGCTACACTGACTACTACTGTCAGATAATGGAAGAGTGCATACACATCTGAGCAACATGACAGCATCAGGGAAAGGACACAGTGGATAAAATCTTTAAAGATGCATAAGTCTAAATTCGTAAACCTTCCACCAGACACTTGGGAATCTAAGCATCACTTCTACATCAATGAGACTCCTAAATTTCTGGGAAAAGTGGGATTTCAGCTAACCTGGAAATTCTGCTTGACCTATGAAGACATAGGACAGAAAGAAAGTTATGTATGTAAAAAGAGGAGATGGGAAAATGCAAAACGTTAATAATGTGGACTTACATATACCATGTGCTGTTTTCAATATTACAAGGATTTCACTCATGGAATACATACTGTGATGCTTCCATAAACCACAAGGTTGAAGAAAATTCAAATAGCTGGTGCCTCAACTTCAAGCTAGTGACAATAACTCATCTTTTTTTAAAAGTATACGGTATGTATTTTAAGTGAACCCCTATCTATGTCAGCACAAAAGACACATAAAAAATGAAAACAGAAATGCACGGACATAGAATTATAATCTTTAACTCTGTAGTCTGAAAAACTAAGTCTATAAATATTATCACTAGATGGTATAACACCTAAGAAAATACATTCCTGAACACTAATGGATATTAAATGCGCCAAACCACTACATAGTAGAGACAATAGCAATCAAAACTGTATTTTTACCCAAATACCACCTTCCAGGGCTGGTTTTGCCTAATGCCTATATTGCAGTGAATGTACATTATCTGTCAGTACTGTGCATTCCACTGTCATTATTTCTAAATTATAGCTTGTTGGAAACTGATGGAAGCAACAGCACTATCATCCTGTCAGAACTGGAAACATAATAGTTTTCACTTTCACAATTCTATTTCTCTGGTCAATTTAGTGACCAACTAGTAATAACAGAATAAAAAGACTGCATTAGCTATGCAGACAGAGGATGATATCCAGTCAAAGGCATCAAAACTTAAAAATCTTAAATGGCAGCTTTAACATTCTTTCAGGTATAAATCTTATTGCTCTAGGTTATGCTTCTTCACACTTGACTGGTATTTTAATACTGCTTTTTGCTGACTCCACTTCATTTAAAAACAATGCACAGCTGTAAAAAGACATAAAAGAGGAATCTGGTTTTGATTTTCAAGTCCAATACAAGTGGCAGAAAGAGCAACATTATATGAAACCCTAATCTAGAAATTATTTACATTTTGAGAATGTTTGCATTTTCCTTCCTCTCTTCTTGGGCTCAACCTCCTCTCTAAGTATGCTTTTGTTCCCTCAAAATGAGAGGAGAGCCATGTTCATCTGGATAAAATTCTTTCTGTCTAACAGATCTTTTTCTAAAACATGGCTGAATGCCATTGTCTACACCAAATTTAGAGACGCTGATACTGTTAGAGCTGGTACAGTTGAGAACACGCAAGAATGTGATTTTTGTACTTACACAGCAACTCTTTATCCAATCATCTCAAACCATTTTATAAATATCAGTTAATTACGTCTCTGGTGAGCTAATTATATAGGGAGTTAATAATTGCTAGGTCTCCAGCCTAAAACTGGTAAAAATATTTAGAATCCAAATATTGCAAATTGGGTATTTGCAAATGCAGGATGTACTGCATTTTATGTTAAGCTTTTTGGGTGGGATTTTGTGACATTTACCCTTCTTCTCAACTCTTGTTTACTTTCATTTGCTACACCTTCTAAGACAGGCTATGAGCATTTTTTCTTTTGTCCTTCACTAAAGCACCTCTAAGACATCCTTGGAAGCAGTCTCCACCCTCAGTCTGGGGAAGGGAAGGGCTACAGGGAACCCAAAGAGAATCCCACCTGGCTGCGCCCTTCACTTCCTTCTCTCCTGTTTGCTCCTCTCACTCATGCAAGCCTTCCCTCTCCCCAGCAGATCTGCTCCTTCTGGACCCCCCTGCTCCCATCCGGTGAAGGGAAGCAGAACTAATTTAGCACATCCCACTCATGAGGGAAAGCTCTTGCCAGGGGATTCCACTTTTTCCAGTTAAGAGCATGAAGCTGTCAGATTGCTGAGGGAGCCAAACACTTGAAAAAAAGTAGTCATGCTGGCATCTTTGGAAAACTCTGCCCATTAGCACTTGTCTAGCATTAATGACTGCATTTTTCTAAGGTGTGTCGAAGTTCATAATAAAATTAATTTTTAGATCTCACTTAATTTTGTAATGAATGAGCACTCATAGTACGATCCCTGCCTATCACCTGTAGCTTTATGTGGCAGCTTAATGGGATCTCAGGAGAGGTCCTCTGCCTTGATCTGAGAAAAAGAGAGTTTCCAGGCTGAGATGGGCTGATATTGTAAATGATCCTTTCTTTTGCAGTGCTGCCGCGGAGGCACGATTTCTTTCATGTGCACATAAAGGACTTACGGCTGTAAGTCCAGACTAGTATGTACCACATTACCAATGTTAAACAGCACGTTTTCTACAGTAATTTTCTTCCCAAGGCCTCAAAACTTTTCAAGCCCAGGTTGGAAATGCTGCATGCATTTTAAACCTGTCCAGGCCATGGAGCAGTCATAGGACTCCCACACGTACACACAGCAAGAACTGCTTTTGAGTCTTGGTCCTCTCCTCAAACTACTTCAAAACACTCCAGTTCTTGACACTGTTATTTTTTTCTCTATTTTTTAAGAAATATATGTGCTATTCTTAAGTTTTCAGTAACTTACTTTCTTTTGAAGGGCACAATGAAAGATGAAAATAAACATTCCTTGGAAAGCGTTAAATATTGTGAAGAGATAGGTCATCACAACAGTCCCCTCATTGATAAACAGCAGGCCAAATGACCATGTTAGGCCAAGAAGACACAGGAGAGCAAATGCACCCAGGACCCAGGATCTGTAAAAGAAAATTAATTTTAGTAACGTCACTTACGAGAATGCATGTCGCCAAATCCAATATTAACATTTCAGTTCCTGCAGTTGACTTTTACTAGGTTCGTATTCAAATGTAAAAATTCCTTGGGTTTAACCTTTTATCTATTAAAGAAAGAACAATTCCATTTGGTACTCTTAGTCTCCAGTGAACACAGCAAGAGTAGATATGACCTTTTTCTTTCTCAAGAACTGCATAGGATGTCAAAACTATTTTGAAATACAGAAGTATAGCGCAAGCCCCAGCTACTCCATTGCTTTATCTGCTTTTACAAAAGAGATTGATAAATCTGGCTTAGCCACTAATCACACCATAGATTTTAAACAGTGGTGCTGCCATATGACACCAAATAATGCAACACAAATGCACAAAGGTTAAACAGCAGATTAAAAGCCTAGAGCCCAAATCTTTAATGCTCCGATAAACTCAGCTAAACTGAAGCTAGATGATCTAACTTCCGCATGAAGAAACCCTGCTGAAATGTGACAAAAATATGGATATTGCTCTACAGAATAGTCTAAAAAAAATTCCATCATGAATAGGTTAAGGAAAAGGAATTGTAGAGAACGGCACAGAATGAAAGGGAAAGGGAATTTAGTCAGTGAATTCCACATCTAGCTAATGATCTTACTTGATAAATGGCTTATTATCTTCATAGCTAGAAAGCATTATAAGCAGAAAAGAGAAACAAAATTATTAGACAGAATTGAAACAGAAATTAATAAGAGCATTTTTAATTGTCTATAAAAACTAGTCAAAATTAGGAAATTCAAAATGCAGAGGCAAGCAATTTAAAATTATAAAGGCATATAATAGTTAAAAATTCTTTAGCAAATCAGGTATCTCAAAACTAGTTAATTAAAATTAAGGGAAATCCACAATATTGACCGAGTTTGTAAAGTTAAAAATCATGCTAGAAATTTGTTAATGTAGGGTTCTATCTTACCCAGGTAAGTCCGTATTATAGTAGCCATCACAAACACGGTAATTACTGGTGTGGATGAGAAGACAGAAAGAGGAAAAGGAAGAAAAGAGAGAGATGCTAAAGATTAGCTCTCTCTCTCATCATGCAACATGCAATGAAGCTGATACTGACCTATCTAGAACATCTAGTTCACAATGTTAGCCTTATTGAAAATCCCCTTTGCCATTTGCAACATTCAAAGCAAATCTGTAAGACCCTTTCACATCCAACCCTCAGTGTTAGAAAGTTGCACCATCCCTTCAGGGTTGATAAAAACCTTCAGTACAAGGTAAAGCTGTACAGAATACAGTACAAGACTATCTAAAGAAGCAAGAGCTGCCAAAGCCTTGTCACTTATAAAACACTTGTATTACTCTGCAAAAGGGATACTGCAGTACAGCACCATGATAAAGTAAACATTTGTTAAATTAGCATGAAAACAGCAGATAATCTTCAAGTTAACAATAATAATAGAGTCAATTCTCTTGAGAGAACAGGATTACGAGTAGAAACTGCTCAGAATCCCTAAATCAAAAAGTCATTTAACAAAACAAACTTAATATAATCATATCAACCATGCAAACAGGAACATCATTTTTGAACTGCATTTTAAATGCAAATGAAATTACTACAGTGCTGTGGCATTTCCGTGAAACAGTTTCTTGGCACTAGTTCCAGGCTGAAATTATCTAATTTTGACCAGCGTTTGTGACATTACAGCAACAATGTGACGAAAGCAGGATTGGCTCTGTTTGCTTCTAATTGACATCTGCAGTTGCTGGGAGACAATGGCATGTGCTCCTAATGGAGAGTAGCTTTCAATCAGTTCAGCAATCAGAAAATAATCATAGTTCTCATACTTGAACACAAAGCACTTACTTAATGTTTTCCAACCTGCTAGAGTCTGGTTTCAAAGTGTTTGAGTGCTTCACCATTTTGCACAATGTGATCACCAGGAAGATAAGATTCAGCTGTCAAAACAGATAAGAATGAAATTAAACTACTTCAAGTAATAGGTTGAATAATGATGATGTTAGAGACTAAACAAAAACCCCGTAGTTTATTTTCAAATACGTAGTGAAACTGGGTAACTATATCAGACAGTCTGTAAAAGGTGATTGCAAATACGGACGAGGGGAAAAAATTATTAGAAGTCCTTGTTTCACTTCATTTTCCACATTCACCTCATCCTCATGAACCACCATATTTAGCTCATGTCCAACACCTGCCATTGTCAGTCTAGCTCTGTCTTCCAGCACGTTGTTCACCTTGTTCGCCCTTGTTCACCTTCGCCTGTCACCTCTGGCCCTGGTCCCCAGCTCACTGACTTCTTCCGAGGACTACGGTTACCCCTTTACTGTACTATACTAGTTGTCTTTCTATCACCCCATCCTGCTTCTGGAATGTTTTTCGCCTTTGCTGGTTTCTCCCTTTCTTTGTTTTCATTCCCTTTTGTCCTCACAAATCCCACTAGGGTCTTGAAAACAACTTAAATGTAACTGAAGAAAAAGGAAGAGAAGAAAATGAAACACAAAGATGTAGCAAATCCATCAAACTTAACAGTGCCATAGACATGTGCTGGTGGTCCACCCTCCTACTGCCCTCCTTCCCTTTGTAGTCTGGATTCTGTCGAAGCAAGACTGCATGCCACTTGAAGGAAAGAACTATGCTGTCTCATTCTTGTTGTGGCATTCATATAGGTAACACTGAGGCAATACTGAAGGCAATTTTTTATAGTTTTCCTATTGTGAAACAGAATGACAGATATCAAAGACACTAGGTGCCTTTCTCCTATCAATTTCAAAGCACCTGAAGAGCACAGGTAAACCAAATACAAGGATGCCTGTAGAATATGGGTTGAAAAGTGGTATACAGTTAATCTGAGTAATTACTACGTGCTGTCCTATATCATGCAGACAATTCAAATAAAATCATATGTTTGAAAACAGTAAGAGATACGAGCTTTTAGGGAGAAGACATACATCCTTATCTACTAGTACAATGGTCCACAAGAAATGGCTGAACCGATAGCTGAGAAGATGGGAGAACATGCTTGGACGTCCTTATAGCACGTATATTAGATAGATTATAACCCCATTCTTACAATCTTGTGTATGTATCTGCAACTGGTTACTGATGTAGAATAATCAAGCCCAGTCTCTCATTTTGGGGAGCCTTTGGTTTGAAACAGCATCAAAATTCTGACAAATTTTGTAACATTGGGGATACCAGTTCATACCAGGTCTCAACAATCTAAAAAAGAGGAGTATTTTGAAGGCTCTGATCAGAGTCTGTTAATAAAGACATGTATTATAACTCCTACTGCTAAGGGCAATCAAGTTATCACTGCTGCTGCTGTCTCAAAATCAGGATGGACAGTATGAACTATAATGCAGTTCTCAACACCAGAACAGTGTTTGGCAGCTTTTGACCTCATCAGTCCTGATTCAAAGTAAAACATTTTTACAGTTGTATCTTGAGATTAATAAAAAAAGTGTATGTGATACAAATAACAAAAATAAGCTTTTGTAAGTTATTTCTGTGTTTCAAGAACTGACAGAAAATACTTGACCTTTAAGTGGAGGTATGTACATGGTGTAGGTTAAGCATGATTTCCATTGCTGAAAAATGTAACACAAGTGTCAGTATCTCATGACCTTGCTGATTACCTTTTATGATTCTTATAGGTAATAACTAACCAGTTGAAAAACACTTCATTATATCATTGTGATCACTTTGTTCCTCTTATCTAGGTTTCCACTGTACTGCCTAAGTTCCTTGGGTGAGAAAACAAGTTGCTTCTCTCCCTGGCCTTTGTACCAGACAGAGGATGGGGGATCTGTACGTGACCTGGCCCTCAGTTCAATGCCTTTGCAGGCAGACTTTCTTCTTCTGTACTTGAAAAAGCTTCTTGCGCATTTTGGTAGCTGACATAACATGCACTTCTCCAGCCTGCTTAAAAAAATGTAACTTTGATTTACTTTTTGTGAAAACAGACAGATTAAGAGCTAAGAGACATGCCTCATGCCAATCCTAACATGTAAATCAACTTTGGCTGCAACCTGTGCAACCGGGAGTGCACAATCCAGTTCAGAATAGTATTTACAGCACAGCTGGAAGCTAATCCTTGCCTAAGTAGCTACCCTGGAGTATCCTGTATTGTAATAGCAAGATCATTCTTGGATCAAAAACTCATAGACATGCCTTAGCCCGTAAATGACTGCTTTATGAAACAAGAGGTTTTTATCCTCTGATTCTTTGTACGACTGAAGTGTTGGTTTGACATATGAAAAACAAAAGCTTGTATTTACATACAGAGGTTCCTCTGGTGACATGCAAGCAGACACGGCCCTACCCCAGAGCCTGAGCCAAGCTGCAGCGTATTAAGCAGGTTTTATGTAGATACTCGGCTCTGTCTGTCTGTATGTCCTTGCTGGACTAGGGAATAACTGCACATAGCAGTTTCTTAATAGACACTTTAATTCTAATTTAGGTACAGAACCCCAAAAGCTGCCCACAGAAATAATAATGCTGTATCACAGTAGCTGGAAAAGTCCTTCCAAGAAAAAAAGCAAAAAAGCAAAATATTGTACTCTGAAGACAAAGTAACTATGACAACAGAGCATACGATACTTGTTTCTCCATCACTGTGAAATACTGCATAGTTTTCAGTTTCAGCAGTCAAAAGACCATGGTTTGCCACTTGTTCAAACGTGCTGGCACCTCTGTTACACATTTTATCATTATCAAAAGCCTGTTTTGCCCACTTACAAATACTGTAACCAAACCTTTCTATAGATTCGCTTTTGGCTCCCTTACTGCTCTTCATCTAGAAACTGATTGTTTTGGAGGAACTCATGAGTTAAAGACTTTCAGGCATCCTGCCATTTTATTACACAAGACACTAAGCAGTGAGGGAAGGGAACTTGTTGGAGAATAATTGCTTTTAGAAGCAATGTCTGAATTACTTTTCTTGGTAAGAAATATGTGGGGGAAAAAGAAAACACACTTCATGCTTTTGCATTCATTTGTACCAAATTTGTGTACGGAAAGCTTTTTCAGCCCTGAGCAACCTGGTCTGAGCTCAGAGCTGAGCCTGTTTTGAGCAGGAGGTTGGACCACGGATCTCCTGAAGTCCCTTCCAACCTCAATTGTTTCACGACTGTATGAGGACTGAACTGTTACTGATCTAAGCAAATTAATCAGTATATGTTTTCCAAACTTGACAGATGGTCTCAGTAGGACACCTTTCTTTAAAAAGAATGTTCACCACAAACACGCAGTACTCTGGAGTCACCTAAAGACCCACATGAATGGCAAGATGGGCTTTTGAAAGCAAACTTGTAAGGGAAAAAAGGGGCCTCTGACCATGACGACTTTCTCATCACTTCATATAACATACAGGGCTAGTGACTGGCTGGGCCTCATCCTGACAACTGGACATCCACCCCAGATGAATCAAACTCTGCACCTGAACAGTACTGCTCTCCTTCAATGATAATAAAAAATACAAATACACTGCATAAACACCACACACTGTATACATTTCAGTCATGAAATTATACCCTTGATAAAGTCAGTAAAATCTCTTTCATGCTGCACTTCTGATATCAGACCAACACCCTTTCAAAAGTTAAAAATAAGAATTTGAAAGTCTGGTCAGGCATCAGGTTCAGATTTGAAGGTGATCCTGCGAGTGACAAAACACACAGTTACAGTAGGTGGAGCTATAATGTGAGATCTCTTAAAATGTTAGCTAACAAGAATAAGCAAAAAATTGGATTAATAGTATTTCATTAATGTTTATACTAGGTTTTTGCTGTAATTTCTAAAATATACTATCCACTATAAGAGAGAGGATACTGGATTACATAGAGAACTAGTTTAATCTGTACTCTGATTTTAGAAATGTATGCAAAAGTGAAAAAAAAAAAATTAGAGCACTTTTAAAATACCAGTCCTTCCTTATCTCTTAATATGACAAGTGTAATTGGATAGAACAGAGCAAAAGAAAGACAACTAAATATATACTAAAAACCAAAACCTAACTACTTGAAAATATAAAATTTGAAGAATTTTTATGGCAATAATCAAATGCAGCACCCTGGATGATCATGCTTCTTTCACAGCCAACACACAGAGGGCCATTTAGGAAATCAGAAGGTACTGGATATGAAAAATGGTCTAAGTAGGAATTTTGTCTTTCTGGCACCTGAAACCTATGTAATTTTGAGAGACAGAGTGTCTTCACATCAAATTAACTTTTTTAAAAAGTGGATGTAATAACCTGCACAGAAGACTAATGGATTGGAATGGGTTGCAGGTACAATGAATTAGTAGCCAAATAAAGCTAGATTTTGCAATAATTATGATAAATTTCCCCCTATGAGCAACAGATAAATACCATTTATCAAGTGTCTTACTATAGAAAGATATACATGTATTATTTACATACATAAGCTTACAAATACAGTTCATTTTCATATGTGGAGCTAGATTATGTGTGCATCTGTATGTATACATCCACTGACTTTGGTGAAGTAATTCCTCAACCTGAGTGAAAAAAAGAAACTATCTTTCCTGTGTTAACAAAACAGGACATCCAAGGAAGTCTTGCTTAAACAACCTTTGGTAGCCTAACCTATTGGCTCCATCTGTGAGACGCAAACTCCAGTGATTTTGGCTGAATTAAAGTCAAACCAACATCACCCGTTCCTTGGATATGAATGAATATGGATCTACATAGAAGTCAAAATCCTCAGGCTTTTCTGACCACAGATTACAGGAGTGCACTGTTTGTTTTATAGCCATCAACCTGCTCAATTGAATCACGTCCGCCTGAGCTTAGCAGCTTAAAATTCATTCCACACAGCCTGCAGTGCTGACATGGATATGATAAGACAGAAGAACAGAAACACCACTCTGAAGTAACCTAGCTGAACTGCACATGTTCTGACCCTTTTTGAACTCCCCGGAGCTTTTGTTACCTGGCAAATGCAGCTCTAAAACTGCTCTTGTATCTCCAGATCTTTGCTCTTAGCCATGCAGAAGCCTATTTCTCTCTGGGACTGGCAGTGAGCGAGGTGCTCTCTGAAGAAGGCTTCTAAATGAGTGTGCATGCTGAACTCTTACTGAACTGAATTAATTATTAAAGATGCAGATGGAGCTGTCCAAATGATAAGAACAGCTCCTGACGTATCATGATCCAAGCTTTCATTAAACCATTTCAGGCATACTAATGGTTTCCCACCGCTCATTACTTACATGCTCTTTTCTCATAGATATAATAACCCTGGTGCCCAAAGGCATGACAGGCTATGGAAATAGTGAAGTTGAAAGTTCCTCAGAAGACGTACTGAGGAACTCCGTACTTCCCCCCTATATTTCCCATTCTCATTTTGTGCAAACTTGTATACAGACGCAAGCGCAAATGCTTATAAACTCAAGAGAAGAATTTGTGAATTAAAGTAGTAAGCAATATTGTCAAAAAAGTTTATGTGCATTGACAGTACTATTAAACTGAGAATCATAAAAGCGATTGGATTAAAATGTTAAAAAGCCTACCAAGGTGAAATTCTCACATGCTACTGATACTAAGTAAGCTACACTACAAATATGGCTCTTTTTTGGATACGCTGCACGTGACATACTATTTTTCAGCCATTACACTTCTCACACTTCTTCCTCCCGTCTCTCTTGCTTTCTCAGTTGGGACGATTAGAGGGCAAAGCAATTGCTCGAGCAGAATTACTCCCAGGAACTGTGCTGTGATTGCTACCTGCTGTTTCATATTTTTGAAGTTGGGAATACTACTCCCAAAGGCCTTTTGCGTCTCAGCCTAAATGATTTGCTGGAGGATAATAATGTCATGGCCAGTAAATAATAGTGAACTATGTCTGTACATGGTCAATATGATTAAATGTCCTTCACCTCTATTCTCACTCTGACCTGGTTATGAGGAAGTGAAAAAGCCGTCAGCAGTGCCCAAAGCTTCCCATGTGAAATGTTATTTTAAAGCAAGGGAGAGAAATAGAGGTGACTTAGCAAAATACTCCCAGTAACGATAAAATAAAAAGCTAGACACAAAAAGCAAAATTATCACCACACAATCAGACTTGAAGTAACTGAACTACTGTGGCATGGAACTTAGAACAATTTTCTAGTAATGATTACAGCACCTGCAAGAAACAACTTTGTGTTGAAAAACGTTGTCTACTGTATTGAAAATACTGAACGTATCTTTCAATTGTAATTTTAGGTTTAATTAAAAAAGAATCCCTATCATCCTGAGATTTGATTTAATTAGAATGTATTTAGAACAAAATCTGTACAATTATTATGGTTTATAGTTAAATCTTACAAACACTATCATTTTTCTAATTCAACCTATACGCACATAAGTTTTGCCATCTACGTCTATTTCTTTGAAAATACACCAATGAACTTAAACAACTTCTACACTGCACAACTATCTTAAGTGACTGCTCAATGACTGAAATAGTTTTTAATATAAACAGAGAGTAAAACCAACCTAAATATACAGAAGCTTATTTCAATATTGAAGATACCAGGAAGGAATAAAGTGCCTACAAAAGACTGGCCAGATACATTTTTTATAGAAAGTTCCATAATCAAAGTATCAGTTTATTTTTACATGGAGAAGTAATGTAAACCATAAGCTACAAAAAGTGTTGAAAGAGTATATCTGGCATATAGACCTATAAAAGTCAGAAATTTCAAAATTATGTCTGATGCATGTGTTTCAGGCTGAAAAAATAATTATGACAAAATACAATTCCTGAATTTGGAAAGTCAAGGAAACTGAAATTCTGTAAACTTTTCACAACTCTATGATTGTATAAAGGCAGGAGAACAGGTAACTATTTAGACTTTCAAAAGCATGAAAACAAATTACATCATCCTTCCCAACTACCAGCAGTTATGAGAAAAGCTCTCTATGTACCTAGGTTATGTCCCCAGCACCGGCCTTGTAGAGTATTTCCCAAGCATAGCCAGGCTTTAAAGGTACTGAACTAGCAGAGAAAAACAAGGTGAGCCAAAATGCACATCTTGCTTTTACTTTCCTTCCAAATTCCTATGTTGTGCAGTGTTGGTATTATTAGCCTGAAATAACAGGGAGATGGCTTTTGCCCTGGGTTGACAGATGACTACGGGCTTTTTACCTGAAAGCGCTCAGAGAATGGATAATTGATGTATGAACACAACATTCAATCTTAAATGGACAATGGGGCACACAGCTGTGGGTGTACAGACGGGTGTGCATGCATACAACGACTTCACTCAACTGATTGCAAAAACATGTATACACTTTCTACTGGTTACATAATACTCTATCATTTATACTAAAACAGACGAACTTGTATGTCTGACATATTACGTGTAGCATAAAAACACACAGAAGTCGTCATGGAACAATGTGCATATGCAAATACGCATACAAATACTGTGTAAGTGTAATGAAATGTAAGATTTACTTAATTATCCAATGCGTTAGAACACTCTTTTGAGATAATTATGTTGGATAATTAGCAGTTAAATTCTGGAACGTGTACAATAGTGAATCAATTGAAAGCAATAATAATGGTTCCTTTAAAAAAAACCCTGTGTTTAGTACTCCATTGATTTTTCATATGACTACACATGTCAATACGACCTTCAAAGTTTAAGCCATTAGGAAAAAATGGCTATGCCACCACAGCTTTGACAATTAATCACTTGGTCAGCACTCTTTAAAGATTTCTAAACATTTATATAACCATTGGTCACATTACAAATTGTTTATAAGCATTTTCATGAGATGTCTTGTGAATAAGGATGGTATTGACCGATGTTACTCAATCCCTTGAACTTTGCTGTGAGGCAACCTAAAAGGAAAATAAAAAACCAAGTTCTTACCAGAATAATAAAGGTAACTGGTCCAATGAAACTCCAGATAAAATAGTTATCTACATGGAGCCAGCAACTATCATGGAAAAAAGAGAATGAGAAGTGAACAACTGCATTAGCACCTCAGTCCAATCAATGGAAAGTGCAAAAAAGCTTCTAAAGCTAACATTTTGTCAGCAAACAATTATAAACATTGCACAGTACCGCTTAGTCCATGGACAATTTTTCCTAACCTGAAACTTCTGATAAGTCCTGTTTAATAACACTACTGAACCTGAAAACACATCATCAGGAATAGCTAACATGTAAGAAGAAACAAAACCAGTCAAAAGGTTTGGTCACAGGTGCTATCATGGATTAATGAATCTAACATCAGTAAATATTTTTCACAGGTTTTCCATGTAATCTTCAAAACCTGCTTTTAACTTTATCTCATGTGCAAAGTGCTTACTCTTGAGGAATACGAGACAGAAAATGTTCAGGTGCCATGTTTTGCTGAAAAGCAATATGGTATAAATAAAATGCCCCAGCTGGGACTTGAATGGTAGATGAAGAATACATATGATACCAGACTAAATGACATGTAAACCTATTAGGGCCGACTTCACTTAGCGATTCGTTTTCCGTACAGCCCAGTTCCCTGCTGAATTGCTCTTATTTGTCTTTCATCAGTAGCAAAATCAAGCAGCTTCCTTGTAGTCAACAGTATCTTCCCATTCTGTAACTAATTTCATCAAAGGACAAAGTAAACACTATCGGAAGGCAAATTCATGCCTCTGGCAACTCAAATGCTCAGAAATGTTTTCTGTCTACCTTCTGTCACTTTCTATATGTATCTGTATTTTTGTAAATAAAAGGCAGTGGCTAATTTTAATCCCGCTCTACCCGCCTGATAAAATATTATCAAAGTGAAACATATGGGTTGGAATATTGTACTGTCATAATTCAGGACGAGAGTTAGCTAGAGGGGCAGTTGGAACAAAGAGATTTAATGAAGCATTAGCTTAAAACTGGGCGGTTAGGCCTGTCAGATACTTTAAGCTGAGAATTTTTACTTAATATACATTTGAGGCCAAAAAGTTATTTACTTTTTCAATTTGTTTCAGGTCAATCTTTTGTGTTAAAAGAAAGACCGTAATTTAGAATCGGTCTCTCTAGAGTACAAATCCTCTGAACCTAGAGAATTACAAAAGACTTGATTGTAATTTGTGCACAGCATTGCCATTCTCTTACCAATAAAGCTTTCAGATGGTATTTTAGTCTGTCAGGGACCCTCTGACAGCTAATAGGCTTTAAAAAATTATTCACTTGAAAAACACTCAGGTCACTTGCAATTACTTACGCTTTCTCTGTTCCGTAGCTCTTATAGTCAATAGCTGCTGAGACACCAACTACTGTAGCAGGGAAGAGGTAGCCCGCAACATAATAGTACTTCTTCCTAGAATATTCACTTTCAAATACTTCTACTAACATTAGATAAAGCTGCACTCCTTCTAGACACATCCAGGCAAAGGCTGCCAGGAAGAAAAAGTGTAAGAGACCTGCGAATATTGGACATGCAATCTGCAAAGAAAAAGAAAGGTGAAAACATAAACCACAAATTCTTCACATCATTACACCTCTAATTAAACAGCATGTAACAGAACAGCATAGACTTCTATCAGAGATCTTTCACAAATGCAAGAGCATTTTCCCTACCTAAAAACATACACTGAACACTTTCAAATACTAATGCGTTCACAGTAGCTACAGGAAGTAAATTCAACTAAAGCACTATGAATGAAGATAAGGAAATCATGCCCTTACGCCCAATCTTCAATTATAGAGTGGACTTTTCAATTTTATAACCAACTCTTTAATTTTGAAACTGATGTGGCTTTAGGACTTACAGTTTAGATAATCTGAGACATGAACAGTTGGTTCTAGATGCACAATATAATATTGCTTATTTAAAATTATGAAGCAGCCATCATGCCATTTTTGTTTGCTGTAATTTGGATGTTTCCACTGTTGTAACAGAAATTAGTCTGAATTCTCTCCCCTTTGGCTGAATTCTGGATGGAACTCTACCGAATTATTAGATTGCAACCCAATGAATCGCTTCTGAATGACCAAATTAATTTCACCAATACTGTCCAAAAACCTGCATGAATGTGCAGTGTAAAAAATAAGTATATATATAAATAAGGCTCTGTAGTAATATATATGAAAAAGTAATCAATAGCTGTTGAGACATATGAATATATAGAGAGAACACATATATGTTCCCAGTATGCCAACATTTAATTTCATCTCCTCTTTCAAAAGTTTAAGCCACCTGCTTCGTTAATAGCTGATGTTTCTCAACTGAAAATGAAAAACATTACTGTAAGTGGGAAATTAAGGCCACAGTGATATTTTTGATGGATGTAAATACTATTTATGAACATGTCTATTTTGTTTTCACATTGAGCTTCTATTTCAGCCTTGCTGTGTCAGAACGTTGAAAGCTTGGCAGTGTTGTCATGTTTTAATTCAAATCCGTTTCAAACAGTCATTTCAGAGAACAAGATCAGTACACACAGAAAAAACTTACCTTGTACTCTGTCTTATCGATGCCTATTAGGAAAATGAACTCAGCAATGAATAGGTTGATACAAAGGTTCTTGTGAATAGTGTTACGATCACTTTGCAGGCCACGGAAAAAACAGAATGTGAAGATGCAGATGGCCAGGCAAACAAGAGAGATGACAATTCCCACCCAGGTGATGACAGTGAGGAGCAATTCGTGCACTCCATCTTTGTACTAGAAATAACCAAGAATGGAGAAAATTAATATGACTCTTTATGAGTATAAACAAAAACCTATTTTCACAGGTAGCATCCAGAAAAGTTACTTGTTCATTACATGAGATGGGCAAAATGTACTCAGTAATTTCTCAGTCTCAGGTCAGCTTCTGAGAAGAGCAAGATTAAGGTAAGTACAAGATGAGCAGGTCTGAGAGAAAAATGTGACTATTTTAGCCAGATCAGATAGCGTTTTTACTTTTCTTATGACTTGCTGTAAACTAGTCAGACAAGAGCAAGTAGCGAAACCTAACATTTTGGAAGCGCCACCAGGCTCCGATGCAAAGAAAGAGGAGAGCTTTCCCTGGGTCCTCCTATAAGAGTATGTGTTCTTTCCTACAGACCTGCAGCTCTACAGCGGAGAAGAAAGCAACAACTTGCACACCAATGAGGACAAAATACAGACTATGTCGCGTGTGTAATTCCATCTCTAACCTCATGTTTAGCTAAAGAAGGCTTCTTGCTTCAGTTGCGACAGAATAACTTTTGTCATCTTGGTTAACTTTTCAGTGACCTTTCCAAATACAATGGGTTTATGAAAAGTCCCACATCCTTGCAAATATTGCACGCTCCAGGCCCCCTGACATCCAATAAGTGCTTTAATTAGATAACAAAATTTCAAAGTATGAAGAGGCATTTAAACAACCAGTACAGAAGCTCCTTGACCTTCCTGTTCTAAGGAGAGCTGGCACTTGTTCTTCCAGGGAACAGTCTGCACAGCTGCCTCTACAGATACTCTCCAGCTGGACAGAGGGGAAGTCTGCAAAACACTTCTAAGGCTGGACAGTAACTTTAAAATATGACTTGAAGAAAACTCTTGTCCTTCCTTGTTTTTCTTTCCTGTTATTTTGCTTGTAACTTTATGGGTGAGAAAGGAAAGTGCTACAGAAAGCAAATTGCTTTGGAAAGAGTGGGTAGAAGCTATAAATACTCAAGAAACTTCAGCAATTTTGGATGTTGCTAAAAATTTAAAGCTAAATCTTCAGAAGTTTGTTCCCTGCCGATGGCTAGAAACATCATTACCTACCACAATTTCCCGATGTGCCATAAGAATTGCAAAGTTGGTTAGGTGACTGCAAGCACACGTTGTATGAGTTTTATTTGTGTCAACCAGTTTGCAGCCTTGAGTTGACCAGTATCCCATCATAGTCCTCTCTGAGTAGTTCCAGAAGGAACAATTTGCATTGAAATAATTGTCAGGCTGGGAGATAAAAGGATAACATAAAATGAAGATTTTACACACTAAGATGGCAATAACAATTGTTTAATATGTGTAAAGGGTAATTTACATTAAACTTTGCATGTTTCGGACAATAAAGTTTTTCATCAGCAAAATTGTGGACTATGTAATACAAGGAAGGCACCTAGTTTAAAAGGGACTTTATAGTCCGAAACACCCTAAAGTGTAGTCTCAATTACTGTAGGCCCGATTTTAAACAATTACAATTTCCATCTTATGATTTTATGCACTGATGGTACATTATAACCATTTTTGCTTTCTGCAAAATTAGGACTGCGAATTTATTGTGAAGATATTTTTCCTGTAATTGAGAATTTGAAAATATGATCTTTTTCCTTTGATTCTCACCTTTGGTCAGGCCAAAGTCATGTGAACAGACATCAGGAAAAAGTTCATTCCTCAATGCCTATCTATTTTGATGAAAAACAATCAAAACAGATTTATAAAAACGAAAGGAAAAGCCAACCATATTTTCCCTGTCAAGGTAGTGATTATTTACTTTCCCAACGTGAGACATGAAAACAGAAAGGATCAAACTAACCAACAAACATATCAAGTAAATTACCATGAAGAAAATATACACAAATTTAAAGTATAACAAACCAAGATATATTACTTTTTTCTTCACTGAATAAATGCATTTAAATAATTTGTGTAGGCTTGCAGAACTCGGTCCAAAATGAATGTAAAAAGTAAAAGTGTCATTAAAACTTGCTACATTGGACCATCCAGAATCTTAAGTGTTATTTTCTACACTGCTACTAAGGTAAGAGTTAATTTTCAGTTAGAAACAAATTAGTCATTTAGATTTCCATGTTGATTACTGAATTAGCTTTCATTAAGAATACACTTAAGTTCTAATAATCACTGAACCAGGCTCATTTAATTTTATGTTCATAGACTTAACTAAGCTTGTGTCTCTGACCTAGTCCAACATTTAAAATTCAAATGGAAAAAAGGTTATTTTTCTGCATTGCTTTTCTCTCTTGCTGATTTTATGACCTTCCCATTAATTCATTAGCATAACTCACATCAATGTGTTCCAGCGTAAAATGCACAGGATCAGTCAGGTACACCCGGCTAGACTCCTTGTTGATAGAGGCTGCAATGACGTGGGAGTTGACTGCGATCGTGCTATTCCGCCCAGCAAAGTCGCTGCCCAGCTTTATGGTTGCATTTTCAGTACTGAGAAAACGCCCCAAACTTTTGTAAATGATGAAAACCAGTTTTGCTAATCCTACAAAAGAAAAAAATCCCATCATCATGCCATAGAGGTCTACAGAAAGACAGAGTAACCTGTACTCTAATGAACTGACAGTAAAGCACCAGTAAACAGAGAGGCATTTTCAGGCTATAGATTTGAAGAAAAACTCCCAGGTACTCACGATCTTCAAGAAAAAGCCACAGAGCAGTTTTGTTGTGTTTTGTTTTGATATTTTAACTAGGGGAGGTAATGTAGGTTTTATAAAAGTTAATGAGTTTCAGTGCTCTGTGCCCAAGACTCACCGTTCCTGCTGTTCTGTTTCACGGTGCTTGCAGAGAGCTGAATCGAGTTGCCTCCTTTACTGCCCTGAGGAAATTTCAAGTCCTGCACCTGGCCCTCAGTAATGAGCACTGCAACATCCAAAACTAAGCAGACCAGAGAGAAAAAAAAAAGAAAAGAAAAAAGTGGTAAGAAAGGAGAATGCAGAGAAAGTCTCTTGGCCAGACTGCAATATGCCAGATGACAGTATTTCCCCCCACTCTAGTTTTCTCACACTGCTGTCCTCATTTGCCACTGTAAGACAGTTCTGTACTGCATGTTTCAAGCACACAGAGTTAGCTTCTTTAACTAAATCTAGTGCACACTACTAAAATGACAGCACTTTAATAGTGATAACATGACATCAAACCTTGCTTTAATTTGTGCCCCCAAAACATCCACTTAAAAATACCACACACACGTTGCACACAAATGTTAATTTTGAAGCTCCTAATGCCTATGCAGTATCCTCTGCTAACAAATTGAGAACTTTAAGTATTGATTTAGATATAAAGAGTTTTTAAAACAGTCAACAAATGAACACTTAAGTATACTTACGCGGTGTATTTAGCTAAATCAGTATTCATAACTAAAACAAATTTCTAATTTTTTTCCTAAATCTAATTCTGTATAAAGGTTTATAGGAAAACATTCTGTTGGCTCTGCTAAAAAATATTCAAATTGAAAACTTAGATGCCACTCAGCCTTACATAAGTTTTAATCTTGTAACACACTGTATATTGGGAAGTTTCCATGGGATTACCATCGAAGGCTGGATCCCCTTGCTTATGTAAAATCAGATAGGTCAGTGCTCAATTTGTTGACAAATATCTGCATTATATTAAACTGTTTTAACTATAGGTCTAAACTATAGACGGACAAAAGGTAGGAAATCACGGAATGATTTCTCTTTCTCGAAGCCACACATACATATGTGCGCTGGACTTCAGGCTTGCATAGCGTCAGTAATGTGTTTCTAACTACGACTTAAAGACAGCTTATCACAAGAAGTGATGTTCAGACAGTCTACTGAGCTCCACAGAATTGCTCGTGTACATCCTGAGAGACATTTTCTGTGATACCACCCACGTTCCTTCAGAAACTCTGCAGTTACTTTGATAATGGACTGTAACTCCTTTCCCCATCCTTTCCCAGTATCTTCCTACTCAAATTAAAAATTAGGAGCAATCATCTTCTACAGTTACAAACATGCAGACACTGAAAGATGAAAAGTCTCATTTCTGCAGTCTATTCCAAGTCTCCATCTCGGTACCCCTCAAATTAGCAGACTTTCAGCTTCCTTGTACCTCACTGAGACTAGATTCATCTCTGTAATAAGACGAAGGAATTATTTTATGCATAGCAATGATTTTTGCTTTAACACATCCCGTGTACCAATATTTGCACATCTCTAATACCAAACCCCTTCATTTCTCTGTCACCGCTTAAATTCCAAATTATGCTCCAACTATCTTCAGCTATTTTGCAGTCTCTGGAGCATAGCTATTCTGCATTATGGGAGATGTAGTTCACTGAACACACTTTTACCTGAAGGCAGTCATGTTTAATATAAACATTTGGCCTATGTTCTGAGTGCCTAAAATATTTAACTGGCAGAGTACTTTGCAAAAAAGTAATTTAAATTCATTAGGAACAGATTATATATAACAGGAAAGCATTTCTGCAGCTCTACAGAAAGCAGTTACCTCAAAAAATCCATACTCTGCCATTTAAGCACTCTTCATACCCATATGTTCTGCTAATGATTTTTCAGTGGTAAATCAACTTTGCAACATCAACTACTTTCCATTTTACACTGTATTAATGACACTAAAGAAGAATGCTAATTTTGAAGAACTAAACAAGAAAAGCGTGTCTCCCCCGCTTAGGAGCATTTACCTTTCCACTACATGTTGTGCAGCTCAGCTTTCAAAGAGGATGTGGCTATCCAGAATATTTTTTCCGGATTTTGCATAAAGCAATGCACAGCACTTTAATTATGCTTGAAAAAAAATTCACTTACCAATATTTTCTGTGGGCATTGAGACTCTAGTTGGTTCTAAGAGATTATCGGCCAAGACAAAAGCCCCTTCTTCTAACGTGTCAAGTAGCATTGTGGCTGCATGGGCTTGTTCTGAAGAATTCATGTCCTTCCAGGACTCCAGAGCTTCAGGCCTGAGCAGGTTGTCCACTGTATCCACAATTGCCTGCATTCATTAGAAAACTATCATTAGGTCTGATTGCCCTAGGCAGCTGGGCAAAATCTCCAACGTTATCTGGTGACAATTATAATACTTAACTGTCAGAATGATTTACTGTGATTTAATGGCACTAGAACACTATTTTCAACATCAAAATATTTTCCATCCTCTCGCTGAATTAGCATTAGTAGAAGTGCAGTTAGCCACTAGCATTGTGTGGTCTCTAAGTGGTAAACATGCAGATTTGACTCGTCTCGTGTCAGGTACAAAGACAGGCTTATTAATGTGCTGAAAAATGTAAAAATAAATGCCAGAAGTTCTGCCTGAAGCTTTCATCTTAAAGTTAACGTCAAAATGTATAACTTCTATTTAAAACACTAACGCCAAAACTGGCATTCTGCAGTTTAGGCTAAAATGACAGTAATACTCTTCTGGAAACCTCGCCCAACTCACGCAGCCGTAGCACTATAAACTACTTGTCTATGACAAACTGCCTTCTTTATTACAGGAGGCATGAAATGAAGCTGACTCAGTGGATATAAATTAGCCTGGGCCACTCTCACTCCCCCTCCTGTTCCTGTACCTGTTCATAGATACTTAAAAAGATTACTAACTCCCATTCCTGCACAAAGGTCAGTTAAAAAAGGAAATCAATAGAGCAAACAAGATGTCCACTGACTGTCCCTGTTATCAGTGAAGGCAAAACTGTAAAACTGAATAAAGCTGCCGTTTTAAAAAGTCTTTCTTGTAACAACTCTATCATCATGTTTTAAGGTTCATTAAGCTGCATATAAACTAACAGTAAATAAGGAAGAAGAAGAATTCAGTGACATGATTACATTATTTTTACAAAATAATCCAATCAATCACAGTAATCAGTTAATCAATTGAAGGCAGGCTCTTACATTAATGCATAATGTAGCTGTGCATTGAGTATGCTGTGCATTGAGTACGCCATGCATTGCTGAAACACCCTGTTTACTCTGTCCCATTTACCTAGTCATAATGTGTCATTAAGCGTATATATAATTTGTTTGATCAATTTAAAAGCACTGGGAATGGAAACAGAACGCATTGTACAAACAGAAAGATGACGGTCTAGAATACTATATTGTGCAAATAAACGAATAGGAAAAGTTGGTCAAGGCTATTGTCAAAGCAAGATTAATTAGCCTAATCCATTTTAATATCCTCTTTCTGTCTGCATTGTGAGCCACCACGACCTTCCTGGCAGGTGGAAGATACTTCGAAGTGGCATTAAAGCCTTTTTTCTTTCTCTAATGGGAGACAGAATAGTCAAAATGCTCGCACTGATATTGCTGCAGCCATTAACTAGAGTGGAACAGAAATTGGTCTGCAGAGGCCAGATTCATTAGTCACCAAGAAATACAGATCGGAGCCTCTAATCTGAGGTACAAATGAATCCTCTGTCACAGAGTGGGAACTTGCTTCATTTGCATAGTGTAAGTCAGCTTTTGATTTGTAATTTCAAGAGGTTTATTAGTCTTATCTAAGCAGAGAAGCCCATTTGAGACCTACAGAAAATGACACCAGTTGGAAATTAAGGTTGTGCTACGGTTTCTCATGTATCTCCATATAGCGCTGGCGGTATGCATTCATTAATATGAAATGGTTTTTATTTATTATGGGATAATCTAACTGCATTTTTCCCGTAGAAAATGATCACCTTCCCAGTAATATTTCTGAGGCATTCTCTCCTCTCAGAGAGAGGTGAGCGGGTAGTGGAAGACCACGCGGCCCCTGTGATGCAGCTGTCGGAGCAACCCCATTACTGCTCTTCTCACATTCATGTGTACTATTGAAAATGAAGTATGAAAACTCAGTCTACTCCGACCGTATCTGCTGGATTTCCTTTTACTATCAAAAAAATATTTTCTAATAAAAAACTATTATTATTATTATTATTATTATTATTATTATTATTATTATTATTATTTGAGAAGTGAATTACTCTCCAGATCTTTGTCTCTTTTTGTCAAATTTTTGCATAACTGGACATCTCCCATCTCCTTCCTGGGCTGAAGGATAAAAGACAGAAGAGCTCTGTACAGAGAAATATCTCTTCAGTGAGAATCTGAATTATTTTATTATGTTGCTCAGTATTTCAAAGTTCTTTTCAAAAATCATTCTTACGTTTTATCTCAGAGGGTACAAGTAAAAATCAGTATTTCAAAAGAAACTTTGAAAAAATGTGCAATAAAATTTTTCAGAGCCAGACATGATCTGCTCTAGGACTTTTTTCTCTTCTTCACAGGTGCAAGGTGGCATTAGTGGCATTGTCTTGACGAGCAGGAGCTGGCCACCACAGACAACCATTCTACAGCAGATGAAAGAAACTGAAAATTGGGTAACAATGTGTTACGTGCCTTCCATATAGCCTGGTTAATGGGACACGTGGCACACATTTTACTAGCAGAGTTAGAGAAATGTTTGTCTTTACATTTTATCCTGAAGTCACTGAATCTGGCCTTTGTAACAACTCTTAGAACTGTAAGAAAGAGTGATTTTACTATGTATAACAATACACAAAGAACAAAGCAGGCTATATAATGTACATTTTTCATGCAAGCAAATTAACTCCAAACAGTCTTTGATATAAAATACTACCAAGTCGAAGTAATTTCTGTTAAGTTGCCAACTTTTTCCTCTACCCAAAGTTGCATTATGAGAGACATGTTACTTCCAATTCAGATAATAACCATTTCTGCTCTTTTAGTTTTGAACAAGTTGAGGTAAAAGAGTATAAACTTTGATCTTTAATTTTTTTTCTGAGTGTTATACCTGTGCAAAGCCAACATTTGTACAGCTGATATGGGGCACAATACACATTTATCAAAGACTGAAATACATAGGATCATGCAGCAAGATGATAAAGCGTGGCAGGTTGCTGAAGCAGGGAGAAAGCAGGGTGACAGCACAGGAGAGATACCTTAAGGTAAGCCCTGCATGTCTTCTCTCGTTTTTGGAGCTTTTTAGTAAGAAAAAAGAAAATCAGAAGTTAGACACATTCTGGAAAGCTTCAGAAATATCAAAAAAATAGTCTGGTGTTTCAAATCCCAAATTTGAACTATAGCCTGGACATTAATCTAGTTTCTGTCCAGCACTGACTATTAAAAAAAAGAAAAAAAAAAATCACACAGGAAACATTTTTCCCCAACCGTTATACAGGTGCCCAGATACCTTTGCCCAAACAGTGGGATTTGTGTGAAAAGGTTAAAGGAGAAAATCCCTGTGTGGGCACTTCATCTGTCTCTGGGAAAACTCTTTTAAGGGAAGCTAGGGATTGTAAATAAAACGACTGACAAAATAACAGAGGAGTGCATGGAGCTGTCTCTTTAATGGAGGCTGAAAAACTTTTGTTTGTAGCTCATTGACTAAGCTGATGCAAGGAAGCGGCCGAGAAATACAGCATCTCCTCTGAGAAAAAGAGGAATGGTAATAACACTTGTGATTTGTATTTTAATCAGAAAGATATGCGTTTTCTCTGAAATGTTTCTCTGAACATCATTCCAGAGAAAACGCTTATTCGTGTTTTAGATATGCGTATTAAGGCATTTTTATAAAGATCAATTATAAGTAATGTTGGCGTCTTTAAAAGGCTAAGAAAGTGCTATTATTCTGCAGGAAGTCAGATTAAAATAAAGCCCTGCACCTATGCAGAATCCTACTGATTTTATTACATGTTCAGGGTTAAAAGGATCACTGGATAAACATGCTGATTTGCTACAGAATTTCTGAGAGCTAATGCCCATTTCCCTCACACTAGTTATAATGCATTCCAGATTTTAATAAGGGACACAGGTATGTATTTCAGGACCAGTCAGCTACTGTGAATTATATCCTATTCCCTAAAGATGGTAATTGCAACTTTCCGCTGTGTATTTACTGCTGTTTTACATGTTTATTCCAGAACTATAAGCACACAGGAACAAAGTATAGATTAATATTTCTGAAAGGAAAAAAATAAAAAAACCAAGGGCAATGGTTATCCCAGCAGGAGAAGGTGATGGGAGGTGTGTACCTTGTTATAACTCCTTCCAGCGGAGTCTTTTTCACTGGGCCGCAGTTCCTGCAGCTGAGCATCCAAAATGTCCACGAGCTGCTCCATCAGCCTCACTGATGAACTAACATCGCCAGCGAAGACTGGTCCTTTGGTGTGTTTAGCCAGTTCATTGGCCAGACTAGCAGCATTTTCTCCACTTCTGATCTGAAACGACAATTTATATTATCTCAGCAGGGTCCCTTGTTCTGCTTGCGGCTCCTAATTCCAATTCCCTGTGTACCTTTGTTGTGGTGAAATAACCATTTGCACATACATTGAAATCTGCAACTAATTGAGACCAATAACGTTCTCTTTATCTCAGAAGATTAAAGGTTCTTAGATCCGTGACACACAAAAGCAGTTCTTAACAGCCATCAAAACCAGAAATCAGACTGGGACTTTTGGGCTAGATCTTCTATTCATCCTCACTTTTATTTTACTGCCATTATCAGACAGTAAGAAATCTATTTGTTCATACTAGTGCTTGAGGCATTTGAAAGTCAAGTAGCCTGGTACTGACAACAAATTATCCAGTTTTCATAAACTTAGTAAATCTCAGTAGGGAGGGAAAACACAGAAAGTGGCTCTGCACTCTAATCATACTGTTATTAATGCACTCAGACAAAAATCTATTTATTACAGTATAATTTTTCCTGAACCAAAAAACCTTGCTGTATACCACAGTTTTTGCTGCGTGATTAATAATATTTGATTTATTAAGCAAATATAGCTTTTGTTTTTTGAACACCAGCAAAGCTACTTTGCTTTAAATAGCGATGAAAACACATAATCATAGATTCAATACAAGAACTCAGAGGGAGAGCGTACCAAAACACGCTTATGAACCTAACTGTTGGCCAATGCTTTGCACACAAAGTACACATAACTCCTTCTACTTTAAATGAACACAGAGTAATAAAGACGGCTTCAATAAACTGAATTATTAATGCTCAGAGTTAAAATCCTTAATCAGTAGTGTACACCAGATTAAAAGGTTTCAACCAACCTTCTGAGCCAGCTGATTTACCCAGTGTGAGGTGCAGTTGCTAAGATCAGGGCCTTTGGGGTTCCACGTTCCCGTTAAGACCACGCAGAGATACGAGGCAGTTCCTACAACAGATGTAGAAAACTACAGTGAAATGGAAACCATTTTTCCACATGCATTCAGGAAATCGGCTACACTGTGGTCCCAAGCAATGTTAAATTCTGAATGCTGCTAATGGCAGTAGTTGACAATAATTGACAAACACGTAAGGAAATACTGTAGATTACAAACAGCAATAAAAAAGTCAGTGAAAAGTACCAGACGTTTTCTGCAAACAAACAAAAAAGCCCTTGATTTTTCCTGGAGCTCATCCAGAGGGGAGCTCATAATGAGAAAGGCAGCTGTAAGCATATTTCACAACAGTCCTCAAGCAAAGCCCTAAAATTTGACCTCTCAAAAGCACATGCACAAGGTAATTCTGAGGCTACGCTCAAATGCCGTTTGTAGATTAAAACCTGACCATTGCCTGTAGATACTGCATTCTCCAGGTAACAAAAAATCGTGTAACAGACAGCTTGAGATTAAAAAAAAATTCACCATGAGAGAGCAGCACATTGCTTTTGAAATGTCTGTTTGAAATCAAGATATATTTTTAAAGGCAATACCTCGTGTTCCTTTGGGACAAGGGCGTTCAACCATCATTCCTCTTTGTGTCTGAGGCCAGCTAATCCCCCTGGCCTCAGTCGGTTCACAGAATCTCTCTGGTAAAGGGAAAAAACTTGTCACAGGAGGAATTTTGGTTGTGGAAACGGGTGGCGGCGGCTTGGGTCCTCTGCTTCCTTCCTTTGTTCCTCCAGCTAACGTTGTGCTTATGGGACCTTTCTGTGATGTAGTGCTAGTGGTTGACACTGTGGTTTTGTATAGCTCTGCTGAAGAAGTTATTGTCACTGCTGTGGTAGGCACTGCACAGAGAAAATTAGAGTAATAATAAAGTAAATGACTTCAGAATTATATAAAAAAAAAATTCTTTAAATGTTATTTATGGAGTTTTAAAGGATTCTCTGGTGTCTCCTTTCCTTTATCTTAATATTAGTCTTTTCTTATTGCCATTCTGGGTGCTTAAGATATCACTCGGACTGATTTTTTTTTTTTTTACTCCCAGCTCATACCAGTATGATGTTTCAGCACATACTCCAAATAATCTCTTCCGTAATAAAAATTGATAGTTATATTTCTAAAGGCTGAAAGGCAGTACTAGTGAGTTATCAGTACCTAACAAACACGCTCAAAGCAATTAAAGATTACTTAATGACTTTTGCAGAAGGAATAACTCAACAGACAGGATCATTTGAATCAGCATGCCGTAAACAACGCGGTCCAGCTTTAACAACAAAGGCAGTGGGCTGTAGCTAACGAGACCATTTAAAAAAACAGACCCCCAAACTTCAAGTCACCCACTACACACCTTCCAGGAAAATAATTACGATAACGTCTTCCTACCCGGCAGTCATTCTGCTTGAGAGCGCTGCAGCATGCCCGATTAGCTCCAAACAGAAGCAGCGCCTAGCGCGTACGTGGTGTTCTCGTGTTTGAACATTTTGGGCCTTAACATCCTTTTTTGATAAAGCAGGTATGAAGACACAAGTCGTCCAAGCCCGTGGCAGGAACCTTGTTTAATCTTTTACGAAACACTAGGATAGGCTTAGGCCAAATCACTTCTGCCTGGGACGCGCAGCTGCTCACTCCACTGACCCGTGTCGGGAAGGCATTGCTGGAGCTGCTGAGGTTCAGCCCGAGCTATGCCATGGTTGTGAGGCTTCGCAGAGATAATACGAGGTAATGCTAGTGGAGAGAACAGTCCGGAATTCCTGTTCATCACCTTCAAATGTATATTGAGCAACGACCGAAACAATGCAAGTGAGCAATGTAACTGAAACAGTTGCTATTAATTATTCGCAAAACTTCATTAGTGTTCACAGTGCTTTATAGGCACAGAAAAGCACAGATCCTTGTGCTGAGAAAAAATAAGCTCATAGCAAGTATTTTTTAAATCCTAACATACAGAAAAAATGAAGCTCATTTTAGGATTAACTTCAGTGGATAAAGTGGCTTTTTTCTTTCTTTTTTTTATTTTCTTCTGCTAGGTCTTTGAACTCTGACTTACTGGACAATGCATCTTCTCTAAATTAAATCATAAATAAAAAACAAACGAAGAGCTGCCTCACTTTCTTTCAGCAGATGTTTTTTAAGTCAGTGTTTTGAATAAGATTAACTTTCAGTAGTTTGGCCGATAACAATTATTTCAAAATCCTTCTTCAACTATATTTCAATTCTAATGTAGTAGGAGTCTCAAGTATGAATTTACCTTTTTATTTTCATAGGAATTTAGAGTGGAGTTTTTGAACATCACGGTCTGTTTTTAAAGACTAAATGCAAAGATGTGCTTTGCCTCCCTCTCTTGCTCACAAATGCGAAACTTCTTCAGAGGCTGTCTTCTCTTCAGTCTCATTCTTGGCTGCTTGAAATACAGTCTGTGTAATTGTGCTGAACTCGTGGCGTAGCCAGCTACTATGAAACCTATTGAAATCCCCGGATCTGTTCTGCAAGTGCTTGCCTGACATCTTGCGAAACTGCTGTAATTTTCTTTTGATTACAATGCATCCAGTCTTCTAGTGCTTTCCCAATTAACATTTGTCAAAAGCATTTGCAATCACTTGCAGAAGTGTCAGGCAGCGCCTGCTGAATCAGGTCCTGGGGAACGGGGAACTGGTGGGGATGGAGAATGATGCACGGGACAACCAATTATTACTATCCATCCCCTAGCACATTGTGCTAATTAGTACATATTTAATCACGGAAATGTGTATTAGCATTATTGCAATTACTACTCAAAACGTATAATGTTTAGGATAGCTTTGTCTCAGGAGCAAAATATCACTGTAAGAATTCATAACAACTCTCTGAAGTTCAGTAGTGAGGTAACAATTTTCAGAGCATATTTTGTGCTGCACCCTGAGCTAAAATATCCTGCTGTCATTATGCAACTTTAGGTAGAACAATTTTCATGTTATCCATTAAAATCAATTTCAAAGCATATCACCTATGATTCAAAAATGACCTGCATAGCTTAGTAGTAGCACATACTTCAGAAATATATTTATAATCGCACATTTTATGAGAATGACTTCAAACCACCTCTCTCACAAAACTGAAAAAAATACAGATCATTTCTAAGAGATTTTCTCTTGAACGAAATTTAATAAAAGGAGAAATCAGTATATTTAAGGAGGTACCAGGAAACTTCAGACAGTGAAGCCTGGGCAAGAAGGCGGCTGAAAAAATAAGAAACGACTGAACACACATCACTTTACGGAATATATCTAGCTTTTAGAAGGCAGATCATTTTGGTTTTAATGACCTGTTGGGGAACTTAATCTGCAAGGCCATTCTCCTGAGCTGCAAGGAGACACATGATAGCTGCCACCACCTGATGTGTCTCGTTCTGAAAGCTGAGGGTGATGGCATCTGCCGGCTGCCCGGCACTGCCTTGCAGAGCGCTTTACCAATATAAGATAATGGCAGTGATGATTAATATGCCGCAACTAAGAAGGACAAACTCCATGTCGAGGTTATTAACCTACTGTTCCAAGCAGCAGGGATGAGCCTGTACAAGGCTGAAGATACGTAATTTTTGTCCAACATCAAAAAAGCCGCTTTTACAATGCGAGATTTTATTTTGGACTTTTTGACTAGGCTTGACGTGCTGAGAAGAAAACAAAAACCTCTTCTGTCTTCTTACTGTTTTTTTAAGAATAGGTGTGTTTCATTATCAGTCTTTGTAAAATTAAAAAAAAAAAAAAAAAGAAAAGAAAAGAGCAATAGGAAGTAAATCCGAAGATGCTAGTTCAGGGTAATTAATTTACATTTGTTTCATGCAGTTCCTAACAGCTGATTTAAACAGTTATGCATACTATCTGTTTCTAAAAATGAAGACACCACTGGAGTAAAACTTAACACCTGTTTAACAGTGTGATGTCTACAAAAAACATAAGACAATTGCCTAGGACAGCAGGGGAATAGTAACTTTGTTTCCCCAACTGACAGTGAAGAGTAGATTTAGGGAAGGCACAGAAGCTATCTAGTATTCTTTGCCAACAGGTTTCTATTCTAAGCAGGCATAAAACACGTTTTAAAATAAACAAACCAAGCCAAAACAAAAAAAATCCCAACCCAAAATACAACTCTGACCTTAGATTCAAAATTGTGTTGGTAGGCCCAGATGATATGCCACTTCTGAAAATGCTAATGGTTCCATTTTCATGTCCAGCATCTAGGTTATTTTAGAAATCAGCTGCATGGATTTTTCAATTAAACGTGTTTTTATAGGTCAGATATTTCAATGTATTTGGACACATAAAAATCTATGTACCTGCCTTCATTTACAAAAGGTGTCATACACTGAGCTACCGTGCAAAGCAACAGAGATCAGAAACCTGTGCAAATCCAGATTTCCCTGCCTTCTGCTTATTACCACTATATGCCTGTTTTCATGCTTCAGTGAATAGCAGGGGAGTCACTAAGACTTACCTAATTACCTATAGGTTCCAGCTATTATGCTGGCCAGTACTCTATTGACCCTGCCAAATCGCGTTTAGTTGAAAGCAAAATGTTTACACAGCCATTTATAAATATATACCCTGAAAATGATAAAAAATATGCCACAAAATTAGCAAAATACCTATGATCGAGAAACGTGCTATCTGGTCCCCATTATGTTGTCTTTACTTGTACAATCACTCTTTCATCAACCTGTAGTGTATCAGATTCGATGTAACAGTAAAGACCTAATTTACTTAACAATTTGCTGCATGACTTCGTCGTAGATTCTTGGCGTTACAAAGATTTAGTTGCACTAGTTTCCTATTATTTCAAGCCCTTGCTGATAGTACTCTCCAAATTTCTGTTCTGTCCGCACTCACAACATCCATATTTTCCTGCAGTGATCCAATAAAACTTAATGATGGGTATCATGGTACAAAAGGGGAGACAACTTCAGTTTGAACAGTTTGCACAGTTAGCGCAAATTGGGATGAGTGTACGTGAAATCTCTCCCTAACGCACTAACACAGAACAAAAGGATTTATCTTCTTTTTGTTACCAAGGAAACCTTACAATGTAATGCTCATACTCATTTTTTAGGGGGAAAATTCCCTTCATTCTTCCTGATCTTTAACTTAAAATTCCTTTAAAAATTCCTATTTCAGTGGGGATTCATTTGGTCCCTTGGATACCTCCTTCAGAAAGAATGTAATAGGTCATATCCACCAAATTTACCAAGGATACAAGAACTCTGGTTTGTTTCGAATTTTTCATAGCTGCTTTTTGCAGGGCCTGATATATTTTATTTTATTTCTAAATTAAGGTTTTGATTTTTAGATGTAATTTTTACACTTATCCTTAGAAAACGTGCTATTCTGCAATATCCGAGTCCTACTTGTTAGCTGTAGCTCTGAAAGCCATTTCAGCATCTATGTACTATAACTCCCATGAGAAGAGAGAAGAAAAAACAACACATGAAGAATGAGGTTAAGGGGGGAGTTCTAAGGGCAGCAGACCCAATTGCCAGGGTAAAATGGTAGCCTGGCTGCAACATCCGCAATTTTAGAAATCTGAAGTGTTCTCCTGAAGATTAAGAAAATAAGGATACAGGGAACACATACATAGTTGCAAGAGGAGAAATTGGCGTAGGTTTTCAGCAAGGGCAAGGTCAACATTAGGTTAATTATAGTGGTATTTCAGATGTTTCAATAGGCAGATTTAAAAATGAAAGAACAGAGAGAAAAAGGCAGGTTTGGGGTCATGGATGAGTCCAAGATTTTGGCAAATGTAAACTCTCGACCTCAAAAGTGTGACTCAAATGTGACAAACTCATCTTTCATGTAGGAAGAAAGACTGTTGTTTTTGAAGCACTTGGTAGCTGGAAGTTATGGTGTAGACAAGAACTGATAGCCAAGACAAATAGATGAGGGGGAAAAAAAGAATCCGCTTGTGTCTATATATCATATTGCTCTCACGGCAACAGAAGGAACACAGATTGCTGAGTTTCCCACAATGGCCCCAAGTCAACCATTCGAACAGAAAAGGCCATGACTTCCAATTTTGAGGCACTGACCTTGTGACACCATTAAATACTTGATATTAAAGTCCCATTGCAAAAAGACAGTAAAAGAAGTTTCCTGTGTTAGGTGACTTAAAGAATGTTATCCTAACACCTATGTCTTTGAGTAGATGATTACAAAATCTGAGTCAACCACAAAAAAACCCCAAAATAAAACAGATCAAAAGAAACACAAAAATGCCCTTCATCAAATGTGCTGAAAATCTTGTCTAATTTCATATGAGATAAAAAAATTCAAATGTGTATTACACATATACGTCCTTTAACTGTGTAACCATAGAAGGATTCATCTTCAATTTATACAGACTTTATGCTGAAACAAAGAGGAACGGAGAATATAATACAAATAAATTATACAGTTAGAAACTGTACAGAATCTCTTCATGGTTTTCTAGCAGTACATCTCAAGGACAATCATATTAGATATTTTTTCCTTTAATTTAGTAGTCTTTAACTGCAGGCAATTGGCTTAGGCAAAGTGGAAATAAATATGTTCTTATATGTGCTATGTACAGATCCATACAAAACTAGAATATTCGGTATTGGCTTTATATAAGGAAAAATACCATTTGTGAATATATGCATCATGTATTCAAATAAATCCAGTGTCTTTACACAGTTCCTATAATCAAAAAAAGCCATAATCAAATGTATTTACTGATGTCATAATGCATTTAAAACCCAAACTCATAAATCACGCAAAAAATATTCCTTCTCTGTCTTCACGGGTGAATGGGCAAAGAGCTCAGACGAGAGGCACGCACCCTGCAGTGTGCCCTGGACCCCTTCTCGTCTAGATCTGTTTGGAATAAACTGTTTCTCTCCGTGCCTTGCATGTCAGCAAGGAACTCAGGAACATGAAGGGGTGCTGCTGGATGCCCAAATCTCTTCCTGGTATTAGATGGGATGTGGCCAGTACACGTACTGTAACTTAGGAGGTTGGAGACTCTCATAATAAAAACATTATGAAAATGTCTTACTGGAGACCTTTTGTGGTTCACTAAAGTGAAGGAAGGATTCTACAAAGCCTGTTCTTCCCTCCCTGCTCTTTGTTAACACTTTTCCCTCAATGCAATGATTTAAAGATTAGCTTTTGCCACATTCATGGCAGCTGCCTGAACTGCAAAAGCTACTTAAGAGCCTGCACCTCCATTTTCTCCACTTCTTACTATTAAAGCTTTGGAGAATTTAAGATGCATCTTCATCTCAGTTAAACTGAATGAAAAGTGACATGCGTGAGAATGTACAAAAATGAAAGCTCTAAATTTTTTCTAATTACATAGGTGGGTATGTCTCTGCTAAGAGCAGCCCCAAAGCCCCGCTGAGGAACGGACTAGCTTGACATACAGAGAGCAAAGCTTCCCAGGACAGCTGCCATCGCAGCCAGAGCTTGCTCCCCAAATACCTGGAACCTGCCTGAGCCTGTCCATGTGTTGCCACAGAGGTCTGCAGGAGACAGATTGGACAGATCTTCACTTGGCTCTGGAGATCACTGATGTATTGGTTCTAAACTGCTTTGTTCTGCTGCGTCTTACGTACTTTTGTACATAGGAAAAGCTATACATATGCTGATATCGTTGCGTGCACACTATATTGCTTGCACTGCTGTGCATGAATCAGCTTCGCTGAAGCAGAATAACTACTTTTTACGTGGAGAAGCCATTATTACTACTTTTTTGAAGTAGAAAAAACGGCTGCTAAACATGCATACCAGTTAGATGAGAGAAGTGAAGTATTACCTTCATTGCTAAAGCAGCTTATCAACATTCTGTTCCTTGCTGTATGCATCTTCTGCCACGGAGCATTTCTCTGGGTATTTACTCTCCCCTGCAGATGTTAGTATGTGGCTGTGCCTGTTCATGTCATTTTTAGTGATTTCTGAGACCTAAGGACATCCGGTTTTCCTTCCTCTTTTGGCAGTTAGTGTCTTTCCTTTTAGGTAGTTGTTCTAACTTCAAGTGAGCTGAACTGCAACTGTAACGGACTTACCGAGAAACCTGCTAAAAAGAGGTTGGGTAATCTTGTCTAACCCGGCATTAGAAACTGTGAAAATAGGGCTGTGGAAAAATATTTATGCTTTGTATTCCACATTAACCCCATACATCTCCTCTGGGACCCCCCAGCACACATCAGTCTCAACTGCTGGCGCCAAGAAGTTAAAAGGTCTGCATGTATGTTGTTATCAGTTCAGAAGTCAGGTAACACCGAACGGACGGGAACAGGGTTCTGGCTTGGCGTGAATGAACTTAAACTTACTTTAGCTATAAAAGTCAAACTGACTGACGGTATCAAGTAAATAAACAATTCCCCAACTCATTCTCAAACACAGAAAAGCTAAACACTTGTTTAAAAAAAAAAAAAGGAGAAAGAAAAGTACAAGCCTGTAAACCAAATAAAGTAATTCACAGGTGCTGCAAATTTGCCTTGCACCAGTGTAACGCTGCACTGCTCAGCACAGCACCGACAAACAACCCCTCCTTGCCTTTCTGCAAAGACCAGTCTAAGACCAAAGACAACGTAATGTAGTTATCTGAACGGAAGTACAAAGAGATTAAAAATGAGAAAAAACAAATTCTTACCTTGGGCAGGATCAGGTGGGCCAAACTCCAAAGAATATCGCAGAATAAAGTTGTTATTCCACACATACAGCTGGTTGTCTCTGGGGTTGTAATCCACTGCGGCGATGTACTGGTACTGGTTGGGGAAAGGAACGTCCACATGCTCGCCTCTGCTTAACCTGGTGTTGTAGATGTAATCGATGGTGTTCTTGCCGGTCTCGCTCTCATTGTCCTGATAGACTGACCGCACTACATACAGGACACCACATATCATGAACGCATTGGATGCTGCCCGTTTGTCATACGTCGTTTCCCAGGTGGCTTCAAAACGCAGGGTGTAGGGGTTCAGCTGGCTAATTACTATCATCCCGTTGTTTTGCTCCGTAGCATAAATTACCCATAAGCCATTTTCATCAACTGCCAAGTCAATATCAGTCTTTCCTCCCCATCGGTACGGAGAGGTGTCATGGTAATTAGCATAATTGATTATGGCCTCTCCACTCTTAATTCTAGTCCTCAAGTCAAATTTTACTATGTTCCTAGTTCTTTCCTTGTTAAAAAAGACAGCGCCATCATACACTACAAATCCAGTACCATCCACTCGATTTGGGAGTTTATATGTCGTCTGCTGGCGTCCGTTTTGGAAGTCCTCTAAAGAAGCATATTCTATCAAAGTATCGGTGCGATACGGAGTCCATGGCATGAAGTATATTTTATCTGCAGCCTGGAGAGGATCTTTGCACCAAGCACCTGCTTTTTGTTCAGCTTCATATAAATACGGTGAGTCCACAATTGCTTTCAACGTCCCCGGGCAAACAAAAACTAACAGTCACAGAGAGAAGTAAGACAAGAATTACGTCAAATTAAGACTGTCTCATAATAAAAAGAAATTAAAAAAGAAAAAAAAAAAGGTAGGTAAATCATAATGACTGTGTCAGGAAGAAAAAAAATCAATTTAATTGGCACTAGATTATACCTTATGTTATAATTAATGCAATTATCACACTTTATCATCCACTTTTCTTAAAGTTACCACGTTCTTGCTGTACCAGTATGGAAAGTGGATGGGAACTGTTTTCACTAGTACAGACCAAGGCTCAATGGCATACACAGACAGCTGAAAACGTAGAGCTACTCTTGCATTTTCGTCTTAGACTTTTAGTGAGTACGCATTAACGCTCCAGAGCTTTTAACTGGTGTGCAGCAGTGCGCTAGGTCATTTCAGTCCAAAAAAAATGACATCAACTTGTTTAGAACTTTAAGAAGTGGTGAGGCTGAAAAAGGAGGTGCCTCGATTAAAAATAAAGGAACAAAACAAATCATCAGGTATATAGAGAAAGCAATTAGGAGCAGAGAAAACAAAACACAACCAAAGCAATGAATGAAACAGACCAGGAAACCCTGTAACCATGGCATGCTATGGAGAGGGTTCTGGAAGCCAGGCAAGATGACACTTGATTAACAAGAATTTACCCAAGGGTGAGAGAAAGAGAGGGAAAGAAAGACAAAGAGAAAGGGAGAGAAAAAAGCAAGGGAGTCTTCCCTCCAGCCCAAGTATTTCAGACACTATACCCCGCCACCTACTTTAAGCAGCCAAGTCACTTTATTGCAAACAGTCGACTTCTTTATGAGGTGTACTTATGAGATCCTGCTGATTATCATAATATAAGAGTGTTGTGGGGAGGGGAAGGGAAGAGGTTAACATCCATAAGGCACATAACAAGGAGCTGGGGTTTGGACTGTATACGTTATTTACCTTTTTGCTCCACTTCTATTTTAAGCATCGGAAGAAAAATAAAAAAGTGCAAGGAAAAAAGAAAGAAGATTAACATAAATTGACTATTAATCTAAAGATTAAATTAGTAACAGACGCTAAATATAGGGAGAATAAGAACTGCACTATATTGGATAAAGAGAAACAGACAACAGGAAAACCTAGCAGGAGAGAGATTCTACGGTTACACAAGTGAACACGGATCAATCATTTTAGTAGATTAAGGAGGCAATACAGACATGTTGGCATGTAGTTTCACTTAGTGAACCTGAGTAAATAATGAATGACTTTACTAATGCATGCTATACATACTCTTCTTCTTCTCAAAGTATAATGCTATCAAGTTGGTTTTTAAGTGACACATTAATTTATCATATATGTGCAAGTGCACATATACATATTATATTAATTAGGTAATTATAAATCCAAAATGCAGTATATTAATTATATAGGTTTGTATGTGTGCTTATTAAACCTTCCCCCATCTTTCCCCCAGACATCCCTCTGCTTTTCTTTCTTGTAAAGAAAGCAGCTTGCATCCTTTAGCTCTCCTTAGGCTTTATTTTATTTGTTTTCCTGAGTGTTAATCTTGAGAACTTTTGCCACTTCTTAGTCTATAACTGCAAAATCAGACTAGAAGGAATAAGCAAAAACATCTAGAAAAAAGAAGCACAAGCACAGTAAGCAAGAGGAAAAGAGAAGAAAAAATTAACATTTAGCTCACTCAGATATTCTCCAGCATCATCGATTAAGCCCGAAACAGCAAGCTAGTATGCAAGGACAGTCATATGAAGTGTTTAAAACAAACATCCATCCCGCCACCGTACATGGAAAATATAAGCTGAACCCGATTAACACAGTTACATAACTATAGCAATTTTTCCCCAAGGAAGTTTTAAGGAACATATTACAGGAAGACATACAGCTGAAGTCCAGCTAGTAAATAGCTTTCCAATAATTATTTGCAATAAAATCTATTTCATATACTCAGTAGCCTTTGAAGTATACTCCCTTAGTTTCATAAAATGACCTGGAAAATGACAGATGTAACAATCTGTGTAACAGTAGCTGCTCATAGCAAGGAAGTGTATCAAAACTATTTGCACAGCTATTACATGTTCAGTATTATGGTATTATCCTGAAGAATGTATTTGTACGTTTCATATAAAGTTTTGGATTTTCAGTTTCATTTAACAAACTACATATGATTATTCTGAAAGAATGGTATTGGCTGTGCTGATCTAGTGTTTCTTCAGGGAACAATTTCAAAACCTTATGGGGGAGTGGGAGAGGGTTAGTATTCTCAAAAGGAGCAGTAGTTTTCCTAGCCTTTGATCATTTATACATCTTTAGGTAAAATACGTGTTTTTCTGCAGTTTGTAATTCTTGAGTTATCCAAGTAAACAGAAGATGTATTCTGAAGTGAATTCCTGTGTTTCACAATCAGCGTTAATGACTTTTAGATGATTCTGTTTGTGAACTTTTATGCATGAGTTTATTCCTTGCCAAACAGCAATATTGATATTGTACCTGCTTAGAATTAGTAATAGGAGAGGGGGAAAAAGACAGGGATAACTAAAATCATTACTGGCATGTCTGCTCTGCGTGCGTTGGTGTACAGCTGTACATTTTTCAGGGACAGATGGGCTTATTGAAATAAACAAATGCTGCAAAGTCCAATCAATATAGACAGAGAGAGAATAAAACACTTTAAAACGTTTTCTATTGAATTCCTGAGTCCAAAAAAGGCTTAAAATAAAAATGCACAGATGTACAAAATGGAACTTTTGATGTTCTTCTTTATAAAAGGGCTGACTTCTGTTATTCCGTCAAAGTGTCAACATACATTGTGCAGCATAATTGAGAGAAATGTCAAGTATGGTACTCTCAATTTCTTTGTAATTTAATCAATAACTCTTATTTTAGGAAAAAGCAATGCCTATCAAATTTGTCTAGAATTTTAGTTTTGTTTGCGATCCAACTGAGTATCTCAATAGATTTTTTTTATTTTTTTTACTACAGAGAATTAGGAAAACATCAGCAACAGGTCTACACTTTGAGATGCAAAAAAGGAAGCTTTTCATTAAGTACTTTCTTACGAGGGTGATGAATACAGAACCCAGAAATAGCTCAATCAATATGTATGATCAGGAAAGCAGCTACGTATTTCTGGAGGCCAGCAAGACATAGAGGAGCTCATAAACTGCATTTTGTACAAGGGTGACACAAACTCCAGTGTGTAAGAACTCCAACTTTTACCACAAAACCTGGACTGAAAGGTGCCACAGTGAAACATAGTAAATTTGCAGTCTTGCAGTAACTGAGGATGAAGTTCAGAAAAAGAGCCGTAACTGAACTTTGGTTGGAAGTGCTGTGATGACTAAAAGCCTCCCTTCCTAGGCCCACAAAAGCCTATCCCACCTTCCTAACAAGTCTCTTATGCTGGGACAGCTGCTATTTGCGAACCTAATGATTTCAGTCATTCCGTACGTTTAGATATGGAGCACCGGAAGCAGTAAGGGAGAAAAAAAATTAGACTTGATAACTGGAGATTATCAGTGTCAAAAAAAAAAAGAGACTTGGAAAAATACCAGGATAGGCTTTGCAGGACAGGGAAGATGCTCAACAACCAAAATGGCTACTGAAGCACAATGTGGTTTGAAATAAACTTCTAAACTGATTATAGTAACTGGCAACCTTTTTGATGACTGGTGGTAATGACTGGTGAAGGCTCTTACAGTTCTGGAATTGGTCATCACCGTACATGCCGCAGTTGACAAACTCCAAAACTTACAGACTTTGAAAGACAAGAAGTATCCAGAATCCTGAGTTATGATAGACACAGAATTACATAATGCAAAGGGTAGGCCAATGCAATTAACAGTAAACAAAAATAAACATTTTAAAAGTAGAGTAACTACACGTTAGAGTACAGGGTAGGCCGCGCTGTGGCACTATACTTCTGAAAACTGGAAAAGAAAAGATTCCTGTAGATAGCAATACCCAATCGGTAGAACATATCCACACTTGTCTTCCTAAAATGGCATAAAAGATTATGTTTGATCATTATTTGCATTACACTTGTTCTCTATGAGCTAGCCTACTGGAACTGGAAACGTAACCTCTTGTCATTTGACTGACCTCATGGTTTGGAATCAGATGCATTGCCCTCTTTCTGAGAATTTGGGAATGAAAATAGTGCTAAAGCGAAAGTGATCTTTGTGGAACAAAACTTAGGTTAGATTGGGGTAAGACATCACTCCTCAAAAGTGGCACAAGAAGAACGGTTACAACAAGCCACCGATACTACACACAGGAGGAATGGTACTAGGGATCACTGTATGCAGTAGGCTTCCAATCCTACAAATGGTACAGAAAAAAAATCAGCAAGCAACCATTTCACAATGACACAGCAGAAATGAAGAAAAAACAGATGATCTGTGTTTGGCCTTTAACAACAGTGAAGGTTCAATGTGGTGAAGCAGTACAGAGCAGTATTTCCGCTTAAGAAGTCTAAATTTTAAAATTGTGCAGGAAATAGTATGGACAGTTTTGACATAGCTTTGCTTATGCCAGAACTCATTTCCTTCCTTTTTGGATATATACTGTCACCACAGTGATTTTTGCATCTCAGACTTGGCCTGTTTCCTGTACCAACAGAAAATGTGACTTTGGTTAAGGATTACTGCAGATCAAGAAATCCATGCTTAATAGTAACTTAAGGGAATGATCAGTGCACTGCTCAAATTCCATTGCAAACACAGCTATTTCTCTGTTGAGTTACGGGATGAGGGAGAAGTCACTGCAAAGAACGACCTTACAAGAAAGCAAAACCAGTTAAAAGTGTCGAATCTGCAGAACTTTCATAAACATGCATACATGTCAATGAAAAAAAGCATTAATTATTGCAAGTAAATAACAAGTATGTCTAAAGCTACTGAATTCTGGCATTAGAAAGAATATTGTCCAAAACTGCTGAAGTACCTGTAACTTCAAATTTTTGTATCTCAGTACAATTTCAGTATTTACTTTGTTTTCAGTGAAAAATTCTGTTTTGGCCGCTCATTCAAAGCACAATTCGTATTTTCCGTTTACGTGAAAAGTGAACATTTCTTTCTCACTCTTTTCCCCATTGCTTTTAAGAACCAAGTTTGAGTAACGCATTGATGAATTACTCACTCTGAATCTGCGTTCACTTATGATGTGCCCCTAAAGCACAAAGTCCTCTTACAATGTCCCTCTACTGGGGCATGTGCCTCTGAGTGTCAGTGTTGGGTTTTGCTGTGCACCCAAAGTCACCACAACAGCAGGTAGCTTTTCAAATAGATCATGATTAAAATTGAAGTCAATTCCTGCTTTAGAAATCTGTGAGCCAAGCCAATTTGTCAGCAACTGGTAGCGGGCAAAAGTACAAATTTCTATCTGGCCTATTGAATAGCTAATTTGAGTTTGTTTTCTAGAAAAACAGTAGCCTTAAAAGCCAAACACTTAAGAACACAGACAGACACTTGGCCAGCATCACACCATGGCTTCCTTCCACACTTCGTGAAGCTAATTGGAGGCCCTAGTCTGCAAGTGCTCTGCATGCATAATGGGTCCGTGGGCCATAAACATATGCTTCTTTTCCATGTGACAGCACTCCAGCTTTAATTGTGAGGGCCAGAGGAAGTGAGCAAGAATAAAAAGATTATACTTACTGTAAGGAACACATTCATACTGAACTTCTAGGTATTTGTATGTTCCAGGACAAGGATCAGGAAACACATCTGACCCCGTCACTACTATACACTGTGTTCGGTTGTTGCACCTGTAATGGGAAAAGAAAGCAAGCTAATTAATTTAAAATTACATTTAATTTACAAGTTCATACTAAAGCATTATATGCAGTGCTAACTTGCTTCACACTTGGGCAGTCCGATCCATAAGACAACAAAGTTAATTAATACTAGATCAGTCAAAGTCCATAAATAAGGCTTCAAGACAATACTTCAGTTCAGGCTTTATACTTTTAAATTTGGAGATCGATGGTATCTCAAATGTCACTCGTTCCCACTGGTAGATATAGCTGTTGCAAATATATACTGATTTGATACTACTATTCAATAAAATCAAAGCAAAGTGCAAATATGATACAAAATGAAAAAATATGTAATTTTGAATGATGTATAACAACACAAATGAGGAATTCCTTCCACCTTTAGAGATATACATACTGCTGAATGGTTTTACTTCTTTGTTGTGATTCAAGGAAGTTACGATTTTGGTTGGAAGCGTTATTGCAGACAAAGAGCATTAGCATTTCCATTTTTATTATTTTAGGACCAACTGGTGGACTCTAAGCTTCTTGTGTTAGGTTACAGGAAGAGGTAAAGAATGACTGAGAAAATAAGAAAAACAGTTGAAAAGAAGAACTGCAAGAAAATTAATTGAAATACATTTTAGAGGAGACTAAATACTGAAACATATATATGATTTGCTTAACAATGGAAGTCAATGCATTTTGATACAACGAACAGCTTTATTACAATGCCTCTAACCGTGAGGATCTACTGAATTTAACAACTTTTGATGTTTAAGAAGAATAATAATAATCAGAGATGGTACACTATTTTTCCAGAAAAATACTTTTTTTCCCCCATTCATTTTTCCAGGAAAAAATAAAAAAAAAAAAACGAGCTTGGAAGTTAAAAATAGAAAAACAATCACCTACCTCTGAAGAGATGGTCAAAATGTAATACAGAAAAAATAGTCAGAAGGAAGTGGGGAAAAAAAAAAAAAGAGAAGGTCAGGGAGTTTGGTGACTAAAAGAAAAAGAGCTTGGCTGATCTTCTCAGGGGTTAGTTTTGTTTGTCAGCAAACCGAATAACAGAAGTCTGAACTTAAGTAATAGTCTAGCCTTTGACTCCAGCTGTACATCAGCTTCTCTATTGCCCTACTACTTCCCACACTCCCTGAATACCACATCCTAAACTAAAATAATCTATCTTGTATCAACGGCTTTCCACAGCTGTACAGTGCCAACAGGTATAAGAATAATTCACGCTACCTCATAAAAGGTAGATCAAGCACACTGAAGAACTCTGATATAAATCACTTTCCTTTTTATATACTAATCAAACTAGCACAGAGCTGGTCAGGACATGCTGTCCCTCTTGCTGAGCAAACTCAGGAACAACAACTCTTCTGACTTCATTGGTTAATTCTTCTTTCCTTTTTTCCTTTTTTCTTTTTTTTTAAGCTTATTTCTAGCCTCATAAGGCTCATAATTGCAGAACTAATTGGAAATAGCCAGGGATTTCTCTATATATGCACAACCACGGATACAGATGGTGAGGAATTCACCTGTCACCTCTGTGGTGCTTGTGGCAGTGACTTTCCAGCGAGCACAGGCAGGTCCCCTGTACAGCTATGGCACAGGTAACACCGCACCACTCCCAACAGCGCTGTTATTCAGTGCAACAGCTCGTGCAGTATATTAGGGAGTCTGGAACAAGTACGACGCCATCCAATGGCTTTCAGACTCGTGCTGAAGTGATGAAATGTGCACCCAGCTTGCACAGAAAACCACTGTACTGAATCTGTAACACTGAAAATGTACAATACAGCCACTTTTTGGCACTCACAAGAAGGTCAAAGTGCTGTTTTTGTGTGTGTTGTGTAGGAGAAGGCTGCAGAAGCAGAAGGCAGCAATACGGCCCAAAACCTCAAAGGCATCTCTGTTCTAAGCCCCTTACGGATTTTTTTATGCCCCATACCTCAGGCCAGACTAACCAGCATGAGAACACTGTGGATGTAAGATTTTGTAATTAATTTCCCCAAATGTCTTTCTGTTTCTTTAGTGAAAACCTTACGCTGAAGCCAAAATAATTCCTACAAAAAGACATTGTGTAGTGCATCATTCAGTATAATGGCTTCCACAGCTTTGAGCTGTATGAAAATTTCATTTTACACTTGAATGAGCAGCAATTAAGAGAGAAATATTGATTTGTTACAAAATAAAACGGATACATATTGGGAGAAATTGCTTGAGAGTGAAACTGATGAAGGTCATATTTAGCTGTGGAAAAAAAAAGGTTTACTAGCAGTATTTGTAAATCTTATGAAAAAGATGGACTCATGTCTCCCTAGGAAAAGTTATTTTCTCCTCTTTCATTTTCCCCCAGTAAAAGACTCATGATATTGTCGTCAGTCAGGAAACTGAGAAGAACTTCATGCTAGCTTGTATCGAAAGGGTGTATAATAATAATAATTCAGAAGAAAATGTAGTCTTTTTTTCTTTGTACATTAACTGTCGGTGTCAAACTTCAGGCACTGAGTGGCACTTACAGGAAGCTGTTGACCTTCTAAAAACTTTTGGTATTTCTTTATGCAAGACTTCACCTGCTGTGTATATGGTCACTTTTTGCTCACCGTTGGCCAAAATGAAGGAGACTCCAATCCCAAACCAACGCACTACGCCGACTGCTGCAGTACACAGCTACAAAGCACACCACCACCACCTCCCCAAGAAGCACATTTACTTGCATAACTGAATGAATAGAAGTATTTGTGCTTTAAGTCACAGCCTTTTACATTCACATCACTGATTCTGCTGCATTGCTGGTTGCGTTTTATCAAACATGAGTAATTTTCATATAAGGTTCTGATTTTCACGCACTTCTAAGATTTCAAATTAAGGACACTTGATTAAGATATTCACATGTAAAAAAATGGAAATTTCAGGTAACTATTTGTTACATAGTTAGTGGTCAAATTTCAATTCCAGTGAAACCTTCACAAAAACCTGATAGCAACTACAGCAGCTGTCAACCCCAATTCACGGGTTACAGAGAAGAGATGAAGAGTAAGTGGACTTTGTAGAGGTAGTTCTGAGACAAGCAATTCAGGGAATTTACACTACTGTGATTTGTTCTCTGGATAAATGAAAGTCTTCTGTCTGCTGCATTGTTCTTTTTCCCCTGTAAAACTAGGGATACTAACTTCTCTATTAGTTATTGGCCTACAGATCTGCTGCTGCCTGCAACGACCATTTTACAAACTGATAAAGGTTTCAGCTGAGCTTCTTTAAGACAAGAAACACTGAACTCTAGTATTTTGGACAAAAGATACTCCACTCTCCATAAAATAGCGCTAAACAGCAGATTATCCTACATGGCTACACATTGTCAAAGCTACCGCATCACTGCCATAGCAGAGCTTCATCAGTTTGAGAAACCTTTACACTTAGAAACACTATGGCCAATGAAGAGGATATTACGCTGTTACAGCCTTCAACTCAATCCTGTGACCCATTTTCTTTCCTTTTTGTATTGGGCAAGCCATTTCTGAGTGAGATCACTTCATGGGATTCTCCAAAACAAGACTATAGTGGAAATAAAATTCCTGGCAATTTGCAAAATTGGCCTGGACACTATCAAGAAAAAAAATAATGCAAACCCCAAAAACCTTAACTGGCAAATAACTTGAAGTCCCTCATTCATTTTAACCAACGTTGTTTTTGCTACACATTGTACTGTTAGTTTGGTCCATCTATTCAAACTCTTTTAGAATTGTTCCGACTGAAGGCATGATACAAACCAGCTCTAATTTCTGCAAATTTAAGAAGCCAAATCACAAATACTTTAGTGTTTCAGTGTCTGTAATCTAGTGTTTAAGTTTTCTGTAGGTTTTAAGTACCATTTAAGTATTCTGTAATCTAGTTAACTGCATACTTTCCTAGCATATGTTAAAATATGTAAATTCTCAGGTTTTTATGTACAATCTAAAAATTCATATGATCTCACACCGAGAAATGTCTTCACGCTTAAGACATTCACAATATTCACAAAGATTTATGATACAATGACTTTGTCATTTACAAGGAAATAAAGCAGATCTGCAAAGAACTCTATACAAACTCAATAACAGTTGATTTAGGAAAGGTAATGTAGGAATTAAATTTGAAACCCTAGTTAGGAAAAGACTAACTGTAGCACCGAAGGAATGATAATTCAGGTTCCTGTGCTAGCAGCAGCAAGAGTTTTGCAAGGGGAACTGCAGGAAGTATCATTGTTCTCATGAATGCAAGGAGCAATTGTGTACTCTAACACTCATTTCTTCAGTATTTTAGTATGAATGAAGAAAGGTTACATTTTCATAATGCAGATGCATCACTTAGAGTAATCTAAAAATCAAATGGAGTGTTTAATTAACAGTTACAGTACAATGTCTGAACTCCTTTCACCTCAGGAAGAAGACTGGGCAAATGAGGAATGGCCCTTTCACATTTCAGATGAATACAGAAAAAAAGGCAAGTAAAGCCGCTCCAGCAGGGCTGTTAGCAAGTATCTTCTGCTCACGATGTAGCCACATCCTCGCTGCATCCATCCCCTTCTGTGCTCAGCTTTAAGGACAGCTGTACTTTCTATGATAATTTGTTTGCATTTCAACTCTAATCTTGACTTGTACAATTCCCAACAAATTGCTTTTGCTCTTTTTTTATTATCTTATGCTCATTATTGCACTTTTCCACATGCAATGTATGGAGATGAGATTCCATGTGCAATCTATTGTGTGAGGTGTTTTAATCAATAATCTTGTTCTGCTGATTAAGCAGTGGCTTCTGTTTTGGCAAGATAACATTAGTTTCTCCTGTCATGCTCCAAAAGCTATTGGGAATCTTCGGCAGATCATTAGATATGCTACAATAAAGCTTTGGTACATTCTCTTTTCTTTCTTAAATTACTTCTTCACTGTCCTATCATTCCCCGTCACCGCTGGCACTGCATTATTATTACAGCTCCCCTGAAACTTGCACTAGAGCTATGTCTCCAGGCCACAGGATGCCATTTTCAATTGAAGCTTCTGCTTGAAAATATAAATTAAGAAAATTTCATTATCTCCTGCCAAGGGCCATTATTCACCACTGTTCTAAGGAAGATTAAAAATGCAAAATCTATGGACTTGAACAAATACTCCAGCATTAAAATTAAAAACACAGTGTATCATGACTGGACCAGAAAGTGAAGTGCTGGAATCTGAGAAGCAGATTCTGGAAATACATTAGCGTTACATGAATCAAACGGACTGACTGAGGGAAGAGGTCATCTTTATGAGTAAGTCACATCAGTCACATAAAGATATACACAGTTCCTTTTGAAGTGGTCTGCAAAGTTAAGGTATGTAAGAAATAACGTCCGCATTACAATTTATCCTTCAAATGCTTTTGTTCTGCATAAGTAAGTTTGACAAAGACAGTAACATAAAAGAAACATCAGTGCTATTCCGAAAAGGATATGAGTTAACGTCTAGCCAGAAATGGGCTATCAAAATAATTTTGGGTATTCCCAGTACTGCATTTCTGTGAATGCAGTGTTTCATTAAGTAAGGTAAAACTGGCAAACACATAAAACAGTCATGTGTACTTCACTTTAAAAAGAAAAGAAAAAATACAGTATAAAGCCATGTTTGATAAATAAAATTCATTCAAATAAAATTCATTCTAATGAAATTGTCAATACATTAAAAAAACCCTGTCTTGATATGTTTTGAAACTTTTTAAGTCAGATCTGACAATATTTCCCTTTCAGCATATTGATTAAATACTTAAAAGCTAGCATGATGACATGTTCCTGCATATCGCCTGCAGCAACCTGCTTAAACACCACTTGAAGCACGTAAACTCTGAGTTGTAGCACCACATACTCCATATGGTCTTCTTGTTCCTTATTCACCCTGGGTGAGCTGCAGTCTGAGTAAAAAGAGATGGGAATGTGGGATGACTACACTTCATGTATTGACTTTCAACAACAGCATATTTGAAATTGAAAAATTCCTGAACCTCTTTACCCAGAGTAAATGGCTGTCTTTACATATGTATTCCTAATGGTCTACAACTGCCACGTGAGATGTGCTTCTGCTTTTGTATGCATATTCACTAGATTTCCACTCCTGTTACTAAACTCAAAGTTACATATGTATGAAGATGTCAGATATTACTTAAATGCTATGTTTTATTAATTTGGTCTTAGAAAGTATGTACAAAACTTACATATAAAATAGCCAGAGAACTCTCTGTTCTGCTTTATTTTAGGGGTGTATAGATACATATGTATGCACACACACATACCACAGTAGATAAAATTATTTAAAGGAATGTATTTAAATTCTGAGTTTCAAATTCACCTCACAAGAAATCCATCATTACATACCGAAACCTAATGAGTTAGCAAATCGGGCCTAACCAAAGCCTGAAAAAAACTCCACCTGCTAAAAAAATCCCAGCCTTGCTATAAAGCCCTGATCTGAAGCGGCATTGGCTGGCCATCGCTGCGCTCCAGGAACCGCAGTAGCCGTGGCCCAACCATACCCACGCAGGAAGAGTGAGCGCACGCATCCCTGCAGAGCCACACTTCCTTGAAGACAGATATGTAATCCTGCAACTGGCTTGTAAAAAACCCACGATGCCACACTGGCAATTTTGCTTACTCATGTGTAAGATTTTCTAAAAATTATTTTCAAGTTAGAATCCCTAAAACTATTACGGGGGAACGCGCACGCAGGGGGGCGGCAGGAAAAAAAGCAGCACTAATTTTACCTAACTCAAAGGGAAAACAGATTTAGTGTGCTGTGGTGGTAGTTTTCATAATCTAGGAAAAAAACAGGAGGTACATAAGCATGTTTGAAAGCCAAAGTTGGCCGTAAGAATTGTCTCTAAATATTGGAGATCTTCCTGTGACCACTAAAGCAGTAAGGTGTGTTAGAAATTGGTTTGAATATTCACAGCGCACAACCCTTGGGATTTTCTATGCACTTGGCAATGTGACCACTACAGCAATAAACCTGGTGGCTTTCAATGAAAAATATCTGGGGGGGGGGGAAATTGGGAAAATGGTTTCTACTTTCTTTTTAAACATAATGCTGACAATTTGTTGAATCTTCCTAATTACTGAGTCAATGTGACATAAGGAAGCAACATAGTGTATAACTAATATTGCAGAAGAAGGTGCACCATAGCGTTGTTTACATTTGCTCAATAAATACGCAATAATACTTAATTGTGTCTTCTTTATACAATGTAATCTTGTGCGAGTCTAAGGGTACGCATTAAGGATGAAAACTCCAAAGAGACAATAAAACACAACAGAAAATACACAACTCCCATGGGCCCTTTCTTGGAATTACCCAGTTTGATTCACTGAATGTCAATGAATGGGTATCAGACTTGTATGGCAAAGTAATTTAACAGAGTATTTCTTGCTTTCAACCTCTTCTTACAATTTTAATATATTTATTTGTGACCCGTTCGCCTTTTAGTATTCATGTTCTCTAAGTTCTCTGTCACTGTTAAAAAAACAAATCTTCTCACATCTAAGCTATCAGAGATATTTTTTTCTTGATACAATTCATTCTTGTTCCAGTACTTTGTTTATTGGGGTAAATATTATTGCTATGGGGTTATTATTAACCTGAAACCAAAGCATCAGATAAAACAGGAAGGGGTAAAAAAGAAAAAAAGAAAAAGGAAAAGGAAATGTAGATTCCAGTGGAATACATAACTCCTGCCTTCTCCAGGTAATTTTAAGTGCTTTTATAATCCCATCTTTCTATCCCCACTACTTTCTACCATGTATGAAAAAGGCCTACTAGAACTAGCAGAGCCTGTGAGGAACTGACTGTAAAGCAAGGGCAGGAAAATGAGATATCAAAAGATGCAATGAGAAGTGCAAAGTAAATGGAACAATCTCCCAGTCAGGTTTGCGTAGGTGCAAGCCAAACCCAAACCTTCTAACAGTTATCAAGCAACAGAGACCTGCTTTTTAGAGAAAAATGTTTCTAATGCAACCCCACCTGAGGAAGAAGAAATGGAAATAAAGTCATATTCATAATCTTGTCATATTATTTATGTGTGTGCATATTTGTAAGCAAAATGCAGCGTGGGATTACAGGCAGTGTATGTCTTAGTACACCAACTAAGCCAAGCAGATCTGCACTGCTGAAAAGTAATCAGTTCAAAAGATCCAATTAAATGTTTCACCATTTAGACAAAATAAATAGCCTGCAGCTATGCTTATTTACTAATGAAAACTTCAGTAGTGCAGCATCGTAGTATCTGAGCAATTTACACAGATTATTCACACTGAGTGAGCTTGAGTGCAGCATCACGCCTGGTGAATCGAGCAGGTTTCAGGGGAGAAACACAGGGTTGGGTAATAATATCAGGGCTTTATGAAGGGGCGTTTACTTCTGAGGTACAGTGCTAGAGCACAGTGTACAGAAAATCCAGCTGAAAATCCTGAAGCACAGTGTCTGATCCTTAGGCATAACACTGCAGACTTGCAGGAGAAGACTCCCAGGTAGAGAGCCCAGGATAAGAGTAAAAACCCTCTAAAACTCTTCTTTTGCAGCACTGTCAACTCTTTTGTATCCATGGCTTGGCATTCAGCATATGCATAATGTAGTTAAAAGTTATGTCACTCAAGACAGCTTCTGAGTCATTATCAAATGAGTAACTTCAAGAATTACAATATTGAGAACATGTAGCTTTATCCTTCAAATTAATTTGCACAGATCTTAAATAAATTTTAAAAAATCACCCACTTTAATTACTAAAATAAGGTATTTCAAATGACAGGTGTGATTTGTAACTGCAACTTCTGAAATGTAGAAGCCTTTGTACATTTTCACTGTTCATGCTTCGACCGGACCTCGAGGTCAATGCAAATTCAGCTTGACTCACCATGGGTCTCCTGAGTTTAACACAGCTCTCCAGTGTGCAGAAACGCATATTCTACATAAATGTATCTCAGCTTTAACAGGAAAGTAAGACTTACTAATTTACAGAATTGGCCGCTGAGGCAACATGATTTCATAGGGTCCTCTGGTTTCTCTCCACAATGGACAGGATGAGGACAATTTCAGATGGGGGGTGTGGTGGGGGCAATCCTACCTGAACTTTAACACATGCATTCTGCTTGAAAAATTAAAAAAATATTATAGCCTGTATCAATTAGGAGCAATTATTTACAAAAATGTTCACCTATTGCAGTTTGCATATAGAAAAATGATCAGATTTTTAACAAGGGAAATGGGAAATCACTATGGGATGCCCTACTTAGATTAAATTAGCAAGAAACTTGTTATCAGACCATATAAAAGATACACCATAATAAGACGTGACCTTGCAGAACCTTGGAGCCAATCTGTGATTTTTTTCCCTTGTAACCCTTCCTAATTATCTGCAAAGTTACAGACCCTTTTGTGGCAGGTTATTTTTCTGTGAATAGTGAGGGGTTTTGGGCTTTTAAATATTTAATTAGTCTTCTGATATGAGAATTGTTGCACATGCCAACTGCTTCGATTTTCAAACTGTGTTCATCCTAATTATGTTCAGATTTAGATTGGTCATCCCAAACCTCTCACTCTTGTAATTATTTACTCCTTAAAGATCATTCAGTGGAGAAATATTTTTCACCCTTATGGCTCTTTCTTTCCACAAATGGCTTTTCTGGTCCGTTAATTACCCACTCAGAGGATTAGAGTTTGTAATAATGCAAGAGATCCTGCATGTAAGATGAGTTTTACAGGGTGAAAAAGAATAAATTGTTTTTTGTAAACTTGCCTTGGGGAATATCCCCTTTTTGGGTTATAATTTTCATCAACAGAGGCCATGTGCCCACCGCTGTGTATCTACCAATTCCACAGGGCTACGGAGTGACTCATTTCTATGGCTCAACAGAACTCGAAGCAAAATGCTGAGCAAGAGGCCAAAAGACAACTTGGTTATTTTACGAGATTTATAAAAGTGCAATCTGCTAGCAAGATGGTACGGTCCTTTTTATCATAAATTTTAATGCAGAGTTCATGGCTTTAAAGTTATATAAATTTAACCAATAACTCATAATAAAACTACAACTTTTCTTATTTCATCTGCTGATTTTTTCCAGAAGTGCTGTCCCTTGGTAGGTCTTTAATCAACTCTGTAACAGTGGTGTCATTTCCTATTAAAATGTGTCTGAGAGTCCTCACTACAAGTACTTTCTTTTCTTCTGAGACGAATGCCTGCCACAAAAGAACTGTTATTCATTACCTACAGTGAAGTCTGGATCTAATTATCATCTGGAAAGCTTGCAGGGCTTCCAGGTATAGGACTTCTCCTGCAAAAGTATTCTTTTGCTCTAACTTGGAAAGCACACTCCCACTTTCTTCTCTGTGATCTGAAGTTAAGGTATTAAGTTACTGATTTGAGCTGTGCATTCTCCGACTCCTGGAACTTCCAGTTTTAAGCCCAACAAAGTTTAGGGGGCTGCTTTCATTTGCTTCTTTTTACATCTGCAAAAATCCTGCATATTCTGCGGTTGGTTTTTATGCAAGTCAAGCACATTCACCTCTGTAAAAAACACATCAGAAAACTCACTGGCTTGACTCTGTCAATGCACAGATAATCTTTAATTGTGTCAAAAATATTCATGATCTAATCCTTTTATCAAACTGTCTACCACTGAAGGAGTCTCGTGTGCCTGCACAATTAAAAACCCCATGTTAGCCATACATAATACCGTACTACATTTGATGTAAATCCTTTTCTATTGAAATAAGCACTGGGCTGACAGCAGGAAGTGGCTGATAAGAAAGCAACAAGGCATTGCTGATGGCATTCATGATAACTGAGCACTAACTCATATGTGTTCTGTCTGCAGCACGTTACTCAAAGTGCTCCTGTTTTAAATGTGATTCCAGGAGGTGTTCTTTTGCTCTCTCTCTGTCACAAAGCCAGAAAAATTATCTAAGAAAGCTAAATATACAAAGTAAACGGTGTTTTTCATAGCAACCAGTGATGCTGGCACTAGAATAATATACTGAAGGCAATATCAGTGCTACTACGTCGTAGATGAGAAAACACCTACGGCTTCATCAGTGTCATAGTACAGTTGAATTCAATGCTGTTAAGAAACTCAGTAAACGGGGAAAGATTACAGGTTCAGAACTGTCACGTTCTTGTTACACTTACAACTCAGCCTAAATTAATGTGTTAAATAGTGGAAAACGAGCACAAACTGAATTATGGTGAAACAAAAATTTTACAGTGCTGGAAAAATGTGTGTATTAAATACATTCCAAAATTGCTTCTTCATCATATAGATACATATCACAAGAAGCAAGATATCTGAGAAGCAATGAACAGTAAGGTTAAAGATCACAGATTACTATTAAGAAAGGAATATAGATACCTTTGCACATACAACAGCAAAACATGTATCTTGCCAGATGAAACATTATACAGCTCGGTGTCATTAAGAAGTAGTAAGACTTCTTCCTCTAAGGTGTTTGAACCGTATGACTTTGGCCAGGGTAGCTTGCTCAATGAAATGATTCTGCTACCTGATTTCTTTTTAAAATGTTACAGGACCTGTTTTGTGTGTGTACATGTGTGTGTACATGTGTCTGTATGTGGCAGAAGAAATCGCAATTCAAAGGTTTGACAGCTACCGTATTATAGTGAAAACCTGAAAAAAAAATGTGGCTTTCAACAGTAAAGTACTTTACTACAAGTAAAGATTCTGCATTGCAAGTGTATTATAAAGCAGGTTTGACATGGAAAAATTCTTCGTGATAGGAATCTTCCCTCCCTATTGATGTGTCTACAGCAGGCTAAAAATATACTGAATACAGAGTATTCGGTCCATGTAACACTCTTAAGACTGCATTAACTTCATTGCAGTAGCTTGTTTTATAGGCTCAGTTCATCATGACCTATAAAATGTTAGGCTGAAGTGCTTTAAATATCTGCTAACACCATGTGCAAGCCTGGGAGTACAAGGCACTGTGCTGTGAAGCGGCAAAAACAGTACTCTTCTGAGAAAGTAGCACGCACTCTTATGTCACTGATATAAACAGGGTAAGCATGCTAAATAATGTATGAAACAGGCAGACAATCTTTATATAAAACAGGAATTCTAGTTGAATTCTTTGTTTGATTTTCTTTTACCAGTACGGCCCTAGTTTTTAAGATTGCTTCTTAAAAAACATAGAAGTTGACTATCGTACTAAATTAAAGAACACACACGCAAACTCCTTTCATTCACAGTTACTATATGAAAGAAAAAAAATAAAGACTTCTTTCCTTTGTGGCCATAACATTTTTGCTAATTATTGTTCTGCAATATGTAGAAAATAAAATGCAAAGAGGGGAATTATCTATGTCTTTCAGTAATCATGGCCCATTTATTAAGCAATTAGATTGCAATTTTATTATTAGAGAGAAAAAAAAAAGAAATGCTGTAAAATACTGTTATTGCTTTTATCTTTGATCCTTAAACTTTTCCATTTCAGCAACCTCATTAATGTCAAAATGCCACGAATATGGCCACCCCTTTTTAGACTGTATAGCCTGGGCACAGGCAGAATCTATGGGATTCAATAAAGCAGTTTTTTCTTGTTGAATTCAACTAAAAAGCTTAATTGAGCCACAAAGGTCAGAAGGTTCTTTTTATTCTAAGTAGGAGATTATTCTGTGGCAGAAGGAAATTTCCAGAATGAGATCTGCTCATTTCTATACTACTCTGTAGCTACTTTTTAATTTTTAAACCCACGTTACTCTTCTATGCCTTTCCTCTGAATTAAACAGCTTCACTATAATAAACTTTAAATTCTTTCCTTTGTGTTACTAATGAAAACCTTTCACTTTCATCGCTACTGCTGATTTTAAAACACTAAAAAGTACTCATAATTTACTTACATATATTTAATTCATATTAATCTGTCCTAATTTACGATCTATACCCTGTTCTGCCCATCTTCATGTACCTTTTCCATGTCAGTTCTGTTTACTAAGTGATATTCAACAGATTTCCTATAGTGCAATGAACCTTAACAGGCAGCTTTTAATTGCCTCGCATAGGAAACCACATCACTATTAATTCCACAGCAACAGTATAAAATAAAACTATTGCTTCTCAGACTCTAGAGCAATTAGACCTCTCGGCTATTTGGCTAACTCTGCTTCATGATACCCAGTGCAGTTAATTATATTTTTTGATGTTAATAGTCTCTGTCAGTTTCAAGCATAACTCTTCTTTGATGAATATTTAAATTATATTTGAATAAAAAAATAATCTTGGTTACATTTCATATTCAGCAGTCATCACAGCTTAATAAAGGTCTCCTCAGCAAGGGTTGAGATAAATGGCTATATGAACACATGTATAAAGTCCTAAATCAACTTATCAGATAATGTAGCTGTTTTGGTTAAGTATTATAGAGGATATATTGGGGTGGGAGGAATTAATAGGCTTCAATTATTACAGTATTATTCTATACATACTAAATTTGGCACAGTAATATATAAGTAAATCAGAATTTTTTAATAATAAAGTTCTGAGTGTAACTGAACCAGGAACTCATCTTGGCTAGACAAGAAATTAAAAAACTATATAAAATTCGTACAAATTCATCCAAGAGAACACAAAATTCAACTGAAGGTTAAGCAATGTTGTCTCAGTCAAGTTCTCAAAAACATTAGTAAATTACCAAGAGAGGTATCTACATACTCAAAACATAGAGTACATGATTAACTGCAGACTAAACAGTATGCGCACCTAGTAAAGCTCATTTCAGAAATCAGGAAAAAAAACCCACGAAAATCACAGGCTGAAGCATGCATTTTGTATGATGCTCAAATAGACAAGAAAGAGTGTATAATACTTAAAAATTTATGTATACATATGTATAGTTATTTATATTTATTTTCACCCATGAACTGCAAGGAAAGACTGATAAATATGTATATACTATCCTGCCAGATAAGATATACACTGTTTTTGCTAATAATAAAGGAAATAAAACAACTTAAACGTAAGATATGAAAACACTAAATAAAATATCAAGCTAGACCCTGGTAAAATAATGAATCCAATCTTTTTTGAAATAAACTGAGTCTAAATTTTACATGTCATTAGTTGGTATCAATAATCCTTTTGTTGTTTCCTTTGTAGCTCATCCAATGCCGTGACTACAGCAACGCATGTGTGTTACGTGCTTGGACATGTGTAATATAATTTCTTCTGCAGAAAATAATAATAGAACATACTGCAAAAAGATGATCAAGTACCACTGACAGCTATTTCACCTTACCTGACTGCTGAGAACCTCGTAATATGAGGATTTGTACTTAATTTACTAAGTAATGCCATGATGGAACAAGCCCATTAATAAAACTCCCTATTTTTAATAAGTAAACTAGACCTACTACTCTCTTATTAAGAACTAAAGATAGTGAAAACACACAATGCCAGATAAGGTTCTTCTCAGTCATGGGTATTACTGGTTTTTTTCTGTAATAAAACCAAGGAATACGGTATGCTTCATGAATATTCTAAGCTATGTGATTATGCCTAGTTCACGAAAATAGGCTTCATGTATTTTTGCTTTTTTCTTTACGTTTGAGTCATAACTAAGTCTTGTGACTAACACATAGAAAACAAAATAAAACAAAACAAAAATCAATCGGGCCGTGGCCTGGTATTGTGAAAAGCTTAGTTTAAAAATAAAGAGCGTTTTAAGCTTCTGCTACATCAAAATACTCAGGAGGTGACTGCCATATTAAGACCTACGTCTGTTTCAGATGAGTAGAAGCCTTCATTTTTAAAGGATGCTTAAAAAAAGATATCTAATGTTGATAATCTTGTACGGTAAATGTTTAGTGAAGCAGTTGTCAGCAAGCTGAAACAGAAACTGCTGGCGTGCCAAAGCAAAAGGACCTTGTACATGAGATCGGCATCAGTACCACAGCAACTCCGATGTGCATAAATTCCGAGAGCGTAGCTTACCCACGTCAGCCTGTGCTATCCTAGCATCAACACCCGTATTGCCCTGACACAAAAAGGACAGATACGCAAGCTCTTAGTGACCACAACGTAGAAAAAGGCAAGGTATCTCTCTCATTCTGAGACACTTTTCGCTACATAGTATCTTTAGCAAAGGGAGGCAATCTTCGGCTGCAGGAGGAAAAGCGAGGGAAAAAGCAAGGATAGCAGCAGGGGTCAGCAGAGCCCTTGCCTAAGCCTGGCAGACCCCCGAAGTAAAGTGCGCCATTACCTCAATCACAGTCATTTGTGAATGGCAGAGGATAAAATCCTGCCCGTGAAAACTGTTCTAAGTCACATTAAGAAATGCAGATCTGAAGCGTGCTACAGTTTAAACACTGAATCGACCGTGGGCCCTGCCTGAGGAAGCTATTTTTGAGGCACTAAAATGCTTCTTTGTGGAAGTCTTGCGAAGAGGCTCGGATTCAGCTCTGCAGTGACCCCACAGCAGGTTTTGCCTTCTGCCAGCAAAGACACCCTGTCCGAGGTTTGCTTTTGGCTAGACCTTTTCACTCCAATGAGTGAGATTAATCACTTATAGGAGATTTACCCACTGTCCATCCAAGCCTGGAGCCTAGTGGAAGATTTTCTTTATTCCCTCCCTCCCTCCTCTGTGGAACAGACCAAACTTCTTTTCACTGGGAAGGACACTAATATGGTGTGACAATGTTTCCTCTGCAGTCCTGACAAGCAGGAACAGGATGGAGGACTTCAGAGGTGTGTCTTCTTCAGAGGAGAGCTCATTTTGTTTTCTTTCAAAAATGTCTCACTCTCATTTATATATAGGATTTTTCAAAATGAACTATTTGTCGGACATGTGAATAGGTGGAAAAGAATGAACATCTCCATTCTCCCACTCTCCCGTTGGGAAGGATTAAGAAAAAAAGAAAGTCTCAGGAGAAGGAATGGAAAAGCTGCTTCCTTCAGCTTTCCCCTGATCGCTCTGTGGGGCAGGAGACACTGGGCTTACATTCTGAAGACCCTCCATTTAAGCACAGCTGTCTTGCAGAGAGATGATGGACATAACACGCTACGAGTATTACCACGTGAGAAAAGTTCATGGTAACAAAAACCCTGGCATGAACTCTTCACTGGTATCATGACGGCCGTGGTAATAGAGGTACATGTGTTGCATGTGCTATAGATAGGACAGGATACGTGCAACAGAAAACCCACTCACCGCTGAAGAGGATTAATTCCTCTTTTAATCCTTTTACTTTTCTGAAGCAATGTTTTAAAAGGGAAGGGTATTTCAAAACATTACAGTTCCCTAAGTTCACGTATTATACCTAATGTATTTTTATCTTTATCCTTGCGTATGATAATGAGGTTTGTTTTGTTTGTGCACATTTAAAAAGAAGAATTATACTGATTAAATATGTTTAGTAAAGATATAAAGATCACATAAATCCACAATTATAGTATAAATTGTAGATGAAAATAGAATTTCAAGGCCATTTCAGTGCAGGATTGATGTAACTGCCTTTCCGTTGCAGATCAAAAATAAACTGAATATACCAACTGTGAGATTATATTGTTTAATGTGGATGTTTGCATGGTCTGCAAGGTCTGTAATTTTAAACATTTTGAATTTTTCCTCTTTTTTAATGATCGCAACTATGCTCTCAGTGTCAGAACACAGATTAGAAATTCCTATTTAAAAATTCAAGGTATAACTAAATTACTCAAAACGGAAGGTGTACAAATTGGAATGGACCTGACATTTTTTAAATCTTGGATTTCTCCAGATTTAAAGTTATATTATTCAAAACTGTTATCTGCCACACTACCTAAGTGTTTATTTAAATACACAGGCAAAAAATATCATCTTATTGCACTGTAGTGGAATCACAAAGATAGTTATGGTGTCTGATCTTTAAAATAATCAGGAACTTTTCCGAAACAAAAAGTTTAGGACTAGGAAAAACGATTCCTACAAAAAAAAGCCTATTTTTAATTCAGAAGAGAAGGGTCCCAGCATGCAAAAACACATCTTAGCAGCTTATTGTTCCACTATAAAATTACATACACAATACGCCTTTGCCTTTAGAATGTATTTTAAGTATATATTTACAAGTACTTTTAAATATCTGTTATTATTTTAAGCTAACAAAACAGAAATCCAAACGCTATGTGGTATCTACGTAACCCTTAGTGCCTGTCCCAGCAAAAACCTCTGGTCCATCCACCTGCAGTTGCAGCCTGCAGAGCGGGGCTTTGAAGTTGACACTGGAGGCAGAAAGTCCCCATAAACACACAGGCGGTTTGAATATAACTCACACAATCCACCTGCAATCCACTTACAGTGGAAGTGAACTTAAGACTAAGTCATAAGTAAATTTTACCATGTTAATTTTCCAATCTCTGCTGTGCCTATAAAGAGCAGTACCAGTTAGCCTTATCAACTTCAAAGTCTCGTGACAGTTTCTGGCTACAGCCACACAAACACACTTTATGAGCGAGCAGCTAGAGCAATATCCTCAGGCTGCTTTACATCTTCCGCTTCCTTGTTCGTTTAATTTCTTTTTAAACGAAGAGGGAACAGAGGAGATTTGTCCCTGTAAAGGACACCAAGGAGTCTGACTATTTTAAGATCTCGCTGCCTCAAACGTGGGTCCTCTGCCACTCACTGACATCACTCCCTCACCAAATATTCTAGAAATAAGCTTATTTCTATTTCACTTCAGCGCGTGGCAGGATCTCTCAAACTTGGCTGTATGCAAACGGTGGGGTTAATTATCAGAGAAGTGTGAAAGGGGAGAGGGATTTTCTAAAGGTCTAGTCTCTTTCTTCAAAGCTTTAATTTTAATCGTGCCAGTCTGAAGTTTACATGGAATCTAAATACATCTGAAAGACTTTATTCTAGAATAATTGGGACGTAATTTCAATCAGGGACTAAAAATTTAATAACTACTTTACAAAGGTAAAAGCAAAGCAATGAAGTCATTAGTGTTCTAGTCAGGCTTCCAAGGAAAGCATTAAGTTAAAAATCTTTTGAGAACTGCAGAAAAGAAAGAAAAGGGAGGGAGAAAAGATTAAGTAGCAGCTTGTTCTGAGAAAGAGGAGTTGATGCACCAGTGGACACAGGCAAAGTTTGTGTGCTAGTATCTCAAATTCTCTGGAAGGGCAGCAGGGCATGCGATTACATGGCTTTGTGTTAAACTGGAAACCTCATCTTATTTTTCAATCTTCTGATTTCACAGTATTGATCTCATTAAGCTAGTGTTTTCATGTTGTCACTGCAGTAAATGTCGTTGCTGTGCAGAAGCTGTGGAGTAATGTTGCAAATGAATGATGAGTATTTAATAATTGCCGTGGAACTACATTTAACTGCAGGTCTAAACAGAATCGAGTGGTCAAATGCAGTGGTAAAAACACTGCGGGCTCAAGTGATAAAAACATGTCGTTAGTCCTTACAAGTAAACACTGTAAGATTTTAAGTAGCAATCTAGAAATTATTGCTGCTTATTTCTAAAGGTATGGAAGAAAAGTTTTCCCTGTGGTCAAATGTTCTAACAGATTGTTTTTTTCTAGTCAGTTTGAAAAAAAAAAAAAGAAAACCAATGAATCTGGTAGTCCTTCAGGTGAGATTTTTTCTATGCAATTGCTAGCATCAAAATACAGCTGATGTAATACTTCTAGCCATCAGCTCAAGGACATGCACTGAGCACCAAACAACAGTTTGCCTTAGACAACAAAAAATTATGATCACCAATGCAGTTATAAATAAATGAGATAAAAGAACTTCTAATATTTCATAAGAAATTTGCAACATTCTTCTGTGCTTGCAATATAGCACAAATTGAGCAATTTTGAGAAAAGATTAAACAAGGCAAGAGACAGCTTTTCTACTTAATGACAGGATCTGAGAAAGAAAACTATGAAAGCAAACTTCAAAATTACTATAAATGCCAGACAAAAATAGAAAGCAAATTGTCAAATGATCTTTGCCATTTGTTCAGACAAAAAAAAAAAAAAAGAACAAAAATGAAAAACTCTCTCTAAGCACCGATATTCCAAACCGATGTCACACATATGATCACAACTTCATTTTAATCTGTTGAAAAAAGGGTAAGAGTGGAAGATTGGGGAAGTTCAAAAATACTCTCTGCTATCAGAAACTTACAGTTGATTAATTGAAAGGGGAGGACTGAAATTTCAGCTTTCCAGTAACAGTCTGGTGTCACTTTAAAAAGGATTGTGCCTCTATATTTGTCTCTGACTACCTTAATCTGTATATTTTCAGTGAACATAAGGAGGACTTTGATCAAAACACAACATGCATTTTACACAACAAGGAAGTCTACAGAGAGGCACTACATTTACAAAAGCAATTGAAGGTGGTTTCAAAGGGAGTTGACAGATTAGAGGATGATGACACTGCTGTTGCAGTCTCAATGGAAATCTGGCTTGATCTAATTAACAACAACGAACTAGAACCACAAAAAGATAATTCAAACATGATTTAAAGAAGTTATATTACCTTTTTACTAGCGTAGCGATGGAGCCTTTCCCTTACTGATCATAGAACAAGTCACAGGTTGAACACAGAACAAGAATAAAAGGCCTGATATCCTTAATTTACCTCCAGCATTTGAAATTGAAGCCTGAGATCTAGCCCAAATATTTGACTACAGAAGTAGGGAACATCCATGTATTCACACAAAAATGATAAAAAATTGTAGGAGTCACACTCATGACAACTTGAGTCAATGGGGAAATCAAAACTATATGTTACTGAGTGCTACCATATTCAAACAGAACACAGTAAATGGAGCACAGCATGCAGGACAACTTGCATGTTTCATTTGACATATCTGAGTACAAGCATCAGAAAGCTCACAGGTTATTATCATCCCCTTTTTGTTCAGATTCCTCACCCTAGGAAAAACGCACTGGGAGGAACACTTCCCACCAATCCTGAACTTATTAAGGTTTGTAGTTAAAGCCAGTAACAATGCCAGTGACTGATCTGTGCCGACATTTCCACAATTGTCAGTACTATGTGACTGCTGCCCATATGTGGCCTGTAGCACAGGAATTTCTTAGTTCTGATGCACCTTTTGTACTAAAAAAACCTCTTATTGGCTCTTCTGGATGACAGTCACTGCCACTAAGACATAACATAACTTGTGCTTACATGCATATATGCTTCTGTACACACACGTATAATGAAATATTATCATCCTGGCATTTCTTCATTATGGCATTTCCATTGGATGCATTTTACAGGTGGGAACTACGGCAATGATTTACGGCATTCATAGGAAATGTGTAACTTTGCCAAGGAATGTAGAAGTTACTGAAAAATGCAGCAGCCATTTGGACACATTCTGAGTGCTGTTTGACAACCTAAAAGACAAGGAGACAGGGAATCTCCAAATAAGTGAATTTTCCCATTCTCTTTGCAGTTATTTTCCTCCTTTTTAACTCTTGCCCATGGAATTGAAAAAAAAAACAAAACAACTCTCTAATTGCAACTGGTACTTTTTATTTCCTTCTAATATTACTAGATAGAAATAATACTACCTCGATAGCAAACTGGCAACTACAACTCAGCATTTCCTACAGTATATACCTCTTACTGTATTAATTCAGGCATTTTTCCTCTTTAGTCCTCAAAATGATATATTTTTACCTCTGTGTCATAATTTTATAGGCGTCTGGAAGGAAGCATTCTGTGTTCTCCATCTGGAAAGGGTCAGCATCACAAATCTTGTCATCTGTCCGTCCATAGTTAGCACTTTCTATCATAATAACATCACTTCCTGGACACCGGAGGTCAATGGAGTAGCCTTCGCAGGAGAGCTCCCTCCTAACCAAACCAAACGGTAATGCCGCTCGGCTGAAACCTGAAAAAAAGAATAAAAAAAAAAGGGATTGAGCATTGGACTATTCTTTTTCTGTCAAATAGGTACTAACTCTCATCAGTGTGCTGAAGGAAGTGCACCTTTAAACAGTTTGACCTGGTACCATGTTAAGTGAAGCATCTTTCATGAAACTGTCACATCCCTACACCAATGCTGTTGCGTCCTTCATCTGGGAACGGAGGAAATGCCTCTTTGCTTCTTCTAACCCTTGCCAGGGCAGATAACCTGTCTGCACGGCCGCAATGCATGTTCCCGTTCCCACCTCTCCCCTCTGCTTCTCTCTCCCCTGTTTGGGCACACCCAGACAGGCCATGTCTGAAAGTGGGAAACAGCAGAGCAGGAGGGATTTGCAAATGCACAAGCGATTAAAAAAAAAAAAACCAAACAAACAATGAAAAAACCCAAAAAACCAAAGCCATAGTTCCAACTTCATTAGTCTTTCTTAATTTGCATCTTCCTTTCTTCAGGAAGAGTTGGTTTCTTTTGCTTAGATATTTTATGTCCCCAGCATGGACATGTCTGTGCCACCAGATCCACCATACATGCCAATATACTTCACCTAGATGAACTTCAGTGCACCTTACGGTGCCTTTTACTCAAATTAAACCACAGACAGGTAAGATTTTCAACAAATACATAAATGATCAGTACAGCTAACTGCAGATGTGTACTGTATAAAATCTTCCCGTCCCTCCCAAAAATTATATATGTATTTCAGAGAATTCTAATTTTTAACATGTTTTTCTGCTTGAGAGAATTCCTAAAACTAAGTAACTTCTCTAAGTGTAACGAAGCAGTATCAAATGCTTTAGAAACAAAACAATGGTCCAGATACTCATCCAGATGTTTTGTCTTTTACAGCTATTCCTTTATACAAAAAATATATTGCATCAAAAACCAACTGTAGCTGTATACTACACTGTCTTGTACATGGCTGCTGGTGTATTATTATTAAACAGAATATTTCTGTTTCTTACAAATGTGTGCATTACTGTCTTTTGGAAGACAAGTTGGGTAACATCATAGCGTTAAATACCTATTTCTTTAAAACAGTAAATCCTTTCTAAATTTTCAGCGGAATCACAAGTATTTCCTATTTTTGAAAAAAGTCATCCTAATACAGTAGCACAAGGCCATTAATATTTCAGTGCAGACTGCTGGAGACAAGTTGTCACAGCAAAGAGAAACAGCTAGTAAGTATGGAAAGTTGGAGCTCTACGGTGTTTTGAAGGCAAAGGAAATAAACTTTTCTTAAAACAGAAGATGCGTTAGAAGAGCCAAGGAAGCAAGGATCTAAAAAGATCAAGAACAACTTGAGATAACCCCTTGATAGTAAATTTTCACACGAACCAGAGGCTGTCACTTTTTCTGCTGAATTAATGATGCGTGGATTAAAACTCCTACTGTATGAAGACGATTATCTGTTAGGACTGCAAAAAAGAGCTGTTGATAATGATCACACCAGCGTCAGGATGTGGCTCCCTGGCAGCCAGAGCCCATTTTCCTGGTCACCCCTCCTCCACCCGCAGGCCCCTGCCTTCCCCCTTGCACCAGCACCAGCTTTTGTCCAACCTGTGCAGGAAACTAACGCAAGGGGCTGGTCGGACCCTAACCTCCCTCTACTGCAGAAGAACCCAGGAGGTCTCAGAGGACCAGCTCTTCGACTGGGTGGGAATTCACTCTGGCAGAAGGGGAAGGCCAGAGCGCAGCAACTGGGTCTGCTTTTACTTTTACATTCTGTGGAACCGTATATCCTACTTGAACCTGGTACTGTTACTCTGCCAATATGTTTCAGTGTTGGTTTACAAGGGAAGAAGCCATATTGCTGTGGAAAGCACCACAGTTCCACCTCAAATGCGCTCCTGGCCGTCCGTTTGGCCGCACACACCATGCGCAATAGCAAACACTATTATTAGAGGCTTGCTGAAGTATCATGAGCTGAAAGCTGGAAAGAGCTAAAACACGAATCCATCACATTAACGCCCTACATGTTCCTCCCATGCAGCAAATTAATACAACGAAGACAGAAGCTGCTCACGGCTCAGTGAGGGCGTGAAATGGGCACAGAGAGGGGTACACACAAAGCCCCCATCACACGTGCATACAGCAGCTCCTTTGATTAATTACCATCACGACAGCCGCGCTGGGACCAAATGTAATGCTGCTAGTGACTGCCATTCCTACATCCTACCGCTCCTGTCAAATTTAATGCCGTCTACATAAAGCTCATCCCTGTGGCTGGCGGCAATGGCGCCTGTATCTCCCGCACTCGGCAGGGCTTCCCCTGGCAGGCAGCACCTCCACTGCCCGGCCGGGGGAGTCTGGCTGCCCCCTCCCTCCCTCCCTGCCTCCCACGGGAGTCCCACACGTGCTGTCACGTGGATGCACGGCCCCACTTTTGGGTTTCGATCAGCAAGGAGGGGAACACTGGCTCCGGCTGTCCAAAGGGGATTTCTGCGGAAGGCCAGAGCGGGGAGGGCCGGGGGCGCGTCGGGTACAGCCGTGGAGGTGTCGGGGGCTACGCATGCAGCAGCGGGTCAGACGTATGGATTGTTACGGGGCCAGGGCTGACAAACCCACGCCGAGCTACCTGTGGACAAGCACCGAACCCTTCCTAAAAATCCTGCAGCACAGCCTCCACTTCTGCTAGGAAATACCTTGAATCCAAATACAAGATCTCCGCCGTTTGTTACAGAGATCAGTTGCCTGCAAATCTTATTTCATCATCTATGGCAACTGCTATAGGTACTATGAGTGTGTTTTATCCTGCAATTTTCCCCCCTGCAGGCATCCATGAGAAGTTCTGTATTAGGACGAACATTAAAAATACTAGAGCGACGTTAGATCACTTCACAGGCAACAGAGGACACACCTGAGACTGTAACGTAGGTGTTACATTGCAAAAGCAGCAAGCAATAAAGCAAAACAATGTAGCATGCGTTAGGTGGGGAGACTGCTCTAAGGAATCTCCACAATGCAGAAAGAATTTTAACTAAATAAAATAAATGTATTTAAAATCCACTAACAAAGCTGCTGCGATCTTCATTCTGAAGCTTTATTTGTAATCTTTTCTGATCAACAAAGAAAAAATAAGCATATCAACAAGCAAAGTGTAATTCAATCCATCTTGCAACCCTGACAATCGAAGAAAGAACTAGTGGGAGGCCCCGTGAGCAAAAAATCAATATTGCAGCTTTGTGCCGTGCAAATGTGAATACTGCCAAATAGCAGTGCTTAGGGTAAAATGAACTGTTTTGCTCCATTTTCTCCTCTCTGAACAAATGATTTTGAAACGACAGCTTTTTTTGGAGCTATAAAATGTCAAGCAATAACTCCCTGCGCTTTAGGCAAGTGATTGGAATAAATACCTCTTGGCAACAGGTGCAATGACTTAGGACTGAAATTCATTTACATTCAGGAGATAATTCCCGATAAACAGATGCACTGCCACAGGATGGAAGTCTGAGCAACCGGCATCTGAACGCTACTGCCTGGTTCCGCATCATTCCAGAGCTTTTAAGACGTAAGTATGTGGCCCTGCCAATAATTACTGTTGTCACCGGTAACTTTGTATCTCCAATGCAGTTCCTCATGAATATTTTCAATGCTGTATTTTCTAACCAACCTGTGTTCAACCTGCTGTTTGCCTTACTGTACCTTGCATAAACCTATTTTGTTTGGCTGTCCTCCTGCAGTTGAAATCAACATTCCTCAGTCTCCCTGCTTATTGCTTCAAGGCAATCTGTGCTACGGACAACACCGCTCCTGCTGTCTGGCGCCCAAGAACGCAAAGTGCTTCCCAATGGCAAAGACCTTTCTGGTGCCGGGGCTGGGACTTCCAGCACAACCTAAACATTAATTCAAGTAAGCGGCTATTACCAAATGCAGCATATGCTGTGTCTGATTCATTCGCATTTGTATGTATTAATCAGTGTTGTGTTTTTTGTTTTCTTTTTTTAAATGGAAGAAGATTAATACCTAATGAGGAAAAGATCATGGCTTCTGTCCTGCTGACCATTTTGATTACAGAAAAGCTTCCTGGCAAACATATGTTTCCTGCACGTTTTATCTGCTCACAAATTAGTTGAGTGCAGGCTCTTCACTGAAAGAACAAAATGAACGGCTTTTGCAAAATCACACTTCTAAGACAAAAAAAGGTAGAGGGGATTTTCAGCAGTAATATACATTCTTTAATGCTTTGTTGATCAGTCCATGTAGAGAAACACACTGAGAAAAAAATCTAAATGAAACATCACGGACAAAAATCTTTCCTCTTGTACTTTAGTCTACGAAATGAAAAAATACAAGACCTATGAAAGAAATGTAACTCAGAATCGTGTTTCAGAAATACGTTAAAATTCATATTTGGCTAAAATTGTTTTCTGTAAGTTTGCAATGCCTTATTTACGGTCTTGGTTCCTTCATAAGAAATGATTTGTCTTTAGAAAGATAACCTAAATTTGTCAAAGTGCAAAGAAAAGTTAATAATTCACAGCATCCTGCCCAGTAGCTTACCATCTTTTTGAGCTGTCAATAATAAGAGAGTGTGCTAAGTTTGGTAGATAAAAGCAAAAAGGCACCACCACATTTGAATGTTCACCCCATACAGAGGAAAAACAGTGGAATGTAAACAGGCTAACATCAGTACTCCTCGACATCAGAAGCAAGGAACCTTTGATTAAAACTTAAAGCACAGAGAAAGTCAACATGGAAATATAAAATTATTTCAAAGAATGCAGATACTGGAAGAACTGAGAATCCAAAACAAATCTTTGCAGAAATAAATATATATGTCTCTGTGAGCAAGGAAATACTGCTTCTTGTGTTATTTGGCTCTAACAGAAAGGTCTTTTGAAAAGAGCACATCTTTTCAAACAGAATGTTTACAGTTGTCTCTTTCACAATCTCTTTTATTTTACCAAATCATGCAACATGATGATTCAAGTTCTACACAAGATGAAGTGAGGCATCTTGGGCAGCATTTCAATAATATATGTTCAACAAATGCAAAGCCCGACGAAAACTGTGCTGAGAATCCTCTCCCTCTCCCAGCAAAGTGTGTACGTGCACGCACGGAGGGTGCACAGAGACAGCTGAACATACTTCGCCATCTGAAAATCATGCAAATGCTCAACATGGGCTCCGCAAAGCTTTTATAATTCCACAGAAAAGCCTCAGCATCCTGCAGTTTCTAAAGAATCCCACGAACTCTGTCAAGGGAGACTTTCCTCCCCGTCTCTCAGCACCGTACATATTTCACGCAGACAAGCATGTTATTTTGTTAAACAGCTTTTAAATTATCCAATCCTGGTCAACAGATCACTACCAACTACTACAAAGACAGAGGCAATTTAAATGACAACTGTGCTTTCTAATTCTATCTTTGAAGGAAAAAAGTCATTCTGGCAAGCATGTCTATTAAAAGATTACATTGGCACAGTAAGAGCTTCTGATACAGCACCGAGGTCTGGAGTTCACAGCACTCAGCTCTTCTTGCAGGGAAACCCAGCAGCCAGCGCACAGCCAGCCCGCGCTGCAGCCCGGCAGACAAAACCCCACTGTTCAGTCGCGGTAAAATTAGGCAGGAAGCGATCATTTCAAAAATATTCTCCTACAGCTGTATTCTCTGCCATTTTACGTATATACTCGTTACTTTCATTTAAGATGCTGGAAAAAGGGGACATCTAGAGAAAAAGGATTATTTAGTGAAGGGAATCTGTTTTCTTGTAAAAGACGTCCATTTATTTTTTTTTTAAACTCATTCACACAACGGGATTAACTCAAAACAAGGTACATGAAAGTACACTCGTTATTTGAACTTTAATAAAGAGGCCCCAAGTCCTTAAGAACAGACTCGACCATTTAAACGTGCATATAAATTACACTGAGGCAAGGCCACTATTTCATTGAATAAATTAGCTGTGAGGGGTGTTTTTTAACACTGGTTTCTAGACTTCAGTTTCTCAGACTAAAATCTGGAAGCCTGTCTCCTACAAAATAGAAATATGAGTTGCTATCAAAAACAGCTTTTAGAAATATTAAGTAACTAATGATAGCCTTTTATCAGTAACTTTCGCATTTTATTAGAGTGCGATTTAGTCTTAAAAATTTTTAGAATTTCAAAAATCTTTGTCAAATTGTAGTGTTTTTCAAGATTCAGTGTGAGCAGCAGAATTACAACAGTAAGTAATTTTCTGTAATTGTATACTGAATATTCAGTGTACATAAACATAAAGCACAGTATGTCTGATTACTGAAATTCAGGACAGAAGCCTGAGTTACGCCCTCTGACTCACACCAGGACGGGTCCTGCCTTCCAGGTTCACTGAAACTTATTACAATTTTCCTTTTACATTTTCCAGTCTCCATGCAATTCTCAAAAACATCCCTGTGAGGCTCTCTTCAGCAAAAAAAGAGTCAGGGCTTACCTGCTTTCTGCACCTTGTTGAATGATTCAGCAAAACCTGAAGTGAGCAGCAGCATCTCAGCCTTTTTAAGTAATAGTGTCGATCCTTCCTGTGTACGGCTGGCAAGGATCTCATTTAAATTCTCCTAAACGGCTCTCACCTCTCATTCAGAAGGGTGAGAATATGTCTCTCCAAGGTAGCAGAATTAAGGGGTTTTTTTGGATTGTATTTTCGTTGGGATTTGTGTACTGTTTTTTTAAATAGCAGGATAGAAAGAAGTGCTACATTGACAGACCTACGGACCGAAGTCCTTCAATCATCCGGAACAAGAGAGCAGCCCAGACAGCAGCCGTGCGTGCATCCCCACATTAGTCCATCATGTCTCAACCCTATTTTGAAGGAATCACCACTATGGGAAAAGAGATAGTTTGGTCTTCATGCCCATTTAATCCTTCACCTCCCTGCTGAGGCTGCCACAAGAGTGCTAATTAATGCTAAACTGTGAAAATGGGCTTCTGCACTTTGAATCCAGCCACACTGAAACTGGATAGAAACCACTAATTCCTTTAATGAAAGTCACCAAACCAGAGCCTGGTTCCTGGCAGCATTTTAGCAATGTCTACATATGGCAGATGGAAACCATGTGATCTAAACATGAAAGTCGAAATATCTAGTGTAAAAATATGCGTGTTGTTCAGTTCTCACTTAGGACCAAATTTTATTCTCATGCGCGTGCACCTTTCCCATCCCTTTCAGTGGGAGCTGTATGCATGAGAGGAAAACTTTGCCCTCTTCATCTAAAATTATCCCAGTTTGAAACAGTATTCATCTGTCAATGATATTTCTTTTCTTTTGCCAGCCAGATGTCTGTTCTCAGGCTGCAAGAATCTCCTTCCTTTTTTCCTTCACATCATACACACTTGATCCTCTGCCAGCTTGCAGAAAGCACTCTACCCTTTCCTTTCTTGCTGTTAAATACATTGCATCTTCAAAATTTCTCAAGGCAAGTAAGTCCCATGGTCTCTGTAAATCCCCCTCCTGGAGGTTATCTCCAGTTTACCAACTGTGAACTCTCTGAGCACACCACCTGTCAGGAAGGAGAAGCTTCTGAATCAGAAACAACCTCCGAAACAGGGAGGTAAGACATACAAAGGCTGATGTGTCAGAAATGTTGTGTCAACAGGATTTCCCGTTGAATTATTTCCTCGGCACAGGATGGTGGTAGCAGAATAAAAATAAATATTCTTTTATTTTCTATAAAAATGCATTTTGACAACAATTTATGTTTCCAGTTATCTCAATCATTTTTGATTGGAAACCATGTGTTGAGGAGGGGCAGAGGAAGAGGAAAGAAGTATGACTTCCATCAGCAGTATTCAGAGTGAATAGCTGACAAAAGAAACACGCTTTTGTTCCCATCTTTAAGAAACCCAAAGCCTTGTCACCTCAGAGATTGATAGAAACCATGCAGAGATGTACCATTTCCTCGGGAATATGTGCATTGGTGAAAGCTAAATCACTCCAGCAGATAACATGTTGGTTGCCAATAATAACCCTTGGTATGCTGTGTACATCGCCTTCTTAAACTGGTTATACTCTAACCTGTTTAAGAAAGCAAAACATTTCATCTCACTAAATTGTAGAAATTGGAGCCTGATAATTCTGGCTCATTTTAAAGAAAATGTTACTCTACAAGTGCCAGAGTTTAAAATATCAAATATGGGCCTAGTGCTAAAAAATTATCTCAGATGTAATCAAAAATATTGTACAATTGCTACCACATGGTAATATTTAAGATCACAGTTGCAAAATTACAAAGGGGGCATGTTCTTGTTTACAAACAGAAATATACACACGTTAGAAATGGAATCAAGCAACAATGTAAGAGTTCACATACTCCCTTGTTTCAATAAGATGCCGGGGTGGGGTCAATTGTCACAGTATAATTTACAGTGGAAAAGTTACATGGTTAATTTTAATGATGGCAAGCCACTTAAAGAGTGCTTATAAGTATGAAAATAGCACAGCAATCCCCCTTCTCATTCAGTATAGCTTCTAAAACATTTCTGAGGACTCAGGAGTAGAAAGAAGAAATGTAAAGGCTCAAGATCCCACAGATGAAACTGCTAAACCAAAATACACAGTCACACCTTTTGAAAAGAAGGAGAAAAGCAATGTGATGAATGTACTTTAAGGTAAATGTGCCGTCACTTCAAATATTCCCACAAATAGATACGAGACAAGAGTAGCAAGCAATCTCGGAAAATGCCTGTCAGAGTGAAAGGCTTTCTTCCTGACCCTACCTTCTATGAAATATTTGTGGATTTCTAAAAGACTATTACAGAGAGGAGAGGGATATACCATACATACTTTTTATGACAAACCTAAGGTTCTGCCACATTCTGGGAATCATGGAATAATCCTACACAGATACTTGAGAGCATCCCCTGATAACAAATTGCACGAAGAAAGGAAAACTATTTAATTGTTTATAAACGAATAGATAATTTTAAAAGTCCTCAAGAATATATGCTGTTCTACCACGCTCCCTGGGCAGTAAGAATGGCAACATAGGTACCAATTCCAGAGTAAACAGAGGAAATATGCACCTCTGCTACTCCGTCAAACCGCTGTTAATCACGTATGAAGGAACTGCACATCCATATGCCTTACTGCAAACATGAAAGACAAGGGAGATAAAGTGACGGGATAGCCAAATTCCACCCAGACTCAAATTCAGGACTTCTGAATTTGGATTCTGGTTTTTAAACCTGGAATTTGTGCCCCCCAGCCCCCCCCAACTGTCACAATGTGGATGCAAGAATGCTCTCAGCTTTTAGAGAACTGGCTAATGAGTGCTCAAATGAAATAAATGAAAAATCAGGATCCCTGAAATCTCTGAGTACGAAGACAGAAAGTAAACAATTTTCCATAATTACGTGATAAGAGTTCCATAATTAATGCTATTTACATTAGAAAGTAACAAAAGGGATGAATACACACTGTAAGACAACACAGAAATGAAAACTCTGCATTTGATAATTACTTCTATTTAGAAGCACACATCTAATAGCTGAAAGACTGTGCTTCCAAAGTTGTTCATTGATCTTAATACAACCAATAATAAAAGAAAGGACTAGGAAAGCTCTGCACCAGACCAGGGGAAAAAGATCATCATTAGGTGCTCAACTATAAGCTCAATATCCAGCAAGACAGAAGTACTGCACCGGTACTACAGATGTGGAAGGTAAAGTAATTTCCTCGCTAATTAATGCATTTTACACAGTGCTTCACCGTACCAGGTCACAGTTTTCTTTTAAAAAAATCTTTCCCTATGTATCTAAAGCAAGTATTTCAGGAGGAGGCAGCTGTGAAGTATAAAAGATCTGATTGCTCCACTTTTTTCCACACCACCTAAAACGACACTTTCCTACCGAAAGCGCCGTGTTCTCCTGATACATTATTTAGGTGTACAAACAGGCGGACAGCTTCTGCAAGTCAGAGGGGACGGCTCCTGATCTGATGGCCGGGTCGGGAGGGAGCACCGGGGCTGCCCAGGAGCTGCGGGTCCCACAGGGCTGCCACCTCCTCACTGTCCCGGAGCACTTGCTGCCAGCCTTGCCCAGCCAGCCTCTGCTCCCACCCACGGAGTCCCTCTGCTCGTCGAGCCGTTTACATTGTTGTTTCTTCTACAGCGTTGAGTTTTATTAATCAAGATAATTTCCAGAGCAAGCTCAGGGCGTGATCAAAGCAGCCGTTATGGCAGCGTAATTGAGGAGGGAGTTGTTAATCTTCCGGGGATGCCAAGGAGGGAAGGAGAAGGTTAGGGGTGTCCAAAGGAGGCAGGAATGAGCAGGTGTTAGGGTAACTATTTAAATTAGGCATCCTGACATAGTCATTTATAATGGAGGCTTTAAACTCCCTGGAAGGCACTAAAGCTGGATATCCTATCTATTCTGCTTCATAAGGAAGCTGCATTTCTTTTGGTACAAATAACAATTTTAGTAAGTCTGCACTACCACAAAACAAGCTGTATTTAATGAAACTATTCTCTGCAACTTATTCAATCCCATGGCAGTACTGCAGTGCTTTTGCGTCTCTGCCACTGATGAATTTGAAGTCCAGATCCTTAACTGGTTTCAGCAATGTATGGTCCATGTTACCTTTAAATACACAATAAAGACAATGTTTGAACTCCAAAACCGAAAAGAACCCTATTTTTCACAATGACAATTTTCACATACACAAGCCTCTAGAAGATTACAATGGTACTTTACGTATCAAATGCAAAATACAGAAATAGTATTATCTCCCACTGAAATGCTGTCATCTCTGAACGATGTGTTGAGATCCAACATTATACAACTCTTCATAGTAGTAATTTTGTAATATTTTATCTACTTGAAAATAATAGGGAATTTTAGGTAAGCAGAATCTTAATTACCCCAATTAAGTTCTCATCCTGCATCACTAATGTCATTGGGAGCTTTGTCATTAACCTCAATGAGTGCAGGATAGATTCCTTAGAATTTAACCTGGACACTCAATATCCTTGTTCTAATGAAAAATGCATTAATGAGCTTCATTATTCTACCCCATTTTAAAGAAGCATCTTTAGCAGTCAGTTTCCCTCAACAGCCTAATGGGGCACTGGTGCGTTAGTGAGCTCGGACTTGACACAAGAGTGTTTAGGTCACTGTGAGTCTTTTTATTGACTCAATGAGCTTCACGTTCAGCTCACCAAGGGACGAGCAACACCTATTGACTCACCTCAGGAACTCCCTGTGGTAAAGATGACGAAATGCGTATAAACTTTTGAAATTAAAACTGGCGTGGTAGAGCTGAAAGACTATACGTAGTAAAATAAACACAATTAAAACTAAAATTCCTCCCTATAATTAAAAAATGACACAAATTTTCTATATAGCCTGCATGCAGGATGCTCAACGCATTTCAATCACTACCTTTTTTCCAGTCATCTACTGGGACACATTATGGGAAAACTAGTGATCTTCTGTGACCTTCATTTTATTTTATTAAATGCAGCAGACACCTCATGCTGAATACGAAATAAAAAATATGCAACCCAGGAAAGTACTTTAAGAAAAAAATGCCCTTTGGAGGACCCAATTTCAGTCTTGATATATAATGACACAGATTTGCCAATGACATTTGAATAAAAAACTCTATTATATGTATTATTGTGTTCAAAATTCTATTCTGAATTACTAAATTTAGAACAGGCCCTGTAGATCATGATTCAATAAATGTGGGAAATATGTATTTGAACTACATGTGAAGTTAGAGCAGACTAACTGTACTTCCCATCTTTAGCCACATTTTAGGAGAGGATTTCTGTTTCAAATAGCTATCCAACTGGTAGTAGTAAAAAACCCCCCAAGTATCAAAATATACTCTTTGTTTACACAACAGTGGCTGATGTATTGCTAATAAAGCCTTCAAGGAGAAAATAATGTGAATTGCCCAAACAAGGGAAACTGGCACTTGCAGATATTACTTTATCTTTTCCCGTAGCTCTAAGGAAAATTGAGAAGTATCACTTGTTGCAGTCCCTTGCCCTTTGAAAAACTGGGTGGGGGGGTGGGGTGTGAGGTTGGGGAGGGTAGAAGGGGAGAGGGTGAGCGCAGATGTCTATTATCCCTGCTAGTAAGCGCAGATTAACAAGTCATCCCCCAACATAACATCCACTGAATTTCAGTTAACTGCTGTCTGAGTGACCTGCCTAAAATTCCAAACGCTGAATGCTGAGCCTAATTTGTAGGTGGTTTAGAGCAACATCAATTTGAGATAGGTGTAGCTGGTCACGACAGTAGTGCGGGGGTATTCAAATTTGGAAGGAGGGAACTTATGGAAATCCCTCTCCCTAATTAAATCAGAGAATGAGAGTTTGAAGTGGTAAATAATAAATCACAAAGAATCCTCAATCTGGTTGTCAAGGAAACCAGTATGCCTCTGCCATAATTGCTGTGAGCCCAATCTTGCCCTTTTTGACATCAAGCCTTATCATGCATTCTGGTCAGAGACTGAGAAAGTAGCTTTTCTATTCCTCTCAGGCAGCCCGGTGACTGGCGGTGCGCTCGCCCGAGCAGGCCGCACCGCCGCCACCTTCAGCGCCATCCGCCTCCTCTCTGCAGACAGTAATTAACTGGTGAGCTCCAGTACGCTGCCATCAACTCCTAGATTAGAAATGGGACCGACCGGCCTGATCATGGCGTTCGAAGGTCTCAGCAGCTGTGTTTACTAGACAGGCGTTCCTAATTTACCGTTGCTAACGTCTGGAGCCTGGTCATCGCAGCCTCTCACAACTCCCAGGAATTCCTAGTTCCCCTGTCCTCCTGCTCCCCTGAGCACATCCTCCTGGAAGCAGGCATCAGCCGTTCATTTTACTCATGGACATGGAAGATGCTTATGAAAGAGATGAACGGGGAAAGGGAAGTAAGTACAAGACAAAATAAATGCTTTCAAAAGCACAACAAAGTAGATTAAAAACTGACTCCATGCCAAGTCATTCAGATAGCTTACTGCATCATTGTCTTTTTCCTCTGCGATGATAATTACCTTTTATAAACAGACTCAAACTTGTTTTTTCCTTCTGTTTTTCGAGTAATCTCACATCACTGCTGGACAAACACCAGACTTTGAGCATAAGCAATTCCCAGTACTTCAACACCAGGAAGGCCAAAAAGGGGGAAAAGCTATATTAGTGTCTCTATCTCATCTTTCAAGAAATCCTGAAGCAGGTTTTGGAGGAAGTATCTTCAAAGTAAGGAAATAGGAGGAACAACGGGCAAGTACATTATGTTCCCAGCTGACTTTAAGCAAAAGAAAATCCAGAGAGACAGCGAAGGATTGTGGGAAGGGAAAAAACCCTAAAATCTCCCTTTAGGAACTACTGAGAGAAAAAGACTACCAGAAAGGTTTCTAATGGAAGAATTGCAACTGATTCTTGTTTGAAATGCTGCAACTAGTTGATTGCCTCCTTGCTACTTTACCAATGGATAGATCTTCTTTTAATTCCTAATCCTATTCCAAGCATCAGCCATCAAACCCAATTTCTTTAATATATTTTTGTAAGCTTAATGTTAGCAAAATATGTTAAAAGTAACAAGACTGATAAACCCTAGTGATTTAATCCTTTGCTGTATGCCATTCCAATGATCTCTGTTTCTTTCAGTACTTCAAGAATGCAAAGGATTCAGCTCAGGATCTCAGTTTCAATGGGACACTCTGGATACCCACTATATAATTCCTGAACTTTTATCATGACAACACATTTGGGTAAATGTCATTTACAAATTTATTTTTATCCATTATTCAAAGAGGACTAACATGTTAACAGCACTTTCTTCTGTCTGTTCAGCTACTACTCAAAGAAAGCAATTTACTTAGTTTTATTGACTATGGCAACTGTCATATAATTTTTTTTTTTTGGTTGATCGATAAACCAAGCATCTCAAGAAAACATGTGGCGTGACACAGTTTTTCTGCTGTAATATTCAACTACTCCAACATGAACTAAGGGCACTGGTAAAAACCTTTGTTCAACGGATCTGTAGACACGCAATGCACAAAAAGCAATAAATACCTGTTCCAGAGCAGGCTCAATCAAAACAAAATAACTCCTACTCCCAACCCAATCCAAATCCCATCCATATTCCTCTTCCCAGGAAGCACAATGTAGGTGCTTGGTAGCCAAGAGAGCTTGGGCAAATTAATCTTTGACCTTTGTTCCAAAACAGTTCATAGGATCAGAGCATCATGACATAATTCAGGATGAAATGGACTCCTACCTCTTCCCATTCCCTCAAAATATTCTTTAATCCAAATACCTCTTCCAGGTATAAAACCTAAATCACATATAGGAAGAATTATTCCTACATAATTTAAAAACTGAAGCCCTGTAGTTGTCATCCCAGTTTAAAAGGTACAATTACAGCTTAATTACAGCCAATTACAATAATGCACATTAATATCTGTATCACTGTATATGCCTCTAAAACTCAATCACCTTAAGAAAAAAAATGAAAAAGACAAATAAAGGTTTCCATTAGAAAAGATAACGCAAAAGCAAATGAATGTGCCATTTGGGTACAAACATCTTCATTTGCAAAATACACATGTAGCATCCATCAGAAGAAAAAAGGCCTTTAGCTGATTTACAGATAATTTACTATGGCACACTCTTACCACTGTTTTATTCTTATTTGAAAAATTAGTCTGGATTCCTGAGCACAATGACAGCAACCAGTTTATTTTTATGTCTTTTGCTAAATTTCAGTGATCTTGAACCTTTAGGGCTAAACATCTCTGTGGCAATCTATTTCTGTCATCCAAGAGTTTCACATTCTTCGAGACTGAAAGAACGGTGTCACTGGCTTTCCCGGTGACACAACATGCTGCAGGAGTCCAGTACTTCCCAGAACCTGCTCCATCATAATCCACTGTGAAAAAAATACCTCCATCTCTTCTGTTGGTAGGAAGCCATAACAACCTGGTATTTCTCCTCTGAACAATTTTCCAGGTGGTCAATTTGATTTGTCAATTCTTTAGAATTTCTGTGTCCTGTGTTTGAGCAGTTTCTATCTGTCATCTTTTGTCTTCACCTTTTTGCTTAGACTCCTGCAATTTTGAACAAAAGCCTTCAAACTTCTTGTTCTCTACAACACTAATCCCTGGACTTCAGTAAACTTTGCTATTATGCTGGGACGTTTTGAAGGCATTACTGGTTCTTTATCTGAAACCAACTTGTTACTCAGATGGTACGAACCGAAATGGAGGCAGTTTGTCCTGTAGCAGTGGAAGCCAAGGGCGTCCCATCGCTTTGTGTCTGTGCTAGCCCACATGGCACAGCAGCAGGCATGCTGCCTCCCTCGCTGCTGCGAACTTCAGCTCACTGCCTGTACTTCAAACTGGCCAAAACCTGTGCTGCGGGGCAGCACCGAGCTGACCATCGGCTGTTGCCAGATCTTGGTTTATTAGGTTGGGTGTGGTACCACCAAGCTGTAGATAAGCAGTTTCCAAACAGTTCTGAGCTCTAACGCAATCTTAGTATGTCTCTGTACAGCATCATGCAGAAACATCCACAAGTCTCTCCTGCAGTAGTTATGAGGAATGGTTATTAATTTTAATTGGCCTAAGCTAGCTTTTAGGGAAATTATATCTTCAGGCTTCATCACCTATCTGAATAGCCTCTTTTTGCAGTTACCATTGCTATTCATCTACTAAGAAATACAGGCAATGCGTACTGTATTTCCTCACAGATTACCAACTATATTAAGCAAAGATGACTGGAAGCAAAACAGAAATAAAAAATTAAAGGCAATTTGAAACAAACTGGCTGTGATGCTCATTTATAGGCAATTTATCCATAGGCCTCTTTCTGGGAGAGTAGGACGAGACCGAAAACAAACTCCAAAGCAGCAAACCACAGCATTCCCCTTTGTGAAAATTACACAAACTTTATGCTGAGGAAGAAGGTCTGGGTGCAGGACAATGTTCCAGCAGCTCTTTTGTTTCCCAGCTCTCCTGCAGGTCCCTGATGGGATTAGATGTAGTTCATAATCCTCCATTCAAAACAAAAATGAAAATTGTCTTGCTATCAGATTCGACAGAACATCCTAGCTGCATGGGTCCGATAATTTTAAAGGTTACCACTGCTAACGATTTTGAAAAACAAAACATTTCCCATTGTTGTAACAATTTTACAGACTTAAAAATCAGAAACTCTTTGATTTTTACAGCTCAATTTTAAACACCTCCTTTTAGTCTTTGGACTAAACCTGGACTAACCCTGTAACAGCCACAGGTGACGGTGTATCAGAAGAAACGAGGGTTATCTCACCCAGGTGGCTAGTGAGCAGCTTTATGCGGGCCTTCCCATCACCTTTCTTCACCCGCATAGCAATGAACCAGCCAGTGGGACAGACACAGGAGCTAAATTTGTTCAAGTCTTGCTCAGTAGGGCTGCTGGAACTAGGACATCACAGAACATCATAGCGGAGGCAGTTTTACCACGAAAAACAAATCTGGCACTAATATGAAATACCTGACAGTTTGCAGTCTAAAACTCAACCAGTTCTGATGGTCTGTGCTTTATGAAAAGGAACCACTAAGACACCAGCAGAATAATTCAATGAACTGGAATCTGTGGCTTTGATTTTTTTCTGAAAATATCGCATTTTCTCTTAGGCTTGCAAAGAGTTTGGACAAGTGGCGTTTGCAAGGAGTAATTTAGTAAACAAAAAAACGTTACCTTGTGAATTAAAACTACTTTCAATAGAATCTATTGTGACCACAATTCATATTAACATGGCAAGCTCTTACAGAACGACTTTTCAAGGAAAGAAATATATTCCTTGTGTGTTCAAGTATAGAGCCATAAGCCATATGAGACCCTATTTATTTCAAATTTCCCATGATGCCATTTACTCCAGCTTTTAACCTTTTATGTGACATTGAGCTATTTTACAATCATAAAATAGTAGAAAAAACGACCTGTTAATTTGAAAGGGACACATTACAACATCTCTCCCCGGCACTATAATATTTTAATTTCTTTTTTCAAGGCAAACCAGTTGGAAAGTGACCATCTGCTAGTCTGTTAGTACTATTCAAGCAAAGTAATGCACAAAATGTCCTCCTTTCCCAGAAAGAGCAGGACCATTAACTGAAAGGAATTTAGGATATTGTCATGTGAGTTTAACAGATTGATTCACCACAAAATAAAATTTCAATTTCTTTAATTACTGTTAAATATACTGACTATAAGGTGATGATACGGAACTGCTGCACATTGTGTGACATCTAGAGCAGTACAAGGAATCTGAACCTTTCAAAGAAAGAAATTAGTATTATCAAATTTCCTATGCAAATTGTGTTCTTCTATTTTGGGTGTTAAGCTAAATGCAAGCACACTTTTACAAGTACAGTTCTATTTCTCACTTCAAAATACACAATGTGCTTTGGACGCTGGGTAAGTTTTCAATATCACTTAAGGTTTTGAATATTTCAAAACAGTTGATAACGGCAGTGAAAGAGGAAACTCGACAAGCTCTCCATGCTGATAAATATAGAACTTTCTGGGTGAGTAGAGCTCAATGGAGCCGTAATCTTGGCTGGCACCTGTACATGATACTGTAACACATACAGCTAGAACTGCAAGTTTGTGAGAATAAATTAAATTAAATTCACATTCATGTTAGCACTTTAAAAGATGTTGTCAGTACAACTTTGTATGCATGCAAGCCACTGCACTTTTGAAAGTTTTACCCTAAAAGGCTTTAGAATTCGAGCACGCTGTCTCTAAAGGTTAGGAGATACACTGACCGTATCTAAATCAGCCTTTATCCACATTATTCATATCTGTACCTTCTCAACATACCTAACTAAACTGCAAATCAGGCTGAAAATGAAGTAACTGCACTTCAAATTGTTAAATTCTAAAAGAGTTTATCGGATCTTGAATTGTGAAATATAGCAGATGTCAAATGCCATTACCAAAATTTATTCCACAGTAGCCTTAAATATGCAGTATATTTTACTTTAAAAGCACTTTTCTCTTCTTTCTCTGCCTAGTCTCCCTCTCCCTATCAAAAAATTATCAAGCAATTCAGGAATTTACATCAATAGTAAAATACCTGCTAAATATAAAAGACTTTCTCAGCTGTTTTTTGGAACAAATAGACCTTTTTGACCAGTTATTAATGATGTAGTAGTCCTATTCATTTGCCCAATAAATGTGTAAGTCTTACCGCTTTCCTTATTTTTATTTATAAATTTCATAATGGCAGTAAGGCACTTTAAACTGCGTGTTTCTCGGGGAATACTGCACTTCAGGGACTGTTAAAGTCACTCCGCCTTCACCCTTTATCACCCTACATGAGGTACGATAAACACTGAGAAATGTGCTGCCTATGCCGTGCCTTGTTATAAAGTTCATGTCCAGCAATCCTCCTGCCCTTTCTGTTTGAATTTCCTTTCTTCCCAAGCCTTTCTCAGACGTGTTCTCACCAAGTCTAACTGAATCGTAATGATTTTGGATGACAGAGTGGTGTTGAGCAGTACAGGCTCAAGTTAAGCAACAGCCTCATTCACATGGCTCAAAACTCAACTGCTGTGTACTCCATTACATCATGATTAGGGAGTATTGCTCACCCACATGCTGAATTCTGGCGCTTTTTACCTAAAAACTTCCACTACTCCATGAGAATTTCCTGTGCTCTTTACTGGTGTTGAGTCTCCCAATGACTACACATTACCGGCCTTCAACTAAGTCGAGTAGACCTCACTCACCATTTTTCTCAGGATTCAGGGTACACTTTTAATAGAAATTCCGGGAAGGTTGTATGCCATTTATGGAACTTCTTTACCAAACTGTCGGATAACTCGCTGCTATTTCGCAAGGCGCAGAGAAAAGTTCTAGTCAAGCAGTAAACTACAAAAGCTATGCAGAAGACAAAGTGATCTTCCAAACGTGCTTGGATGCCATGTAGGAATTCAAAAGCGATGTTACTTACAATTGCTTTAGTTCTTGGACTGGCTGAATCAGACAAGAGAGGAAGGCCAGATGACACTACAAACTTATCTTGCTGTGAAGACGGAATTGTTAATTCTCTGTGTGGCTCTAATTCTCATACAAAAAGCCAGGCACACACATAAATATGTATTTATTTGCCGTTATGCTAATTTTGTTAAAAAACATCAATAGTTGATCAGCCGAAAAATGTGTGCAATTTTGAAAGGCTTTTGAAAACATACATGTCTGACTTGACCTTATGACCATTTTCTCCTTCAGGCAAACCAATATTATAACCAGAACAACACAAGAGGATGAACATTGTTGGGGAGTTGCTCACTGTGCCTGTCATACCCCGTTAAGGCAACTTTGATTTGCCTTTGTTCTGACAGTAGCAAACAGCTGCTTGTAAATGAGCCACAGTCCCTGGGCTGCCTCCCATTATTCCACACTTTTGTTTGACAAGGTCACTTGCTGTGGGGATTTTGGGGAGAAAGAGTGTGCAGTCTATAGAATTAGAGTTAAACCACAGGCAACCCAGCTTGAATGCTCTTATTATATTTTTTTTTCATAGCACCAGCAAAGCAAGAATAACAAAGAGAAAATCTTTTGCTCTGTGAGCAAGTCAAACTTTTCTTTTTCCCAGTGTTGATTTCATAATCCTAAAACTATCTCATAAAAAGCAAGTCATGTTTCCATAAATCCCCTTTCATTCAAATCTTAACAGAATTTATATGAAAGATGTATTTAATTACAAAACAGGATTAACAAAAACAGATTAATATTGTTTTGTTCATCCGCTGCTACAATTCATCAGGAGACAATACCCAGCTATAGCTAACAGCAGCTCTGACAAACGCTGCAAAAACACAAAGAAACAATCTGAAAGATTTATGCCAGTTTCCACAGGAAATTGATTTATTTTTGATAGGAACCGAGACAGACCAGTCTTCCAGAAAGCAAGCGTCTCATAAGCAAATTACTGCCATGATAGCTGCCCATTTAAGGACAAGCAGACATTTCTTTGACTTGGAAGTTTTATAGTGCTGAATTAAACTGTAAAATCAGTATGTGAAGACATTAGGATAGTATCTGGTGCTATCAAATCATCTCCGAACCTTCATTTTCCATTTTAACCTATGATCTTCGAGACAGTGAAAGCTGTCATTTAGGATAGCCTGTTTCTTTATGACAACTGTTGCTTTTGAAGCCACACATAAACAAGGAATAAGTGGCAAATATTCAAAGGGATGGCTGATACCATGGGAGGAGACAGCCAGTGGCAGTCTGCAACCACAGATGAATCACAGCAGAGTGCTTTCAAAATTTACAAGTGAAGAAAGAAGACGTGCTAACTTTAAAAATGTCTTTCAGGCTTTTCAGGGAGGGTCACTGAAAACAATGAATGAAAATCAGTCCAAAAACCTCCCCCAGCAGCCAAGGAAGGGGCAGTCCCGATTGTTCAGATTTTTATCTCATCGGCCCAAAAAGTGACTTGAGCTCTTCCTGCTCTTAATCGTTTGCTTCCTAGTTTTTTGTTATGCCAGTGGAAGAAATAACGTCTTCATCACAAAGGCCTCTGCATCCGCATTAAAAGAAAAACCTAGAGACATTTCTGTAATCTTTGATTTAATTTCCGAGTCTCCTGGTATTCTCAACAGAAAAGCATGGAGGACCGTTACAGAAGTTTACACATCTGCCCCGGACAGACTGAAAGCACTGACTGATCTTGGAAGATTACATTTACGACCATAGGATAGGCAGCCTTCTACTCTCTTCCCTCCTTCAGCTAATTCATCTTAAATCTTGCTCTCCACCACAAATCCTTCAACAGCCACCTATGTGCAGGTAAGAGAAGTCTTCCCAAGTTTCAGCTGGAAGTAGTCTTCCTTGTCAAATGACGATTACAAAATACCTAGTTAGTGACATACCTGAAATATTTTAATTGAATTACACTTGAATTATCCACTGCTAACAAGTAGTCATCATCAACAACAAAGTCTAATGATAATTCGTTATGACAACACTCACTTTCCAATAAAGCATGCTGAAAACATTCTGGGAGTTGACTGCCAGAGTGCAGGAGGAGAGGCTGTTAGCCTCATTTGTATTCAAAGGCAGGCAAATCACTAAAACTCATTTACATCCTTCCATCTTTCTTAGTGCATGTCAACAGCAGGTGGTCTATCGATACTACCTTTGAAATAAGTAGGTGGTTTAAATTGCCTTCAAATTTCAGTAAAAACCCTGAATTATAGAATAGACCTCAAGTCTTAACTTTCTTGTTTTCTTTGTGTGGGCTGTAATAGAACATGAATAGGTATGGCACTTATTTTTTAATGTAGATTAAAATACGAACTAAGTAAGTTTTACACATAAACCTTAGGCACCTTAAGTCTTGAATGTTAGCAAAGACAGTCGCAGACACAACCATCTCAGCAAAGTGAGTTACAGAAGTTCATTTGCAAAGGTTTGAGTAAAATCCACAATCCATTATGAAAGACTTCTATACATGACTTTTTTTTAAAAGCACATATTTTTAGGATAAGCAGATGAAGACCGACTCTTGAATCCTTTCATGCATGTGTTTAAGTTTCCCTGCTGCTAGCCCACTGGAAACTACTACTCTGAATAGATTATGTTCACTACACACTTCTAGGGACATATGTCTCCTATTTTTCTTTGTGGCACTGTGACTATTCCTAACAGCCAGTTTAAAAACACAAATCTCTGTTGTCAATCAGGACCAGTTTCTGATGAAGTGAGAAGAAACACTGCCTGAGACAGGAATCAAGGACATCTTCATGCCCAAAAGAGTACACAGCCAGCAGTAAGCAACATCACAAATGTGTTTATACAAAACCAGAATAGATTAAAGTAACTAAAACCAGCATTTGGTTGCTTTTCCTCTGTGATGTTTGCTTTCACATTTTGACAACTCCCTCAGAATTTCTGTGTCCGTCAAAATTAATACTTTGATGTCTGGCTTCAAACTTCTATAAAGAACGGTGCCTTCTGAAAGCAAACACAGAGGTCAGTAATAACTCCCCAGACTCTGCAGATTATGCTAAATTAGCTCCCACATTTTGGAGACCAGGTAGAGAAAGCTAATACACTGCCCCAGCATCCCTGAAAGATGAAGCTGGGGTCAGTCCCTGCAAATCTGTTACAACCGTCTGCTACCTGGTCTGGCCTCAGTCGAGCATTAGTAAAAACTGACGTGCACGACTCGCATTTAAAGATTTGAGTAAGGCCTGGTTGCCAATAAATACACATATTTGTTTAGACGAAGGGTATTTTTCTATGTGAAAAGAGGTCAGGATGCTGAAGGTGCCCTCCGTGCTCCTAAGCATAAGGGAGTATGTACTTCACAAAGAGTTAAAGATTGTTTAAAGACCAGGACAGTCATTAAGCTGTATTTACTGTCTAGACAGGAATAGCTCCACCTAACCATTCCCAAAGGTTGTTAGCATTTCTAAAAATTAAGCAGCAGGAGGAAAAGGTTAAGATCAACTTACTAATTAAGTTACACTCACAGAAATCTGGAGAGGGGAAGGGAATATAAACTTGAATGGCATCCCCCAGTCTGAGTACCAGTCCTCAAATATGGGTCTTTCCTTCAAGGGAAACCTTAGGACTGAGCGTCTGTGTGCAAGGTTGATCCCCAGTCCCAGGGCTGCACAAAAACCCCATCAGCTTGAGACAGAGAAAAGAAACCCCTTGGAATGCATCTAAATTACTGGTAGACGCAAGCAGTGTTTTCATTTTATTTCCATACTGTAAATCTGTGGTCTGCTGGTAAATACATTCTGTGGGTTTTTTAGCTTTTGGTGTTAAAAGGTGAATTCAAGATAACTGCCAAACAATGAGGCATGTTTCAAGCCTAAATTACGATGTTAATTGTATGATAAAAGCAGAGATTTAGGTCACTTCCACAGCGCTTAGCAAATTCCCAAGGGCACTTGACAGGAAAACAGAACTCTTCCACCGAGCTCCACCAGCAGCAACCGAGATAAAAGAGATCCCTTCTGGTGACAAGCGTTACTCAGAAATTCCTTAGCAAGTGGTGAGACAGGATTGTCGGAAAGATCCCTCAGACTCCCAGGGTGGACAGAAGCTCTTCTGCTCTACAGGTTCATGTTGGTGGAAACCTTGAGTAAAGCTCAGAGAGGTCTTTGGTTTCCATTGCCACATAGTGCTCCTACGTATGATAAGCAATATCATTTGTGCTTGTTTACACACTGGAGATGAGAAGACTCTGTTGATGCAATAACAATTAAATGTTAAACCAAGGAGTAACTGCATGAGCAACGAATGGGTGGCATGCAGAGCCACTGCCATCCACATCTCTGGATACAGAATGGATGAGTGTAAATCGAGCTATTTGGAATCCCTTAAATTGCTGTTTAAATCAGAGTTCAATTATTTAAATTGTCGGAAAGAAACCTATAGAGAATCAATTTATCCTTACTTACATCTGTATTTTTTTATTAAAGAAAGGATAACTCAGTGACTGATAATCAAACATATAAACATAGATTTTAAACTGAATTTGCACTTCCCTTTGCCAATTTGTAGATATCTGCTTCAATTATATTTCAATTGAGATTTTTACATTCCTCCTCTTTTGTCATACTAGAAAGGCTAAATAAGTCTTATTTTTTTTAATTAAATGAGTATCTAATCTTACTTATGTTGGACTTTTTTGGGGGAAAACCAGACTGGAATTCAACTAAACATGCACCTCTTCAAATCTTGTGGATTATTGCCATTTAAATTAAGTTATCCAACTTGTTTATATTACAAATGGACATATTAAAAAAAGCACAGCATTTTCTGGAATGAAAAACTGAACTGTTTGGGTTTTGTGACCAGGTCATACAAAATTTTAAAAACAGCTGAATCTCAAAACTCTTACATCCAAAAATTTAGTTAGGGAAGGGAAGGGGGGAAGGGGGGAAGG
>VFFE01007836.1:2190522-2213469 GCA_008921705.1 Burhinus oedicnemus
GGAGAAGGAAGGGGGAGAAGGAAGGGGGAGAAGGAAGGGGGAGAAGGAAGGGGGAGAAGGAAGGGGGAGAAGGGAAGAGGAGGCAAAGGGGAAGGCAAGGGAAGGGAGGGGGAGGGGGAAGGGGAAGAAGTATTTTTCCACTTTCACTGTTCCTAGATAACTTTTAACTTTTAACAAACTTATCACAGAATTGGAATAAATAAAATGAACAGAAATGAAAAATAAATCCCAAAACTATTTCTATGCCTGCAGAGGACAGCACTCATACCTAAAGCTAGTTTAGCACCTCCCAGACGTTTGTTCCACATCAAATCAATGATTTCACCATTCCTTTTTCTTAGAGAGAGGGAAGAAACAAACCGGTAGTGCTTGAAAACGGCTTATTAAATGCAAACCGAGAAATGCCTGCAAGGGAACCATAGTACCTGCGAGCGGCACAGCGGTGTGCCTCCCGCCCCTCCCCGGCCTCCCCCTGCCCTTCGCCTGCCTGCCTGCCTCCCTTCCCAGCACTGGGGAATTAATAAACCCAGCTCTGACTCCTGACATCACTACTGCTAAGCAGACACTAATGACTTTTTTTTTTTTTCCTTTCTCCTACTTCCCTGTGGGCAGAAGTTGATAATAAACTCTGTATATGGCACTGGCACTCTTACTGGGGAGAAATAATAAACTCTGCAATTCCACTTCTTCTCTGCCCATCTCTCTGGGAGGGTAGATTAATGGTGAGGCCTACATTTTCTCTCCACCTCCCTCAGACAAAAGGTTAATAAACCACTCAGCATTTGCTTTTTGTGGAAATCATATGTGTGGATTAATTAGCATTTCCTAGGTAACACATTAATACCATTGTGAGTTCTCAATACCAGGTTGTTCCAGAGACCTATTATAAAATTGTAACCCAAGGCAGTTGAGGATTCATTCATTTTAGGGCCAAACAAATAATTCTGGCTACGACTACAGCTGTAACTTGGCCTAGAACTGAGCACCGACAGACTGCTCCATCGGATCAGGAGCGTGACCAGGAGCAGAGTGACCTAGTTAGAAGCTTTTACTCTCCTTTGAAATCACTGGCAGCAGGCCTTCATGCTTTAAGACAATTTATACTTGGTCAAGGTTGGAGGACACATATCCAACATCAGCATCAGGCTATTCCAGAACAGCATCTTGCAGGGTTTCTTGTACCTTCCCCAAGCAAATTATTGACAGGAGGGGCAGAGCAGACCCCTTCAGCCTGGAGCTTAGGGTGACCTCACAGGAGATAAATGTTCAACTCCTGTCAAGCACAGAAGACACTTTCCAAGTTTCCAGGTCCTTGTGCGAGTGCACCTGCACGGGAGTATTTTTATGTAAAAGGTGGGAGATGGCACTAGCAGCAAGAACAGAACCGCTCCCAGCAGGTTCACCTTTGAAAGATGCTAAATGCAGGAACAAGTGTTGACTTACAGATCTCAGGTGGAAGGAGATGTCTGCAAGTAGTCCTGAGTGCAAACTCAGAAAAGTGCCAGAAAAACACATTTCCTACTGGCTAGCAGTGGGCAAGTCCAGGTCAGACCACCAGCGACTTCAGATCCCACTTGGGGGTAACCACCAAACGTACAAGGAGCACAGTGACCTTAAGAGTGTGGGACCACATACCTAATGTTAAGGAAGACCAAGACTTTGCCTCATCTTCAAAGCTCCCATGCCAATATTGCAAATGTCCAAAGATTACTGCTTCCAGAATTAGCAATTATTTACTGATAAAAAATGATATTGAAAAGAAGAAATGCAAAGATCAGCTATATACATATATATATGCTGAAAAGAGGCCAAAACTAAAAATACATTGAATGCAGTATCTCAATCCGTACAGTCATTTTTATATGACTTGATTGTATTTCCAGGAAGGCATCACACGCTTTCAGAGCAAGGCATGCACCAAACTAATGAGAGCCCAAGAGTGAAAACAAAAGCACAAATAAGTACTAAAAAATCAAAAATCCCCAAACTGTAAGTAGACTCTACTGTCTAAAACTGTAGGTGCTTAGGAAGAAATTATTTCATAACTGTAACATAAACATTTACAAAAGAGGACTTTTTCTTCATCTGGTGTTCATCAGAAACTTCTGCTCAAGTCTCAAAGCAGCAGCCCACAATTTTTGCATCTTCTAGCATAAAAAAACAAAGGGGCTGTCACTGGGGATGGGAAAAGGAAAATCTTGAAGAGCTGGCTTGGAGTAACTAAATACTTCAAATCTAAATTTTAGTCACTTCAACATGTTTGGAAGCGATGCAGGTTGGCCGAGAGCCATCCTCAACCCAACAAGTGTACCTCACCAGCTGGCATGACACAGACAAGAGCCCCCGACACCTCAGGAGGGAACAGTCGGGAACAGATCGGGTGAATTAATGCAGCACTCCAGGTTGCGTGCCTGGGCAAAACTGTTTGTTCTTCAGCTCCGGTTTCAAAATCAGCCAGTATTTAAACCGCTTGTTCTTAAGCTCAGATTTCAAAATCGGCGTTTATGTTTTATTGTTTTACAGTTCGGCAAGATCAAGCACAATTAGCTTATAAAATACTATCTTGCCTTTCCTCAAGGTTGGGGAAGGGTGAGGAAGCACAACATGACATTGAGTAGTTACACACTTGGGCAGCTCTGGGCGCACTCAAGTTTTATGCCACAGGATACTCTGGCAGCTGTTGAAGTTACTATGTAAACCAAGACAAATAAAACCCTGCAGTCAACATCAAAGTAAACCTTTTCTGCATTTGCAAAACCAGGCCAGGCCTGCTGAAATGCCACATTACTGCTGCACTGGGAAGAGCGGGACTGGGGGGACGCAGAGACACAGGTATGCAGCAGGGGCTGGGGCAATTTACTTCTTGTAAATTCTACTGATTTTTTTTTTTTTTAAATAAATTTTTTCACGAAGTTTTCTTGGATCCACACTGAAGTTTCTGATCAGAGGAGGCTGAACATACCAAGCCAGGAGTTGGGATTTTGAACGAGGGAGAACAGCGTTCTGGAACCGTCCTCTGCTGGAAACGCGGGGGGTTCCCAGGCCCCCCTGGTTTGTGCGAGAGCTCGCAGGCTGCTGCGGGTGGCCGGGCAGGGGCTGGAGGCGGAGGGGCGCTCAGCATGCAAAGCCTGCAGCTCCTCTGAGGCAAAATGTCTATTACAACGCTACAGAAATGGCTCAGAATCTATGAATTTCCATTACATGGGGAACAAAATCAATCCAGCAGAGGGTGAAGAGGTGATTTATGTGTAAGTACCTACAGGAGGGAGAAGCTCACTAGTAGCTGTCCTCATAAATACAGCAAGGGAAGGCAGAGGCAAGCAGAACACACGACAAATCCAGAAGGAGCCGTGCATGTTTAAGCGGAGCGCTTTAAAGCAATGAGGAACACTCACTGTCCTTTGAACACAAAAATCAGCTCCTTCTGACCAGTTCTGAAATCTGAAGTCCACCCAGCATACGTGCTGTGTGTGACATACGCATGTGTAATATGTATCCCTGAACTACTGTACAGGACAAACAATCCAAATAGTCAGCTTTATCCAGGATTTGAGAAGGTTACTTCCTGGGAAGTGAGTGTTACACAGTCTGAGAGGTTTTTTGTTAAATTACCAGGTTAAGGATCTTTCAGTGGAATGGCAGAGCCCACCACTCCTACTAATAAAGTTTAAACAAACAAAAAAAACCCCAAACAAACAAACAAAAAAAACAAAGAACATCAGAATTACCCCTCCTTAGTTATTTAACATAAGAAATATTTTGGTATAGTTTGTAGCTACAGCTAAGTAATTCAAACACTATCAGTATTTTAAGAGGTACCAATCAGTGGTTCATAAATACTTTTTGATACACTCCAGTGGTATTTGTTTTAAAAAATGCATGCATGGGCATTCCAATTATTCCTAAAATAGGGAAAAATATGAATGAGAAAATTATTGTTATTCTACATTATTTTCCACAAGAAATGTGAATTTAGACAAAGGCTGTCAATCTTAAGAGAGAACACTACTCTTAGCAAGCTTAGTCACAAGTTTTATTTTATACTTTAATCTATTTTCTCAGTAGAAACAGAGTTCTACAAACAGGATTGCCTCAACTCCTAGCTCCAAACCTACAGTGAAAATCCACAAGTGCATGCATGCAGTTGTTTTGTAAGATTTCAGTTTATTTCCTAGCAATTACTACTCACTACTTACAGTGACACATTACCAGACTACCTGTTCCAATTGCTTATTAAAGCAGGAACAGGGCGTCGCAGTCATAGACATAATCCTGGGGGTGCCTCTTCTGGTCTCTGGACGACACCACACACATCCCAAAACATCAGTGCTACATTACCCTTTCAGTTGCATGAGGTACCTTCTAGCTAATAGCCCAATTAATCATGAGGATGTACTTGAAAAGGAAGTTGAAATCTTGTTTGGATAATGAAGCAGAGATTATAGGATGCCTAAGAAGAAATTGTGCCATACAGGCACAAATTGAACACATTCATTATAGCAGTACAATACACTTATTAGAACTTTAAAAAAAATTAATTGACAAAATCTTAATTATCATTTTACAAATTAACAAGTTCAGGTAAAAATGGATGTGGATAGATGAAGGGGTCTGAGGAATCTAATAGGGTCAAATTGTATGCTGTTGAGAATCCACACAAATTAGTTTTTTATTTATAGTTATTAGCTCCACAAAAAAGCTCAAAAAAATGGCACCGTCTTTTACACATAGATTGGATTGAAGAGGTTGAAAATTAAGAAGACAATGTCTCTCTAACTGAAGACAGAACACATTTTAATATTATTGACCTACAATTGTTGAGCCTAAAAATTCATTTTATAGTCTCTCTTCAGAGTTTCGTTGTACATTAAAGAATATTTGAGTCCAGCCATGTGAGGCACTGGACTCTGGTGATGTTGGAGAGGGGACATGTCCACAAGCTCACCCTGATGTTGTTCTCCCACAAAAGATGTTACATCTGCATAACTTCTTCCATAAAGGTAAGGACACACAAATACAGAGTAAAAAATAATCTTACGTGATTTTGAGATCTGCATTTACATCCAGCCAAGTGATAATTTGTTGCTTATTCTTACTGCTCCTTTTTAAAGCTATTTTTTTAAGCTATTCATTGGATTCAAAATAGTCAAACCTCATTATCTAGTTTCCCTGAATTTACTTTCAAATACGAAAGCATCTGTATTCCAGTTACTTCATTTATTGTAGTTAAAATGGTCTGTATTCCAGTATTCCAGTTATTCCATGAAACTGGTAATACAACCATTAAAATGGGAGAATATGGAGGACCTGAATTTTTTTCCTGCTCTGCAGCTGCTCACTTTGCAACCCTCGTTAGGCAGTGAGCAGTCCTAATCACATACAAGTATCGTTTTATTGTATTTTTAAACAACATCCATCCCTCATTACTACCACACAAATAACTGGGTTTACACACTGGAATCAAACATTCAAAACTGATGAACATTAAATACCTTTTCCATATGACCGGATGCAAACCTACCATAACTCTGGCCGAAGACACTGTGCTACTGCATAATCAAAAGACAATAGCTCAACCTTTTCCGTGCTGTTATCCAATTCACAAATAAAGAGCATTAAAAGAGATTACAGGAAAGCCTTAAAGTACCCAGCATTATACCTGTTTGTGTTTCTGATAGCTCTGAACATATAAACAGAGTCAGGAATTAGTGGAGGTACTAAATGCTTGTCAGTTCTAGCGTTTATATGTATATTTTCAGACTCTCAGGAAAACAAGACATATTTGCACAGTCATAAAAACAAATCTTACTCAGAGAAAGCTAGCACTGAATTCACGGCTAGTGAAGTCATCGCAATTAAACGTGTTCTTGTTTAGTGAGGATCTGGTCTGAAATCTCTCACCTGCAGGAATAAACCAACTGCCATGATGTTTTAATTTTATTATTTTACCTTAATTTCTTTTCAGGGTTTTTTTGAGGAAACAAAACCTAACAAAATTAGATCTGTTAAACTACCTAACAAAAAGAACATTGGACTACTTAAATGGGTCCTAAATTCAGCGCTCTCATACAGTCTCACAGAGGCTAGTAAGCTCTGCTTTCATGGATAAGCACATCCTAAAGAGATTACAACATCTTAGGCAAAAGGCTATTGAGTTACAGTATGGATTAAATTACAGAATTTGGTAAGTGTGTAGTATCATATATCAGCACATCCACCAGTTTAGTTCAGGAGATAAATTACTAAAACTATGCAAGAAACTGAATAGCCTCTTATGACAGTTTGATGCATTATTGATTTTTCTTTTTCCATTTTTATTTCCAAAACAAATTTCATTTAATTTTCATTATTTAATTCCCATCATTTCAGGCAATTCACAGACTCTTCTGACTGTTGAATGTCTTTGTTCAGAACACATTTAAGTAACTGAGTGGAAAATTCTGTCATAACCACATTTTTTCCTTCTAACTATTGGCAATTATTCTCCCAACTCATTGACAGGGTTACAACCAAATTAATTTTTATATACGAAGACTGAAGAAAAAATTTTTTACAGGAACATAGACACTTATCAGTACTCCAGCATTCCCAGTTACTACTCATGCAAAGCAATAAGTATCCTTTGATTCAACTTACCAGGAAGTCACCTATTTAATTTTTGCCCTTCTGTTTTAACAAAGGTTTCATAATACAATTTTTGCCTTTTCATTTCAGTTGCTTACACAGGATACTTTAATGCTATAATAAAATGACCTATATTAGATCAGCCAAAAAGCTCATTATTCATACTTTAGGCAAGCAAAGCAAAGAAGGTAACTCTTTTAAGCATTTGGTCCTGTTAAATCTTAATAACAAAAATAATATTTCTAGGATATTTGTACACTATAGGGTAATATGAAGCAAGCCAAACTATAATCATGAAGAATAACCAATTTAAGTATTTACAAAAATACGTCTCTTTATGGGAACTGTTCAAACATAACCCAAGAAAGAAACAACTATATTCAGCCTCTGGGAACTTTTGCTAGACACATTGTTTTACATTTATATTAGATCATAAAACATAATTGATATTTTCAGAAAAACTGTTTAAATTAGATGAGGAAAAGCTGCTTCAGCGATAACTTCATGCTGGTCAACCAGAATGCAATACTGTCACCTACATATATACATTTCATCTCTGGAAAAAGCAGAGTATTTCAAAGAACCAAAACTGAACTACTAGAAACAGGGAAACTAGCACCATTAGCACAGTCAAACTTACTCCTTACTTGTAAGAATATAACGTTATATGTGTATTTTAAGACAGACAGAAAATCTGGCAAAATCGTGATATTTTTTGTCTGCTAAGAGAACATACTGCAAAATGTCTTTTACCAGCCCATGTGGCCTGAGGGGCTACAGCATGTACAATGATCAGGCCTAATTGTATAATAGCACAGAAGAATTTGGGATCCCAAGATTTCCTTTTACCTGTAATAAACTATTGTTCAGTTCATTCAATAATGGAATATTCTGCTTGGGTCAATGATGGCAGCTCAGGCAAACAAAAGAAGCCTTTATGCTCCATCTAGACGTTGCAAGGTGCTTATTCAATTTCTTCTGCATCAGGGGCACTGTTCCTTACCTAATATGTATACATTTGCTGAGTGTTATTCAGTCTTTGTTGCTTCTGACCCTCACTTGGCATTTAATTCCCAGTCCACCAGGGTATTCATGCTTGATGGCACTGATGCACACACTGAATGCTTTATTTATTTAATGGTATGGGGAATGAAGCTATAAACTGTATTAGACAATATCCTGTTTAAAGATGCCAGTGGTCGGTGTCACAGCATTACTGACCCACGTCTACAGCGATGAATATGTCATTGGAATTTAGAGGACAGTATATAATGATTACAGATCAACACTGCAATAAGGAAAGAATAAGGTTTCAATTCAAAATCCCATTTAACACTTTTCAGGAATATTGTTATAGTATCGAAAATGTTATGCATGTTTTTATGTTCTCTGTTTTTCAAAGATGCACGTTAATCTTCACTGTGAGCAGCAAAGAAATTTTTCTCCAAATACTGCAGACCCTAGTAACAAGTGCTGGTACTACAATGAAATTTAAGATATATCCCTGTGTAACTATGCAGAATTGTTTTAAAGCATGGCATTCTGTGCCTAAAGCAGTAGAGAGCTGATTGTAAACAAGTCACGTACAATTTGGTAACTAGTGAAGAAAAACAGCGACCTTTAGTCAGTTGAGCAACTTTGTCATTTATAATAATAGAAGTAACTTCACCTACACTGGTATGGTATGGTTTTTCTCCTAGTTAAGGTAATGTTTTCAAAACAGCAAAACTCATTAATATTAGTCAAATATTCTCTCAAAAGGTCTGTTATCTAAAACCAATTGAACAATACTTGACCACAGTATCATGGAAGTGACCAACACAGTTGCGACCTACTGAAATCTCCCCATTCGAATACACTGACTAAATGGAAATATCGCACAAATGCTAAGAGGCAACAACAGTAAGAGGTATTTTAGAGGAACTTAAATTATTCTGGAAGCCTGGGACCTAAGATCCATAACAGCCTATATCATCCGTTGTTTTTAATTATGTCTTTTAAAAAAGCTCCCCTGCTGTGTTTCTGAAATACTAAATGGCCTCCACAGCTACTTGGCATAACTCATTCTAATTCATGATTACAAGATGGTATTTTCAGACTATTCCCTTTTTCCCACCAACTACTTAAATGGGGGGGGGGGGGGGTCATTTTGTCTTAATTTCTATTTAAGCCTTCCATTTGAGGCATAAAATTTGAAATGCAATAAATGCCAAGTCACAGTACATAACATTTACATTATGTTTCTGCAGAATTCCTATGTAAAAGAAATTTTTAAAAGTTAAGCATGCTGATTTTAATATTTGTTTTTAGGAAGAAAATAGGATTGTAGAAGTTTTGCTTTTAAGCAGGATAGTGTGAACTGAGTAAGATTTGGTTTCAATTTTTATTCTTCTATACAGGATACAGAATTTTAAGATTACAACCACATACACTAAAAGTAAAATGTTCTGCTCTACACAGTAGACATCTTATTTCCTAACTGTACTTCTACCTTCAAATGCTAAAACCTGATACGTAAATTTATCCTATAAGCTGTGACTTAAACTATTACTTCCAAGAAGCTTATGCCCTTAAGGTTTAAACAAAACACACTGGAAGACTCACTTAAAGGAAAAGATTCAACCACTATCTACGACCTGTCCTCTGCAGGATTACTTCCAGTCACGGAGAGCCTTTTTCTTTCTTTACTCTCTTCTTATTCCGAAAACACTACCGATTCTTTTTTGAACAATATTGCCATTAAGAATTGTATCATTTGCATAGGAGAATTACCATTGTTATCTCCCTGAGAAAAGAAGAGCAAGGTAATGGAAAGGGAAGGGAATAACTGAACGCTTGGGGTCATAAGGACTAAGCCTTAAACAAAGACAGAATACAGAGTATTCATGAATTTGCAACTAGTCAAAACGTGCCAAGGACTGTGTTTCCTCTCTGTAAGCTCTTTTGTGCCGCATGTAAGCAAAAGTCAAGCTAAACCCGAAAGAAGCAGTATCTGATTTTCTGGACAGTTTCTCTGATAGGATGTAGCTTGGGCTCTGTTTATCTGGAATAATGCTTGACAGCTGCATCCCCCAAGCACATGCTCCGATACAACGTCCCAAGATGGGTGAAGCATGTACAACAAAATGAAACCTAAAGCAAGACAGCCAAGTCAGACTAAATCCTTGTTCCACTGAGCCCTTTCTTGACTGAAAGATGTGGGGACTGTCTCTTGGTAACTTACAGAGAAACCACCAGGTCTAGGGGGGGAATATAGTGTCATTCTTTGCCTTTTTCTTTTTTTTTTATTAAACATTGATTTTTAACAGCACATTAGAAAGAAGGATGACAGAATCAATAGAATTTAAGATGCTCTTGTAATCTGGGTTTAACATCATAGTAACACCTCTAATCAAAGACAGGGAACCCTTTGTGGCATTTTGACATCTACATCTATCAAGTGGATATGGCTTTTATTGAGCTGAATTAACAACTTTAGTCAAATAATTAAAATCTAGCTGCCCAAAATGTCAGAGTAAAAGAAGTAGTTTAACACTTCATCATTCTTGTAAAAGTGTAACTTTAATCTGCACATTATGCCAGCTGTTTTGTGCGTTTACAATAGAAGTAATCAAGCAGTAGAACAGAAAAAGAAATTGTAAAACAGCAAAAGAAACAACATTACAGTAGCCTGCCACATGTTGAAATTAGCACCTATTTTACTCCATGGAAATTGAATCCACCTATAAAAACTGATAATACCTCAAAACTATAAGCAAGGGAATACTTACAACATCAAATCCAACCTGGGTTCTATTTTTCTCCTTAAATAAAAAGGGCCGTAAAAATTTCTCATTTCCTCCCAAATGTGGGAGTAAAAAATATCATGGGTTCTGTCCTTCAGTTTGTCTTCTCATATCCTGTTGCATTGGGAAAATCTGATTGTCCAACTACAAACTGAGTTTAAAAAGACCAAGGCTGTCTTTTCAAATGGCATAAATGAGCATCACCACAAAAAAAAAAAAAAAAAGAAAGAAAAAAAAGAAAGGGGGGGCGGAAAGCAGTTTGGCTTTCATCTTTGCTGCTCCTCCCTTGTTTTGGCTAGGTGTTTTGTGGTGTGGTTTGGTTGGTTGTTTTTACAGTGCGAGTGGATCACCCATGCTGCATAACTGATCAGAGTTCGACCACATTTCTGTAGGGAGGGGCAAACTAAAGTTGGAACCAGGACCCAGGGGTGGGGGAGAAGGGTAGGATGCTTTTTTAAGTGGTCACACTGGCTTATTTTAATCACAAATGAGTATAATCTCAGTTTTCTATTACTCTCAGCAGTTGAAGGATTTGTTAATTTAATTAATGATTAACTGAAATAGAGACAAGCCAACAAGTATTGATAATTCTCCATAACAGAGATTCCTTTGCCTTTCCCTTCTATTATTATTCGTACTGGTGTACAAGACCATTTACACTAACAGATATGACCTTTTTAAAATGAAGGAGTAAGTGTGAGACAGGGGAGGGAAAGGAGATGAAAGATGATGCTGGTTCTGCAGTCATTTTATGTTAAAGGCTCTGCTTATATGCGTAATTCATACTGCTGAAGTCAGAATAATTTGAGAGCTGAGTTTTCAACAGCCTGTATAAATGGTGTGTTTTGTTTCAGGAAACGTCTTCACTGAAATGCTGGTAACGTGTATATAATTATGTCAAAATAAAAAAATCACAATTTTTTAAAAAAATTTGATGCCTTAATTTTTAAAAATAAACAATAGCTCAGTGACTATTTTCTTTTACTACCTTGATGCCATTATTTTGCATTTTACTGATACATATCTTTGTTTCAGCTATGTTCTGTCCTTACTACTGCATTAACAATGTTAACAAGAGAACCACACTTTCCATACAGATGAAAAAAACTTCACAGTCATGTCTTCAATTTTTTTTCTTTTTTCAGTTCTCTTATGGTTTAAAATGCAGAGTAGGTATTTTGAATTATGAGACTTGTACCACAGCAGTAGAGAGCCTACAGCAAAACACTTCCAAAGGGCCAAGCGCTGTCCCCAGATGCACAGCACGGCTTCTTATTTATTTCAGTGGGAGTCTTAAACAGGCAAAGAAGACAAAAAATAATAAGCACCTGGGGAAGAGATTAAGTTTAAGTAATAAGAAAAAAATATACCTAATCTTAAATACTTCTACTCATTGTGGGAAGGTGCTGACACACTTCTCACCCCTGCAAAGCGAAGAGTAATGAGACAACTTAATTCTTTCATATTTCGACAATGCGAGCTATGCCTAGAGACTGCAGTTAAAATTTCTGGCAAGAAATTTTCATTCCTATGACTCGGATCCAAGTCCCAACAAGCACCTAGGTTGATAGATCTGAGATAACTCACAGATCGAGTTTCTAGGTTAAATTAATACATCCCTCTACTACTTTAGGCTGAGTAAGGTGAAATGAATTTCATTAAGAAAATCTGGAAAGTGCTGTTTGAATTGGCAAGGAAATAAGGAAGGATGGTGGGTGGCAGAGACTACCAGCTGAACACATCTGCAGCCTCAACTCCAAAGCTTTCTAGAAATCTACAATCTTACTGGAGGAAGGATGGAAGAAAAGATATAAGAACATGCGCTAAAGAATGCTCTCTTATCCGGACTGGCCACTAAACCAACAGTAACTTGAATGCCTTGATGCTTCTGGGAGATTAAGAACTGCCCCAAAGGGAAACACTGCAAAAGAAAGGGATTAACAAGAAGTGAGTTCTAAAAACATTTTTTTTTTTTAATTGTAGACAAGCCAGAAATAGAGAACAACAGCTGAAGGGGAAATTAGAAAGAAAATGAAACTCCTGAAAGACGATAAGGAATTGAGAGGGTTCAGATCTCTCGTGAGATTATTAAGGCTAACAACCCAATTCAGAGAGATGCAAGATACATGTTACCATTTCTAACCCCTTAAAGCATCAACAAGTCTGACAATGTAGAAAATAAACATTGCAGGCAAATATTTTACTTGTAATGCTAATTCAGTTGGTTTTACTCTTTCTTTAAAAGTACACTGTGTTCACATGGCTAAATGTTTTTGTTTGGAGGTTTTTTGTATCCATCCCACTCAAGCACATCATTGTGGAGAAACCTGGCGTGGGTGACTACAGGCTTTTGTCCCTCAGACACCTTACAAATATTCTCAACCTCACAGAACTTGACTAGAATATCTGTACAATATTTGTTTTTTCATTATTTCAGTGTTCCATGTGAGAAATGGTGTTATCACCCATTACAAATGACTCTCAGGCACAATTATTTGGACTGCAAGGTTGCAGGTTTTCCTGCGTAAGAAGTATTTTCTTCCTCCCACCCTGCAGGAGCTGCTTGCCTTGCTGCTATCTGCCTCTCACCAAATGGGACACCTTGCTGCCTGCGGGGCATCAGCCAGGGGAGCATCTTCCTCCTGCCTGGCACTCACAATGCCGCTCGCCAGGCTGACGCTAGCAGCTTAGCAGGAAACGCATCCCACTGCTGCCAGTCCGATGTCCTGGACTCTCCCTGCACACGTTGGATAGGTAAACATTTCTAAAAAACTGAGAAGCGTAAAAGGGTCACATTCTTGATTACAACATTGGGAAGAGTTAAGAAAGAAATGTAAAATATGAAAACAAAATTGTAGAGCTTGCTTTCCAAGGAAACCCTTCCTAGCTCTTGCACTGTCTTGGTTCACTTGGCAGGTTTTCGAGCTCCTCCTCTACCCATAGCTAACTTGCTTCAGAGAGTTACTCGCAGCTACATTTCCTCTGTTCCTTTGTTAAAGATGGAGTCCCCCCAGGGCTGCTCACAGCACTTGCTCAGGGCTACCTTCCTCTCCCTTCGATCAAAGCGGAATATCTTAGTCTCCTATCAGGCATCACTGCCTTCCACAATTTCCAGCACTAGTCATATCAAATATGGCTGTGGAAATCTGTATTTTCCCTTCTGCTTTCTGGAGTAAAAATTTATTTTTAAAAAAAGCAATTAAGTAGGACACCACTCTCCTTGCACTAGGGAATGAAGTTTCTTTCAAATGAGATTCAAGATTTACTACAGTGTACAACTCCAGATTATAAATCTTATCTGTTTAGAAGTATTCAGCATATACATAGCTTACTCGTTACCTAATGCATTTTTTTAGTGTCACATGCAACATATGAGTAATACGGCTAGCATCTAGAATGCCTTTTCCAGATCACTGTCCATTACTGTTTTGTGTATCAGTTTGTGAGTCTCTCGTCACTATAAAATGCAGTTCCCTCCAGCTAAATCTTAAGCAAAACCACCAAACATAACAAATCTGTGTTTCTGGTACTATTGTAACATCCAATTTCTTTGTTTGGATTTGGATCCATTAAGCTCCAATAACAAAAAATATGCTGTGTTAAGAGGTGAAAGAATACAGTTCATGTTTCTTAAAATAACAGCAAGATTTTCTTTTTGAATTGTTTTAAATATTTCCCACATGTCCCAAAGGAATCTATTGCCTTCTGCGTGAATCTAGCCTCTTCTGCATGGTACAGGGCAACCGGTGTATAAAAAATGCCATGCCTTGGCACCAAGAGCTTGCCATATGAATAATCAAATCTTGAGAAGATACTTGAGAATAGCAACACTGAACCGCTCAATAGTGTTTAAACACTTTTTGGCTATCGACATAAGAAAGGAGATTATATGTTGACCGTAGGAAATACAAATATGATGAAAACAATGGAACAGTTCATTTCTATAGCTCAACCTCTATCTCCCTATATATATACATATATATTTTCTACAAAAATAGTGTGTGAATGTAATCTTAATGTTCTAAAGCTGATCCAAAAGAAATATGCATTCTAGCAAAAAAGCTAGTAAATAAACAAAACTGTCCTTCAAATAATCATTATATTGCAGTTATACAACATAACACAGTATAGTACTAAAGACTAATAGTAAATCTGAATTACAGGATATAGAAACTGAATTTGCCTAACATGACACATTGAAGTTTTATTTGAACAACTTTTTCATCTTTTTAAGAATTAGTGTTTAACATATGATGTCATAAACACTACTCTTAAAATCACTCAGTTTTTTTCCAAGAGAAAACAATTCAATACAAGTATTTCCCATTTGTTTCATTTAGAGGCACGTTTTTCCAATCCGAGCTTTGGAAAGGAGAAAAAAAAAATCATGTTTTTGTGAAAGTGTCCAGTTTTCTCTGAATCCAGTTTTCTACATGATCAATCCCAGTTGAGCTCATAAATCTCACAGTATAACTTACGAAACAGCTACAACAAATATCAGAAAGACAAGAAATGGCTGATCTGACTTGCCGCTCAGGCTATCGCAGGATGAACAGATCAGTTTCCCAGATGTCTATTCATGCCTGGGCTGGGGAAGCCATTATAATGAAAATCAGAGTTAAAAGGTCTGGGGCCTTACCTGTCCTGGAGGTATTCTCTGAAAAATCCTGTTTTTCCTGGTCTAGGAGTCGCCTAAAGAAGTGACCCCTTGAACAAGATGAGTGAGTTATTCAGAGGCCTGAAATAAATTCCTAGGTGGGAGATGCTGTTTGGTCTTTGCTATTTACCCATCTCCCTCAGGTTAATGCACCTCAGCAGAAACAAGAGCTGGAAAGCACCACCGTCACAGTCTCCCACGGGTAGTTTTTAGGCACCTAAAATGCAGACACAGCGCTTAATGGCATCCATAGACATACTTTTCATAACACCGAAGAACCTACAGCATGCACCTATAATGAAGCAGTTGCCTCCATCTATAAGCACATCAGCACTTTTAAAAATACGGGGCTCTTGGGACAGAAAACTGAAGTTTCGTAGAAACTAGGCCATCGGCGGGAGACTGAGGAAATAGTTTCAGAGCTAATCTGATCCATCATACACCCGCACCACCACAGAAAGGGGTACCCTGTGTTCTCTTCCATGTCCCCATTAACACTCAGCCCTTGGTGCCACCCCCAGGGCTGGGAAACAATGGGGACCAGCACCACGATGGGGCTGAGCCCCAGCTCCTGGCAGCATGGGGCCACCGGGGAGAGGGGGAACCCGCAGTCAGGGCTGGGGTGGAGGGGGAGCACCCTCCATTCAGACCACTGCCGGGACCGAATTCATTGAGAAATGGGGAGATCCATTTTAAGTCTCCAAAGCCCATGAAGCAAACTGACCAGTGCTGCAGTCGGATTTCAAGTAAGCTCCAGTCTTAACGAATTAGCCAGATGATTCTACCTCCAGAATCAGATTAAGATTTAAATTAGAGTTAATTGATTGAAAAAATTCTTTGAGAAGTTAATCGTTCTCTGAGTTTGCTGAATTGCTGCCTACAAACTCAGAGACAGAAAACAATACAGATTAAGCACATGGAGAAAGTTTAAATTAATTTTAGGGAGCTGGATCCAATTACCATGAATATTTATTTTACTTTAGGTTGGCACTAACAGAAATGTGCATTGCCAATAGTTTAGATATGCAAAGAGAAGATAAAGATCTAATCCATTACATCAAAACCCACACACGGATTTTTAAGGCAGTCTGATTTGCATAGACTGACTGCACGCTCAGGTATTATTCCAGACTCATTCCTTTTAGGACTACAGATTCAGCATAGTTTCCCACCTGTAAGACACAACAAGATATATCTCTCTCTATATATAGATATATATATGTGTGTATATATATATATATTTATAAATATACTTTTGGTACCTGCTCAGTTTTCAGTCAAAACTGTTCATCTGTGGATGTATATTTTATGCAATGGATGCCAGAGGAAATGACTTGACCGTAAGTGAATTAATTTATTTTTAAAATAACGTTTCCTTTAGCATCCTTAAGTTTGAGAGGAAAGGACCTCTGAATGCTCCTCAGGGTTCCAGTGTTTACTCCCTCTGTATTTTAGGGCAAGTAACTTGACCTTTCATTCCATGATTTATTCATTTATAAAATGAAGAAATGTTAACACAACAGCACTAGAAGTTAGCCATTCATAAAATGTTCTGAGGACACCGTGCAGTGGAGAGCTGTGCTACACTCTCTGCTGCACACCTTCCCAAGCTTGCAAGCTACTTTTTTTTTTTTTAATTTTAAAAATTTTCTGTCATTTCTACTTTTTTTTTTTTCTAATTGGGAAACTTACTTAGAACCAGTTCGCTAATGCAAGACCAGGATTTAGCAGGGGGAAGATAAAACTCAATGGAGGCACATAGCTGTTCTCTTCCACTATCAAAATTACGTTTTCTTGCCCAGAAACTTACACAGAAGATGGAGAAGCAGGGACGAAGAATGTACCAGGTAATGGGCTGGTGGTGGTTCAAGGTGAGAAGGGACAGGGAGGTTTCTGAGCTCCAAGTTTCCGTGCCGCTCAGCTGACCTGCTCGGTTTGCTCCACGGGGTCAGGTCCCCAGCACAGCCAACCTCATCCCGCAGCAAGTAGCCTCTGCTGAGCCCCCCAACGCCCCTCTAAGGTTAGCACCAGGACCAGCACAAGAGTAGCAGGGGGTGAAAACAACCAAGGCAAGAGCGAAAGGAAATGATGATTAATTCAGCGTAATCTGTGCATGACACAGATGTGACCTAAGTTTGATTAGTCTTCCTAATCTAAACAAAGGCAGAGAGAAACTCATCCATTTATGAGGAAGCATTTCTTGGTTAAGTGAGAATTCTTATGAAGTGCTATATTTTTCAAGGTTTTTAAAGCACCTAATTCTCCCTGAGTGAAACAGAAGTTAGTCACCTAACACATTCAGAAATACACCCATAATTGTCAGCCTTGCCTCATGTATTAACTCAAGTTATTACCTTGATCAGTTTTACTCCTACTCAAAGTGATAATGAAATGGCAATTTTTTATAGCTGTTGTAACACAACCTCCTTGTTTTCTTGCAGTAAGATTGCAAACCAAATAGGTTACAGAAGAAATGAAAGAGAGGAAGACAGATATACACATGGATTTCTTTTCACAGAACCATATGAGAATTAACCTTGGAAACAACCTGAGACCCTCTAAAACAGGCTTTGGGGTCGATACCGATGTTTTTTGAATACACTTAAGACCGTTACTTCTAAACACAAATTATCATACAGCAGCATGAGCGCAACGTGAGTGCATCAAGAGATGGCAGGAGTCATTTTCAAGCCAGTTAGAAAAATCCTGCTCATTTGCTAGATTCTGTAATTATCAAGCACTACGTATTAAAATATTTATTAACTCTTCATAATTGGTTTTAAAGAGTGCATCATGAGTAACTGATTTTTCTTCATCAGGATTCCAAACTCTGGTCTGAGTTTTTCAATTCAAACAAAAGGTATTGTCATCCATCACGCTGCTTCTTTTTTTTTTTTTTTTTTTTTTTTTTGCACTTTTGGTTGTTTTTTGGGTTGGTTTGTTTGTCTGTTTTTTTAATTAACAAGTTGCTATACAACAACTCCTGAGTGCTAGTAAATATTAACTTGCAAACTAGAGGCAAGAAATAAAACAAGTGTGAAGGTGCAGCTACTAATAAAATCGTCTTGGGCATACATACATAACTGAGATGCTCAAGTGAACATCATGAATTTTGGACAGTACAGAATGCCTGAGAATGAAAACTGTAACTCTTATGAGAAGTGTGGAAAAATGCAAGGAGAAATTGTAACAAAACAGATGTTGCACTTACTCATAGTAAGGAATGTATCTATTCTGTAAACAGCATTAAAGAAACCTAAAAGGGCAATTGGATGACATCAACACTTCTGAAGTTTCATTGGATTCATTTTAATTAATATCAGGTAAAGGGAGGCATAATTTAGCTGTCTGAATTACTGGATTATGAATTAGAAGACTCCTTTTACCATTCCGTACTCAAACCACAGTCATATTAAGCATAAGACTGTAATATGAATTCTTAAAGAATGAGAAAATATTATCAGTTCTGCAAGTGATTAAGTCTAGCCCAAAAAGAACATGTAAGGCAAATGCTTCGGAAAGCCTGCCTTTTTGTATAAATGACAGATCAAAGTGGTATTAGTAAAATTATATAATCCTGTTAAACTGGATCCTGGAAAAGGAGTACTGAAAGGCAATTTAGACTCTACTACTTCCTTAAACCACCACATTCTATTTATTTTAACTTGCAGGTCCTTGCAAAGCTCTTACTGGCATGTACGTACTTTCTGCCGAAATCACAAGACAGGACAATCAGGTTTGTTATCAAAAAAACTCCAACATAACAAACACATGCACACATTTTTCTTGGGCTGAGGAATAGCAGTCTTCTGCTCTTCACACTGACAAATTTTATAAAGACAGAAAAATGCTCTCAAATTTGTCTTCTGTTCTTCCCTGAAGACTTTAAAAAAAAACAAAAAAAACACCAAAACCCACATACACAGATGGATGGAGATGTTCTGCATCAGACGTGTTCTGCACACTGTACTGTCACCGCAGGACCACCTGCAATCCTGCACTGTCCAGATAGGTGTTCTCAAAAACACCTGGGTAAGCTGTTTGCCCAAGGACTATGTACTGGAGGTAAGGGGTAATTAGCAAATGAAACTATTCCTAGCACTCCTCCTTCAACATTAAGTGCAGAGCTGCAGCAGCAAGCTGGCACCTGGTAGAGGGAAATGCTAGATGCGATCATTTCAATTTACACATTCAGCACTACATCCCATATGCTTGTCAATGTGAAAGTCTCGGTGATAACAGAGATACCCTAAGAAAATGCTCTGTTGAAATGCTGACATGAAGTTTTTATGTATGAAGCAGACCCTCTCCTCTGGACCATCTGTAACTTCTTTCTTTTCTCATGGGGCATGTGTTGGCCATAAAATCTTTTCATTAAAAAAAAATAATTAAAAATTAAGTTTGACTCTAAAGAGAAAATTATAAGCCCTTAAACATCCATAAACCAAGTTTATATATCCAAGTATAATTCATATAAGCAAACTACTTGCTCAGCAAGAAGAAAAATCTGCTGAGCAGGAAAAGTTTGCTGCAGTTAGATATAGCAAAATTTATAACTCTGCTGCAAAATTAAAGAAAAGTATCTGGCACTATGACTTGTATCACTATATAAAGTTAACCAAACTGGCAAAATATGACTGGTTTTGTCTCCTGACTCTGGTATATTTTTCCATGCCTATGTTCTGCGCGCATCTTAAGCTCACAGGTGTTTTTCCAATGATTTCATAACCAGAAATTCTTTAAGTACAACAAAAGTAGGAAGCCTATTTTTGTGTGAGAAGTGACAAGTTTGTTTAATTAGGCGACCAAGGCTAAGGAAGACAATGCAGAGAAGCTGAATTTCCTCTGCACAGATGAGGTTTGCGAGGTGGCGTAGATTATCAGAAAAGGATGATGGAGAGGACGGAGGGAGAGAAACAGGATGAAAAAGTTTACAAGGACACAGTGTTATGCAGTACACTCCTTAAATGACCTGGAAAGGGGGCGAGAAGAGAGAGATGGAGAAATCTGCTCCGTGATAATGTCTTGGAGATTCATGACCACAGTAATGCACTCCAAAACCTAATGATTTAACTTAGGATATTAAAAAAGTATTTAATTAAGCAATGAGTTGGGATAAATCTACTGGGACTCAATGACAATGGATAATTAAGAAATGCCCACTGTAAGCAGGCTACTTCTTGCATTTTAGTATTTTGGCACTTTCCTCTGAAGCTTCAAATACTGACTACCAGTAAAAGAAAAAAATCTCAGCTAGAAGGACCAAGATACAACGAGGCAATTTAGAGTTCCTGTAAAAGCGTACGCAATCTTAAAATCCATAAAGCACCTTTGAAAGGACTAGCTCATCTGGGAAATGAGTCCTTTGGAAAAATCTTGTTTCCCTCTTCAGGGCAAAAATCAGATGCAACTCTGACAACTACCTAAACATACCCTTATAAAGCCACAAAGACAGTCTTTGTATTTGCACTTTTAAACACATGCAGATAATTTGGGATACCCTTCACCATCTTCATAACTAAATAAAGGATATTCAGGTTGTACATACTCTGACCTCAGATGAAAGAGTCCCACAGAGTAGCATTAATCACATTAAGAGTCAAACTGGTACTAGATTATAACAAGGAATGACACATTTTAGATCTGGTTTCCCTCCTGAAAATAAAATGCCCATTCATCTGGCACAGTGGTTTCTCAAGCTCCAGTGGATGCACAGATCTCACTGTTTTCTTCATCTGCTTAAGGGTAGAGCACTTTGACAGCTCTACCATGACCTACATCTCTCCCACTTGTCCAATGCCCGGGTGACATGGTTCAGGGAGGTGACTGGGGGAAATATCTTCCTGAAAGAAAGACCGACTGTCTCCTGCCAATACTGCTCCCCGTATCAGTCCACCACAGGGCCACCACATGGGTGCCAGAGCCAGCACAAGGGGGCTGATGGGGTGAGAGAGCAGGACTCAACACTCCCCACCACCGTCAGATGAAAATATTGTAGCTTAATGTCATCTGGCTCACCTCACTGATGTGCACGAACCCAGAAGCACAGCCATGTCCAACCTCCGTAACATTGACTCCCGGGGCAGGCGCAGATGTTCTCCTGCCCAGCTGCAAGAAGGGCACCCACAGCCTTGCCCTTGACCGTCTTCCAAAGGCACAGTGCCTACTGCAAACATCTTCTGATAATTAAATCTTAATACTTTCACTCTGGAAAGCAAACACCTGACACGGAGAAGCTGTGCACATCTCCACATGCTCCAGAGACTTTCCTAAATAACTTGTCAGCAGTACTAATTGAAAGTATGTAGTGTTAATATGTTAACAGCAGACGTATGATCAAAAAAGTATTTTACACAGAAAATTGGAAATTGTCAGAGGGAAAGGAAGAGATGCATGTGGACCTATTATTGTGTAAATTTATTATTATTTTTAAAGTATTTATTTGGGATCTAATTTAGAAATTACTATTACACATTCTAACCATATGTTTCGTAGGTTGGTGGGGTTTTTTTCCCTTTAAACAGCATCAAAGCCTTACACTGACCTCATTAGAGCTACTTCAAGTTCTGATCTCCTAAACACAACATACACAGAAAACAACTGTAGTGCTTTTCTTAAAGTCTCTGACTATAAGGTCTAGGTGTATAGTCAAATGATACGGGCAATTCTGACAGCTCTAAAAACAGACTTAGCAGTTTAAGTTGCAGACGTGCTATTGTGTTGGCTGTTCTCCTGAGTCAGCAGAATAAGCATTCTTGTAACCTTCAATACTCTGGTTGAGGAAACCAAAAAGGTGAATGTGAAAAATCCCAAGAAAAACAAAAATAAGCGTTCTAAGTCCAGTGATATTAGTCTGCCATCATCAAAAGGAGACACCTACCTATGCTGCAAATGTAATTTAGGAGTCACAACTTCATAAATGCTCAAAGAATAAAAATGAATTTTTAGCTGAGCATATATGTACACACTGTTAAATATATATATATTTATATGTGATTAAATACCTGGTTTTAAGCTCAAACTATGCACGTAATTTCTGCAAAAATTAATTCCCAATAAAGGGTATATATTTGTGTGGGTAATACAAATGGAAATTGATTCCAGGGTCTTTTATTCCAATACCTCCTTCACATCCAATTCCCCTAGGTTATATGAGGATGTAGCATAATTGAGAACTATTTTCATGGAAAAGCAATTTTAAATAAACGGGATTTTGCAGATGAGAGTTGTGGGTCTAAACATGTTTTCATGTCTCAAACATGAAATACCACGCAGTAAACATGGTGTGTTTTAAATGGTTGACTGGCATTAGTAAATAAATATAGAAAACACACAAAACCCAATCTTTTTAAGAATTAAATTTTTAGAAAACAAGCTTCTAGGAAAAGTCACCTCATGAAGACCAAACTAAGGTACCACAAAAATGTGAACTGCCTTTTTATTGATAGATCTATTGTTAATACTCACGAGAATCACTTGCTTGTGAGCAGTTAACTAATGCCACGTTATCAAGATACAAACACGTTGCACAAAAATTCTCAAACTCTTCAATAATGAGCTTTCCTTGTGTTATTTCTTCATAGTGTCATTGGAAACAATTCATTGGGCCTTATCAGACAAGAGTACCCATTTTCTATCATTCCATTTTAACCTGCCTAATCAGTTGAACAAAAGTACTTTGTGTAAAATGATTCCTTTAGTTGCCTTAGCTACAAATCCCTACAGTATTGTATAATTGAAATCTACTCACGTAAGTTAGGAATAATTAGGACCCCAAATTAAGCCAAACACAAAGTTAATTCAAATAGTCAGCCGCTGTCATTTAAATGGTTACAGAGTTTTATTGTTGCTTAACATCTTTGAATGCTTTTAAATGCATAT
>VFFE01007836.1:2213489-2253717 GCA_008921705.1 Burhinus oedicnemus
GATCAACAGAATAAATTTTGGTCAGGTCACAATCATTCATACCTTGACCAAAGATTTTCTTCAGTAAAGTTTTTTCCTGTTATTGTTGGTAGATTTTTTTTTTATTTTTTTTTAAATCAGCCAAATAAAAAAAGGAATTAAAAAGAATGGAAACAGATAAGGCTTTGAGGTAAATAAAGTTAGAATCATTGAGTCTGCTACAAATGACATTACCACGAAAACAAATTTTTAATAGCAAATATTCAGAAAGTGTCTCTTCAAAAAACCTTTTGTAAAAAGAAGGCAACATAGAAATGCTGTTAAAATGGACCCCTAACAAATCCACAAGCTAGAAAATAATGTGTCAAAGAGGTAAGGTTACATATTATAACTGGACTTATTGCAAAGACTGAGTTAGGACTCTGCTGATTTAACAGAGTGAAATACAAAATAATTTATACAGCTAATTAATTGTTATACTGTTATATATATTATATATCACAAAATAATTGTTATATTACATGATTATGGTGTTACTGGTAAAGAAAACCACTGGTGGTCAGATGCATTTCTTGACTTTTTCTGTCGGCACTTGGTTTCAATGCAGAACTAAACACTGTATATTAAAAATCCTTCAAGACAGTTTACATATGGATGACTTCCAGACTTTTGTATTCTGAGTTTTTAAAAATGTATTTGCACAGCATGCTTTTTATATATATGAAGAGAGAGATATATCTGTATCTACACTAGTATAAAGATAGAGAAGACTTAAATTTTTTCAGTACCAAGCAGGATTTGAATTGAAGGCCTAAACCAAACAGTTTATGCATGATATGCTATGCTGATATATTTAATTTTTTTCCAGCTCGTACATTAATACATGAAGTGATGTTTTGTGGACTCTATCCATCTTTATGGGTAATAATCCACATCACAAACCACCCGTTTGCCCTCTAGTACTTTCCATGCTTCACTCTTCACGCATGCCAGCTTCATCTGTTGCAAATTAAATGATGCAAAAGCATAAGCAGCAAACTGTTCGGTTTTGTTTACTGAAAGCATATTTATCTTCAGCCACTAAAAAGCATGATCAGTTCTAAGCCAGAAACCCACATTTTTCCAATAGACTTTCAATGGTAAATGTTAACAATGGTGCAGAATAAATCAGAACTTTATTCTTAAAGTAACATTCTATAATTAAAAAAAATTATGCCAAAACATTAAAGGCAATCCGCAAGCTTAAGTTAGAGAAAAGAACTGGGGCAGCTCAGTGGGGAGAAATAGGAGAAATTAACGTGAAAGACTGTGGAAGGCAGATCAAGTCACATGCATAGTCAAACAGGATCAGTGGCAAACAGGCAAATCCGACTGAAGCTCAGTAGGATGATGGTTAAAACAGAAATAGCACTAAAGTCTTTAAAAAGCAAACATTTCTCATTGCTTTTCCAACTAAAAATGCAGCAGATAAGAGAATTTGGTTTCAGCATCAACTTCCTCAGATTTCCTAAATGAATTACTGAACTCAAATTTAACAGGAAAATCGTTCAAACAGCACCTTGCGTTAATTGTACTTTCTGCTGGAACAGAACAAAACTACCTAACTCCTGAGAGAGACATCAAAATCCCTGACAGGGGAGAACACAAAAGCCAGCTCTCCTTCCATCGTCAAGATCCCTCGTAAAACTCGCCGAGTGCTGTATCCAACGACTGAAAGTTATGTGGTCCCCCTGGGTTTCTCACATGTATGTGTTGCTCAGGCAACGGATGAAAAAAAAATTCATTTTGCTTCCTAACTAGTCTCCCCTACACACATTTTATACACTGAGAAAACATCAGTGATTATTATACTAGTATAAATTGCAAAAACAAAGAGTGAAATATTCTCAGCCACCTGGACTGGTCCAAGCTCAGGAGGAACATCCAGGGAATCTCCCCTATCACCGCCAACACACTCGTGTACGTTTACACAAGTTGCCTTAATGTCACCGGGACACGGATGAATCATCTCCCTAATCAAAAGAAGGACCCACGATCCAAGCTAACATTCATACAACTCTATTTCTTTACACTTCAAAAGAAAGCCAGGAGATAGAGATTACAGAAACACAAAGAGCTTTAGCACAATTGGGTTTTGAAAGCCAGTGGAGTAGTTCAAGACTCTTTCTGGAAGGGCAGGAATTTGGGACACCTTCAAGCAAAAGGATTTTTTTCAGCTCCTATCTATCAGAAAGAATTGCATATTCAATCTATCATATGATGTCTTTGGATTTGAGGTGTGGCTTATTTACAGAATCACCCACACAAAATTTATCCCATGTTAAAAATGCATTCCTGAAGAAAAGTGAACGATGATTGGCAAAACATCCAGCATTCATGCGTCTCATTCAAAATGTCAATCCAAACAAACCAGCAATGGATAAACTAGTACTATCTATAGAAATGTAAAAATGGAGTCGATCCAGCTTTGACAGAATGAAATATTATCAAATTCAAAGCAATTGGAAATAAAAAACCTGCAGAGTGATTCTACCAACACAGGCATATAATAAGTACCATGTAAAACGAAGCACAACAAAATTATTCACGAACCTTTACTACGTATGTCTATGTTTTATTTCCTTATCTTCCTTTCTTCTAATTTTATACTTGGACAGTGTATAATACAATGAAGTGCTGCTTCAGAGCCATATGATCCAAGTACAAAGTCATATAATAAACAAAAAAAAATAATAATCAGAGGGAACAACGATAAATATTGATCTAATCAGCCAACGTTGATGAGTAAATATGATACTAATTAACCACTGTAAAAGGACAGTCAATTTTTAAGTGTCTATTCCATGAAGGTTACTGTATAAATACATACAACTGCATAACACCATGCTGGGAGCTCCTATACTATTAAGTGCATTTATGACAAGAATATAGAGGGACAACAAGCCAAGAACTTCTCCCTGTGGATGGTTTTCTCTCCTCTTCCTCACATAACACAACCTGGAACATGATCACAAACACAGAAGCAGGCACATACACAAAACATATATTAGAGCTGTTTGCATAAGTCCTTTTTTTGTAGTGCTTTCATCCTACCTACACTTGCTGCTAAGACATCCATACAACACACAGTGAGCATAGTATGTATTACTTTCCTATAACGTTTACTCACAGAGGCAGACCATGAGCATTAATGGATCTGCTTGCAACTATAAAACCCATTACGTGTTTGTAGAACTTGGCAAAGACTATTAAATCTAAAATCATTATACTTTACAATAATTTTTATAATCTGATCATAAGGACACTAAATGTAATAAGAAAGCCAGTGCTGAGACATTCACTGATATCAGATGCTTCAGGCACTTATACTTCTATTTTACACTACAACCTAAAAGTACAATATAAAGAAAGACAATGTTGTTAAAGCTATATAAAAAAACCTTCTTACTAAGACAAACAGCATTCTTCCATTTGACATAAAACAGAAATAAAAATAATTAAATACTTCAAAAAATACAACTGTTAATAACATGAAATTATACATATTTCCATATTTAGTAACAGAGTGCTAATAAGGCCTATTCATTTTTTAAAAGACACGTATGTCCAAATTCTGCTCCTGTGTTCTCGGAAGGGTACCTTACCGTAATAAGCTAATCTAAAATATACCCAGATTTATATTTAATAAAAGAAAAGCCCCTTAGGCAATGGTGTCAGTGCAGGTTAGCTGAAGGTTAAGTCAATCCCCTCTCACTGCAGTGGCCGGCTGCACGGCTCGCCTCACCCACCGAGTCCCACCGAGGTTACAGCAACGAAAGATGGCACGCTGAAGGAATAGCTTAAAGGGCTTTGAAAATATAACATCTGCCCTCAGCACAACACCCTGCGTTTCTACAGTTTTACACGTTACAGGGTTCTTTCCTTCTTCTGAATACAGAGCTCGAGAAATGCAAAATCAGTCATTCATACAAAATTCATAAAGAAGAATGTTTTTAAGTAACTGAGGAAGAAGACAGCATATCAAAATAGTAATACTATTATTCATCTCATAGTAATTACACATTTATATTTTTTTCTTTGCCTAAATTGTAAGACCTTTACATTAACATTTCCTAGCAAACCCCCATACACTGTTAGTACAGTATTTAAAATGGTTCTTCATGCATTCTTCTACATGGTTCTTCTACATTCTAAAATAGTGGTGGTTTTGTTTTGGTTTCAAAAATGTAATGTTATAGCATTGGATCCTGGAGACCTCACTGCTCAGGGAATATATAAAAGGATATTCACTGCCAGCACGTTAAAGAATTGCTGGCTTTTCCAGGCAGTCTGTCACTCTCTATTATCTGGAAATGCACTTGAAAAGTTTAACAGACATTCTTTAAGAAGAAATTTGGTCTCACTGTTTAGATCAATTTCCTTTTTAGAAGATACGTTAGGCCTACACCTCCGTCAAAAGGAAAAAGAGATATCTCAGGTAGAAATGCACCACAATATTCCAGTGAAAAAATGACGTGCTCTTCCAGGAAAGTAAACAGGACTCAGTGCAGCAGTTGCTTTCTGCGGAAACCCAATTCTTCCCCTCACACAGATATTTTCTTCTGCATAATCTGCATTACCCAGTTAAGAAAAAACACTTGCTAAAGAATCATAAAACACATTAGGTATACATGCTAAAAATGAAGAGAGCACTGGAGGCTTATTAGAGAGACCGTCCAAAGGGCGGGCAATAACTGGCTGGCCTTATTACGCTCGGTGTGCTTATGGATGCTTTGCGACCTCCGTTAAACCAAGTAGTTGCCTACTAACGGTGTGCTCACTCACAGAGCTCTCACGGTGATAAATTCCCCGGCTAGAAATTAAATTAGTGCTCCTATTTGCTCTTGCATGACTCCGTAATGGGTTTCACCCCTTGTAGAACTTATATCCGCTAATTAACAGAAGTTGATTTCTTCTCAAGTCCAGGGTACAAGACTTATTAAATTTATATCCTGGGCAAAATCCTACTAATACTTCCTAGTAAATGTGGAGGAAAACCAACGTGCATCTACAGTTTGTTGAGTACCTGTGCCACATGCCTGAGACACTGTAAGTCTGAGTGACTTCACAGGAGGCTGAAGATCTGAAGCAATACACTAAAATAGCAAATACCTTTGTAGTGGCCCAATGTACGTTATCTGTATTTAGTACGTCTTTTCTTTAGTAAATGCACTAACGTTGGCTATACACTTAAAGCTGCTTCCAATTTAACACTCAGCTCCTTGGCTGGCAGAAATGGAATTTACAGGAATTTATATTTCTCAGCATAATGTTAATTAAAATGTACATTCAGAGGTAAAGACAGGCTGGATTTTTTTTAACAGCATTAATGCCGTTTAGGAAAACAGAATTAAATAGATAATGAAAGCATGATGCTTCTTCCTTTGGAGAAAGCATAGATAATAATTCATAATAAAATGAATTAAAATTATATTAAACCTTGATTAAAATAAAATGTAAGCATAGAAAATTATTGCAGTGCTTCCCAAGCACTTGTGCTTCTCAAACAGCAGAAGAGAATAAAAACAAAAGGCATCTAAATCTAGTCAAAAATGTGGACTTCATACACAAGATAAAGCTTAAAATATCAAACCTTGTACAGTCCAAAAAAAAAAAAATCTTAATCAGAATGTTTAGCTCTGACATCTTTTTTCATATGCATATTAGTGTATCTGCCTTAACTTGCTTGAAGAGAAACCAATAATATGTATAATAAGCTTTTTACTCTGCTTTGCTATGGAAACAAGGCATGTGTGATCTCACTCTGACTTTCTGTATTTTCTCAGATAATTTTTAACTTGTTGGATGATTTCACCTAATTAGGAAGGCGGGGGGGTGGGGGTGGAGAGAAGAGGCGGTGTCAAAAGCAACTCCTTCCCTACAGTTTGTAGGAAGCAGGTAAGTAAAGAAGAGGGACTCAACTGCATGGGCCCAATAGGATCACAAACCCACTCCATCTGGGAGAGCAGAGAGCCGGAACGGTGCGGGACGGGGCTGGACCCCGGTGCGGCCGCAGTGGACGCTCCCATCTCCCCCAGGCAATCAGCCAGGGTACGAGGCCAGGCTTCACACAGCTACCTGCGTAACTTCGACTCTAACTGCTTTCCAAGGTGGTTCTTTCAGTCTGTCTTTTGTAATAAAATTGTAGTTTTAAAGACATATCTATGGTAGAATATGCTAGAAAAAGGGACAGAAAAATACTTCCCGAAATGACATTAATATTCAAGCTCATTACTTCAGCTTTTCCTGCCTCTCGTTTTTTCCTTACTTAGGGCTGCAGTGCTTGCTGTTGATGGTAATAACAATGTTTTTCAAGCCTCTACACAACAATATTGACCTGCTGTTGATCAATGCACCAGCAGTGTATAATAACTCGGTGCGGTTTTCCCTACAGCTGGCAGCACTCATCCGTTCCAGGTTCATTTTACCTGAAGGAACAGACTGCTTCCAAAGCAACCGCACCTGGACTGCGCTAGGCAGGAAAAACAAAGCAAAACTAAGACCTTCTTAACTGAAGATATGATTCCTATTTGGATAGGCGACACTAAAATAAAATTGCAGCCTTCATATAACTGTGCCTACTTGCTAATTCCCTGGTGAGTTAAAGTTAAGGCTCTGTGAGAGTAATGAAGTCTTCATCTTGATTGGAAAATGTTTCATTATATGAACAAATGAGTCACTTGTCCACACCCAGGATCGTTTTTTTCTCTCTCTCTCTGTTTAACTGTACAGAAACATTAAATTATAACAGCAGGGAATTCAGCCAGGTTTCATCTCCCCCACCAACTGCAACAACCTGCATATACACGCAAGACTTCTATAAAAAACTCTAAGTTCCAAGCAAGAGAATTAAAGATTTTCTTATTTCTAGCAAAAGTTAGATGCTCTTAGTTTAACCTTTGTTCATGTTCATACTTCCAGGCATGAAGTGCTACTAAAGCACGTTACACTTGGCATCTCTTATTACTGAAGCAGAAGGCAATGTAATCTTGTGAGAAAGTGTAATAATGCGGTATTCATTTTGCTTCTGTGGCTGGAAGCCAACTCTATATTAATATTCATTTCCAGTATACAGAGACACAATATTTCATTTATTTTAAGAATTTACAATTAATTTGGTATGATTCTGTTATCTGCTCCCAATTTCCTTCCCTGTTTCTTTTAGCTGAAAAAGCAGCTCTTGTATAGACTTTAAAAAAGTAAATTCACAACTGAAGCATCAAAAGATTGCTACTGGCTACTAAAAGCAAGAAAAACAGGGACAGAATGAAATGAACTTGAAATATTACAGATGACAATGAAAATTAGCTTTCTGCAAATGGCAAAAATTCAATCTGCAGAAGTTCTCAGTTGACTTTTTCCTTTCCGAATTCAGCAGATAAAACACTCTTTGCAGCATGCTGTTCAGTACGGTAACCAAACCAGAGAAAGTTGTTTGTCTGCTTTTCCTTTGTTTTCAAATGTTTTCAACCACCACACAGCATTAAACTGCAAGTATGTGAATCTTTGTAAAATGTACTAGATACAGGGATTCGAAACAATTACAATAACAAATAAAATCCTTAGTATTTTAAAACTTCAGAAAAAACATAAATAGATGCCTCTATTTCCTACACCCTTGGTTTCAACTAGTGCAACCACTTTTGCAATGTAAGTGCATTTATAATTAACACAATTCATTACCTAACCAGCCAGTCGTAAGATTTATAATTCCATTCTCCTAATATGCATTTACCTTCTTACCTGTGAAAGAGGCTGAAAAGTAGTTTACCTTCCAGCTGTTGGCACTTACTTTCCTATAAAAGTGAGATTCTACCCAAGTCCAGACTCAACAGACACCAAGAGAGCAGTCAGTACAGCAGCTACCAAATCAGAAATCCCATCAATGATGAAACTATCCAAGATCTGCAGTGTGCTGTGGGAAATGCCAGTTTTCTAATTTATCCTGGCAATATTTAAGAAAGAGGAGAGCGAGGGGAAACTGACTGTGAAAGCTGTCTAAGTGAAATGAGACTTCCCCATGTTCAGAAACTTTCATGAGGACTCCTAGTACGCACTCCCTGATAGATGTGTATGTTCACACATACATATGAACGACCTATTTTAGCAAAGCTTGTCTGTCAGAACAACACAAGATCCGAGTCTAAGTCTAGCATAAATGCTTACAAAACTACACAAAAAACATGGAAGACTGCATACAATATTTAAATTTTTAATCTTGGGTTTTGCCGTTTTTGGGGACTAGATTCTTTTTTTTTTAATAGATTTGAGAAAGAAGAGAGGGGGAGGCAGAGCAGCTTTCCTGAAGCATCTCTGAAAATTTAACCTTAAAATTCAAAGAATTTTTACAGAGTAAGGTATGTATCTGCTTTAAAAGATGGTGAGATCACGCCACAGATGCACCAAAGAAGCTTTATATATTATATACCTATTACTGAACAATGTAAGAAGCCATGGAGGTGCTACTTTATTACTAAACCAGTATTTTCACAAGCAATCTAGTAAATCAAAATTCTTACACCCAGAAAATTCATAAACCATGTTTTCCTGATCATTCATTTGTGTTTCGCTATTTCTAATTAAAAGGGCCATGAGAACAGCTGGGGAGACAGAATAACTGGATAAAGTAGTTTATGAAGAAAAACAGAGAAGGAATAGATGATACAACTTTTTTTAAAAAGGTTTTTCCTTCCTCGTATCTTTAACTCAAGAGCTATTTTAAGCACTACATTTGATAGCAGTAAAGATTTTTTCCCTTTTTTTTAAAAAGCAAAAATATTTTTAAGTACATGCTATTCCTGTATGCACTTTGAGGTTTATTTCCTGAAATTTAACTTGCATAGTTCTGATCTTAATGAAGTGTTTGGCATTTTATTTTCAGCCAGCCAAATTATAAAAGTAAAACAGACATTTCATCTGCACTGTTTAGTTATTTTATATCACATTTAACATATCTATGTGTTGCTTTTAAATGGTTGTGCAATGAGAACAGAAAAAAGAAGAATAAACAGGAAGAGCCCAAAAATAAGGCACCTACCAATCAAGGATATTAATGCTGTCACTGCAGTTGCCTGTACACTGCATTTCACTTTCAACACACCACACTGTATCAAAACCAAAAAATGTATTTTCTTTTTTCATTAAAAAAGGGAATAATTTGAATCTTATAAATTAAACCTAGAACATGCTACAGATACTTTTAGTTTGACATCTTAAAACTTCAAGTCATCTAACAGAAATTAATTGTACAGACCACTTATCTCATCTCCAAACTCAAGTAAAAAACAAACTAAACCTTACCTTCAGTACACTGCAGGAAGCTGATAATGAGCAGAAACCAAAAACTTTGCATTCTGCAGCCAGAAGACACCATTATTGATTCCTGTAAGAATTTTCTTTGTATTCCTTAATGAATCCAGTTATAAAAGCCCAGCATCATCGAAACCAGTGGTCTGCATTATTCATCTTCATACCTGGAGAAGCAGAGGATTTGGAAGAAAAGCAGAAAAAAAAAAAAATCTATCAATAGCTGAACACCAATAATTTGGAATACCAAATTTTACTTGACATGAAGACAGAAATTTTTAATAAAAACTGACAGTACACCTGTACTGTAGCTGGGAATCTGGCAGGTTTCTGGGATGTAATCTCTCAAGGTCAGTGATCATTAAACAGAATGCCAAATAATGATACATGTTAAAGTTGAAAGTACGAATGTTATTGATGTACTTGCACTAAGACATATGAAAAAAAAAAAAGAGAACGTTTTCTCTGAATACGAGAAATTGGATTTGCAGATGACTAGGCTCACCTTTTCCCATTCCCCAATCTGACACAACCTGCAATTCTCTACCTCAAAGAACAACAGTAAAATTGAATCTAGGGCACTGCCATATTTCTTAGTGATTCAAAACATGGAGTGGCTGAGAACAGCAGAGCAACACCACTCAAAAGCAAGGCTCTGCCGGTCTCCCCCCTGCCGTGGCGCCGGCATTCTCTTCGTGCTGCACATAGGTCGTTCTCCTCGGATGAGAAGCCCCAACAGCAACTTTGCCGACAGAATACTCTGTTTGGTGAGGAAACCTCTTCATATGACTCTACAGTTTGCTGTATTTCTACCCAATAAAAACCTTCAGAAAAAAGGGAATAAACATAATGGATGAGACTCTCCTGTCCTTAGCCTCTGACCAGATTTGTCTCCAACTGAGAAATAAGAACCGAACTACTCCTGTAAGCAATGTACCAAAAGAAGAATTCTTAAAGTTATCATTTGCATTTGAAAAATATAATTACGGTGATAGAGTGCAGTTGCTGTGATAGAAGATTTGACAGCAGAGTGCTCCCTTTTGCTAATGACTTCATTCTCTCACCAGCCAACTGAGTAACTATGTACATCCTCTTCCATATCTCACTGTACGAAGCAAGATCATGCTTCAGCCCCGACTATGACAGTTTGGGAAGCTAGAGAAAAATTAACATCCATATAAAAACAAGTGATTTTTAACTAGAAAGTTGGCTCTATATATTACAGATATGCGAAACAACTCTAGAAGAATGACTCTCTGAACCTTGAGGTAATTATGGATCCAAAGAGCTGAGTCTGGTGCCACACTGGCTTGGTCTCTCCAAGACCTATGGATAGGACTGCATGGATGTATTCCCGAGATATCTGAAATTAATGTTACTATGTAAAAATTTAAGTGGCAGGATCCAAGGGCCACTTATGAATCTTACGAGTACTGGAGCATGTTGAGGGCTTTAAAAAAACATTCATCCTTTTGGCAAGAAGAACTAGAAAGGATGAAGAGCACACAATGCCAGACAAAGAAATTCTGTGAACTGCAGATCATTTTCAGAAGTAGAAAGTATAACTCCTTTTATGTTAGTCAATGTTAATAAATATCAATGATAAGTTTGTTCCCTGAGCACACACAGCAACAAGACTAACACTCACTTTTCTCCCCAAGGAAAGAAAGACAGGAATTAACAGAAAACATTATGGAACAATTTTTCGGGCTCTCAATGAAGGCAATGTGACTGTGGCAGAACAGAACACTATTAAATAACCAAGTAGGGTTCTTTACTTGGCTTCTCTTTAAGAGGAGTGATGCCACTTCAGCGTAGGCTTCCCTCTCACACAACACAAGCGTGCTTGTGATTTCTCACACAGGGAAATGAAAGAGAACTGACATCTGAGGCCGAATGATTTTATGTTTATTTATACATAAAAACAAACCCTTTTTCCAATTTCCAAGTACAGACAGGTGCTCTTCAATCACAGGCACTTTTATCCACACATATTTCAACAAAAAGCATGCAATAGCAAAGGGAGTGCTTCAGTGCAGGACAGCCAGAGCGTGGCTCTCCCTGGCACAGACCCGCGTGCCTAGAGGTAAGAGATGTGCCCTCAATTTAGATGGCAATACACCAGCTGCTACAGGACAACTCAGAAGCAGTTATGAAGAGACAGTCATATTGTATCTCTAGATCTTTCACACAGGGCCGCGAGTGCTTTGCAACAAAAAAAAAAAAAAAAAAAAAAATCTAAAAATCCACAAAGGACGCACTGCATTCAGCAGAAATTACAATTGCAAAGGAGCTCCTGCTGAGTAAAGAAGAAAAAATTGCCACCATGATATATCCAGAAAAACCCCTGGAGACAGTTCAGCTAAAAGCTTGGGAAGAGCTTGGATTAATTTTTTACCTGTAGCACCCAAAGGAAAAATCATAAAACTATTTCACAGACACTACAGACTAATCAGCGTAATTTCAGTAAGCAATCAGAATAATCCAAGAGAATAGAGGAGGAACAATAATGGCTGAAAGTGAAATTAAGTCAGCCTTCTGATGGCTCCCAGTCTGTCCAGAAGATTTTGACTTCCTGAGACGCAAGTTTTATCGTTATTTCCATAACATATCACTACACATCCACATTCTGAGACATCTTCCTTCACCTTCAAGTGGATAGTGACACACCTATGCTTTATCATCCTTTAACTCCTCACTTCCTTGTGGGCTTTTGTTTAATTGGGAGGAGGGTTGTGTTAAAAACAAAAACGACAGCACCACTTGTGGTACACAACACGTCTCTAAGAAATAGCTGCAAAATCTATGGCAGAGACTTTTTCTTTTTAAATACAGTAAGAGTTCCTGACCTTGTAAACTGACTTATTTTAACTATTTTAATAAGAAACCACACTTTCTGAAAGGATAATGATGTTTTTATGATATTAAAACCAGCAGAAACTATTCAACTAAGAATAAATGCAAAATATTTTTAGGACAAATTTAAGTGCTTTGTGCAATGTATTGTTCTCTCTGGATCGCTGTAGCCTACAGACATAGAATTTAACTCAGTGTGCTGCTGCAAAAAGAATTCAAAATAAACTAACCAGCCCCTACTAGATTATCAGTAACACATGTTTTTCTAAAAAAGCAAGAAAAAATTAGGCAGTGTTTGAAAACTGATGCAATAGGATTTGGTTTTACTTCTTTCTTTTCTTTTGAATAAAAATTAACAGCTTCACAGCACACAATTCTTAATGCAACCTATATATTTGAGAAACTCTATGTGGCTCCAAGTAAAAGAATGGTGCCTTTCTGAACAAACTATTCATCAGCATAACAAAAGCTAATCCTGAAAACGGTACCCAGACATGAGCTGGAGCCAGAGAGCACTCCAGCTATAGACACTGCCCTCAGCCACGTCCTTCTGACCATCCATCCGTCAGCGATACAGAGACTGTCAGTGGCATCTCACAACAACAACAAATCCCAAACCAAACAAGTACACCCAGGAAAAGACATATTAAGTTACTTCTTTGTAAACAGAAAAAGGAGACCATGGTAAGCGGCTGTCCTGCGCAAATAACTTATTTCCCCTCAGACCTTAATAAACCTTTTCTCTGGATCACTGACTGCTTGGGCTTGTGGGTGGGGCAGAGAGAAACTCCCTAGAGCAAAAGGTTGCTTGAATTTCAGAGTGCAATAAAAGCTGCCCAGAAAATTTCAGTTGTAACTTAAACCCCTACCTCTGGGCCATACTGCAGTCTCTCATAGGAAAAAACCACCAAACCTCCACTGGAAACAGAGCGGTTCACCTAGCTAAGTTTCTTTGCATATGTGTTGTTACAGAAGACTAGATCAGTAATGGAAATGTTAATGTTCAAACCTGTACACTGCAAAGGTACTGGGCATCTCTTAATACCGTATTCATAAGCTGTGCTCCAAGTCCCAAATATCTTAGCGCCCTTGCCTTGCTTCCTTGTTCTTCCGTACTTCTGAAACTTCTTACAGACGGAACACGACTGCTGCAGAACACGTGCCACTGTTGGCCATCCCTCTCCCCGCAACGTTGCTCAAGAGCACCCCAGAGATAAGAGAAAGCTGCTCCAAGCATGCTCCTTGAAACACTTTCATCTTTGAAGAGAAAGACCTCTAAAGGACTGCCGCGTCCCAGCTCTACTCCATTTAACCTTCCCAAGGTTTTATTTTCAAAAGCCAAAAAAAGGTCTTTTAAGAGCTGCTGGACCACTGACACAGCATGCTTAAGAGCTGCCTTTTCCCTCCTGTTCCATCCAGCTTTTCAGGCAATTAAGACAGAGGGGAATGCAGAGATCCTTCCAGCTAAGCAAGGATGTTTTTCTTTAGCTAAAAGTCTTTCAGACTAATGGTGATGTATTTTACAACATAGTGCTTAATTTCCCAAATCATCTCAGAAACACCAGGAAGCCCTTGCAACCTCAGTCAAGCTTTAACTTCTCTATTACAGAAATAAAAATTACACTAGCTTTACAGGAGATGAGGCACAGAGATGTAAGGAACATCAGCCATAGCTGCACCATTCATGTACGCCGAGGAGCTATCAGAACCCAGGCAAGCCTTCTTATAAAACCTGTATGACCTACCTTGCCACACATGCAGCACCCTCACCGCCTTTCATAACCCAGTTTATGAAACTAAGTAATTCTGTAATATATCTGAGACAATCTGCAGAGGAAAGGAGGGGGAAGAGGAGGCAAGGGTGAGTAGATATATATTCATCCAATATAATAGACTACTTAGTCTCCCGAGAAATCATGTGTCCACGTGCCTTCCCATCATGAGGCTTTCCCAACTGAAAAAAAAAAAAAGTTAAACTTCCTATCATCTGTAACATAAGAATTTAATTAGTGCAGTGCGATTAGTAAAACTATCTAAGCCACATTAGTAAAATACTAGAATGAGACTAATACTGTTTATGATTCAAGAGCTACAGTTTTATATGTATCTGCAGAGACCCAGCTCTAGTTTTCAATGTTGAACATATCTTCAGGTGCATTCAATATGAGTTATTCCTAAGTCTTCAATTAAAAAATTTACTTAGATTAATAACTTTGCATTAGTGCTACAGTACCAGATTGTAGAAAATCTTTAAAGTTACGAGATCTGACAAAAGAACCTTAAGCAAGACCCTGTGCTGGTTTAGTTAGCATCCTTCTACTACCTATGGTAAACAATCAATGCCTGATCTGTTCCAATTAAACAAGTTGCATATTGCAAGAAGAAAGGAAAGGCTAACTCTGCGTTCTCTAAAATCGGTTAACAAAGACTTACTTTCCATTAAAAGCAATTCAATGCTTAAAATGTACCAGAGAGTCTTATCTTCAGTTCTGTATTCAACAGTCCCTATTAATTGTCACCTTGAACACTGGATTTCTAACCCAAAACATCTCTTTCCAAGCTGCATGGAAGGAATACAGTATCAGGGAAGGGAATAATACAGTAAGAACAAGACTTGACCAAGGTCATCCAATCTTGCAACACAAAAAATTACTTCAACGCATTCAGCTGCGTTGTGCTCTGAAGTGACATACCCATCCCTGAGAAGTACCTGAAATAGCGTGCCGTGAACGTGCACCCTAAATTTAGAATGACCACAGAAATGCCCACCCCACACCAGCCTGGGTTCCCCGCTCATCAGTGCGGCAGATAATTCAAAATACCAGATCTACCTATGCAAGACATGACACTAAACCGCGCACTGACGCTATTTTAACAGTGCAACATCACAATTTAGTCCATCAGTCCACAGCAGCTCAGTGGTCTACCGCAATCATTCACAGAGAAAATAAATAGGATTTGAGAGGAAAAGACGAAGATTTTTCTTTCTCATCAGCACTCCAGTTCGGCTTGGCCTCACTCTTGTGTTTTACAGACATGTTACACGGCGCTCCATTCCCGACAAGCCAGCTTTGCCCCTTCTTGTTAACACAGGATAAAGCCTGGACACTCTAGGGAGTTTTCATTCAATAAAGCCAGCAAAGTAAACCTTTGCTAGCGCTAATAAGAATGGCTTTTTTTGGCTCCAGGCACTCTCCTTTTGCCAAGTCTGAATTTCTCTTTTTGCCTTTGCTAAATGCTCAGAATCAGGGGGAGGGGGGGGGTGGGGGGTGTCACTCAATCCTCATTGCAAATTCCCTGTATTTCACCCGAATGGACATTGTGCCGCTGCATCTGACCACCTCCACTCAAACACTGCAGGTAAAACCTTCTTAACGCTTCTGCCCTGTGTGTCACTACATCTTCCCCGGGTCTCAAAGAGAAATCCCCAGCATCCAAAGAAGGGAGGAGGGAAAGGGATGCTGTAAGTCAATTACAACCGTTATCGGCTGTAATATCTTAGTGTCACGCTGAGCATGTTAAATATGCTGATCACTTTGGACACCAGAGGCACAGTCTGAGGCTGTTTGCCATTCTCTTCATTAAACCGCAAAACAAATAGCTCTCATTTTCAAACCTACGTAGGACAGATTTTATGAACATCAAAAATAAACAAGAAAATAATGAATAGCGATAAAAAACACCGAGAACCATATGACAAACGGAAAGAAGCCATCGTAACAGCTGAAGAAAATTCAAAGGCTTTTCAAACTTCTCACAGAAGAGAAATCCTCAAAATAATCCATTTATATTAGAAGATATCATTCTTTTCCCTCAAAAAAAAAAAAAACACTAGACTAACATCAACCAAAGACACTGCAGTCTTGTAAGACAGTAAACTGTTTGCTGACAGCCTTGACAAGGCTTTGCGAAGGCCCATATTTCTCAAAGCTGTTATGCCACTTAGCTGATCTCTTTTTTTTTCCTGCCATCCAGTGTTTTTCACAGCCGAGAACTTGTTTGAAGTGGAAGTAGACTGAAAAACAAAACAAACAGAACGAAGTCCTGGGACTGCGGTCAGACATGCCCGTACCTGCGCAGCGCCGCGGTGCATCTCCAGCTGCCTGCAAGGATTTCACCGCACCCGAGCCGCTCGATGACCGCCCAGCACCGGGCCTCAGCAGGGACAGGAGTTCAGATAGGCCCTTCCCAGCTGACACACGCTGAAGAAAGACAACCTCATCAGACCAGCATAGAGCCACCCACCAGCGAAACGCCCACGAGCTACTAACTTCCAAAATAAAATCAAATTACAGACAAGAGCAGACAGGAACGCACTTTTACCCATGCCATAACTGGGTTAACGGGGGCTGTAGAGCCCCGAAACACTGGAAGCGCAACCGAAGCATGGTCGGGGACGGCTGGGCTGCGGCCTTGGCATCTGGTATTCGTGCACAAACCTCAGTTTGGTCGTACCGATCCCCCGAAAACTGCTGCACTGAAGACTTCTTTTCTAGGTATGTGCCAAGGAGTCTTATCAAACAGATTCATGAAGGTACTGTGATAGCATCCATTTTAAAGCATCCCATTTTCTATCAGTTGTGTTTAACATCAGTGTATGTGGTCTGTATTCAATATAAATGATATTGTTCAAGTTTCGAGAGCAAGCTTGCGTGGGCAGCAAAGTCACTTTTGATCATTTTTAAAAATTCCACCAAAAACTTTTCTTGTTACCAGAGAAATACCAACTCTTTAAAAAGTAACTGAAAAATATTTGTCATTTTTAAAAAAACAGAAGCAGGAGGCACATAAATATACACACAATGCCCTGAGTGTTAATTTGTGGCATATCTTTTGCTTGGAGAGGAATATGGTTCTAATGTCAACATCTGTGAGACCATGGCCTAATCATTGTGCAGTGAAATATGAAACAAAATCAATGGTGGCACGTGAGATGTAATCTCTACTGTGTTTGGCTCACTGCACTGAATCCTTGACTCATAAATCATTGTTACTAGCCATTCAGTGAATCAATATTCAGATTCCCTCTTGGTCTATACATATGACCACTAAATGAAATAATAATGACCAAAATCTGTCATTTATTAGGTTATCAATATTACCAAAAGGGATTTCTTGGGAGCAATGAGGTAATCTAGGATAAAATCTACCAGATGAGCATGCAAAGAAACATGAAAAACCTGTGACTAAATACAGAGACAGCAGAAGAAAAGTATTTTTAAATACCCCTTCTTCCATCACATCCTCAAGTATTAGAATTTACCATAGCATCACAATAATACCGGCTTTTAATTATGTTTTAAAACATGTTGTACTTGAGCATTTTTCTTCTTCTTCTTTCAAATAAGCCCTTCTCAAGTTATTACGAGTTTTGTTTCTTTTCTCTGACGCACAATTAATGTTACAGTGACCAGAGTATTATTTTCTTACCAGCAGCCTGATAGTCAGGAGCTTCAGAAGACCACATTTTAGTTCCACTAAAAACCACCAACAACAAGCAAACGTCTAAGAGTAATTCTGTAAAGCTGTATTTTCCAAACCATTTAGTTATTAAAAGGTGGTGGATCACCTCTTGCAGAAAAACCTGAGCAGTGCTGTGTGCTACCATCCCACACTTGGCCATGAGCCACATCAAAATCTGTAATTTTGACAACAGAAGAAGGGAAGAAATGATGGAGACCTCGAATATGTCACCTTTGAAAGAATAATCAACTAAGAATGGTCTTTAACTACTTTCTAAGCACACAAGAGATTCTCCAGGCAAGTATGACTTGCAGGTAGAAACTTCAGGGAATTTACATAATCCTTTGGAGGACTTTGGCCTGTATATGAAGTACCGAGAAAGCAGCACACGTTGACAGGAGACACATCTTTCGGATTCACCAATTTTACATACCAGTAGTGCTTAGAAGTAGAAGGCTGAAAACTCAAAACCCATGAAATAAAAGTCAACAAACTCTCTGTTTTTCTTCCCTCATAACTGGCTTTTCTCATACACATATTCATGATGAAAACAAGAACTCAAGGGTGAGAAGCCACATATGACAGTATTGCACAGATAGCACTGACTCTTCCTTGCACCTACACACAAGTATATGACCCAATTATGTAACCATTGCTCAGGCATCATCAAGAAAGTGAGAAACATACACAATAAATATGGCAAGTAAGCCTTCAGTATCTATTCAGAAAGGGCCTGATTCTGCAATGAAACAAAGAATTCACCTCTGTTACTGGATGATGGGCTCTGTAAAGATGTTCAAGTTGCCTAGGCATCCAATGGTGCAGCTATAGTTAAGAGTATTTTCTTGTACAATTTAATAAGCAATGAACATTCAGGTGACTATTCTTAACTGTTCAAGTCAGCTGAATGACTACCAGTCATTCACTGGAGTTGTACCACTCTAATGGGGTGAACTGTGAGCTTTCTTATTTATAATAGAAAACTATTTAAGTTCATTTTTTATGCCTGTTGTAGAAAGGCTAAGTTGGAAAACTATGATTACATCTGGAGAAGTTATGAGCAAAAAAAGCTCTAAATCATAATTCAACAGAAAGGCTCCTTCTACTTGCATGTACCACTGTTTGAAACTCTTCTCCCTACCATCTTACATAGTATTTTCTCTTCCTTCAGGAGAAGGGGGGGAGGGGAGAGAAAAATAAAAATAAAATAAAAGATGTATTTTGGAAACAGTGGAGGCCTCTCCCATGCACTGTGAAAAAAAAAACAGAAGTGTGAAGTGATGCCTTCTATTAAACCAAATGGAATATGGGTTATCTCCAGCACTGCCACGCCAGCCACGGTGAGCACTTGAGGACAAAGTATCCCTAAATCACTTTCACTCAGAGAATTTTAAAACAGAATGGATACTTTTAAAGTATTCAAAAGAATGAACTCTTTTCATTGGAGTGACTGAAAACATCATATTTCCCATAGATTTTAATTTTTTTAAAAATCATCCATACAGCACAGATGAAATTTAAGATAAATTTTTAACACATTTTTTAGCAGTAACATGACCTCTGATGTTCTGTGGTTTCATCAAGCAGACCAAGAACTCTGTGTCACGCATTTACAATTTCTTTTAAATAATACAGGTCTTGGTAGCTCAATGTGACAATGACACTGCTACTTCAGAAAATACCGTATTTTTTTTTTAATTAGGTTATGTTATGATTTTAAATGATAATTTATTTACCCCTTCACAATTACAAATACTTAATGGCCTTTATTTTGTATTCGTTTACTAGGAATTAAAGAGGAGGGTTTTTTTAATAAAAAACCTGCTCTTCGTATGTTCTGCTGCGGTTCATGAACTGTATGTGCAACTAAAAAGAAAAAAAATAAGTCTACGTTTGTCTATCAACAATATTCATAAGTGAATAGAGTGGAAAGATTACAAAATTTTAATAAGAACATTATATTATAGTAGCAATAATCTAGGTGTTTTACTGGGAAGTGAAGTGGATTACCGTAAATGAAATTTTAAATGTCCTTTCCATTTTATAGATAACACAAAATGACTCTTTTCATGTCTCCAGCGATAAGGATACATGTGCCACACATTTAAATAGTGCCTTCACCCTATCCAACCCTGCTCATGAATTAATAATTCAGTGACATTAATACAAGAAGATAAATGATAAAGAGGTTACAGCACAAGGGCCAACGGTACACATATACTTCTTTTAGAACAGCTAATACCTCTCTGCCAATTACAGTTAGAACTTTTTAACAGTTTTCAATGGCATTTTTACAATCTAAATAGCAGCTTATGCACACACAATTTCACACAACTCAAGCTTAATAAATCTCCTGCTGCTACCAAACAATCATTCTGGGGGATTAAAGTGCAACATCTGCTAACATTAATAAGCATTTTACATAGCAATATGTATAAAAGCAGTTGCTATCAGTCTTCTGAAAAAGCTTCTAGACTGGTTTGGCATAAATTACACCTTTATCGTTCAACTGGTAACTTTAGCTTACGGCAACAATAAGGTAGCTATATCGCTATATAGCGGCAAAAAGCAACGGAATTATACACTGACTGCAATTATCGTTTGTAGTGGAACAATTTTCAAAATACTTGAAAAATAAACAAAAAAATGTATGCATGCAAAGAATTTCAGGTAAGAACCCAGTGAAGTCCCGCAATTTCAATACTTACAAGAAACCAAAGCTACCAATCTGCTTGCAAGAGACAATTTCTCTCCTAATACCAGTTACAGCTTTTTAATCCATCTTGGGCTTTTTTATTTTTTATTTGTATTTCTACCAAAGCAGAATGTACTGTGAAAGAACGCGTGCCTTTCCAAGGCATAAAATAAATATCAAGGCTTTTATTTAATTAGGAATTCCAGCATACATTTTTAGGCAGAATCTGGCAAATGAGCGTGCTTTGGAGTCGAGAGACGTGTAACATCAGCTTGAGCCAAGAACACAGTTGGCAAACACGACACAAACTTCTACGCGCAGCCCTGCCAAGGCAACTCAAGCCCTGCAGTTCAGCCGCGGACAGCCGAATGCCAGAGCCTGCCAATCACCCCTTCTCTGTACCGAATAAAACGAACAAAGTCACGTTCTAGCTGGTGTTACCATTTTATTGTAAAGCAGTTGTCAATGTACTTTTAAAAAACATGGAGAGGTAAAGTATTTCAGGATGTTACTTCATAAACCCTACAATCTTAGTATTTTTTAGAAACGGAAAAGAATCAACAGTCAACTTTGCAATAATAGATATTATAACAGTTATAATACCTTTGTGTAGCGCTCCAAGATAATTTTGTTGTGCGGACACATGTGGGCCAGTATCTGCAAGCTCAGTTCTTTCTTTTATGCAAAAAGAAATTTGGATCAAAAATATCCAGAGAGATGACAGAATAGCAAATTGGATCAAATAACTATGTAGAAAATATTTAATCTACCCTTTTTTTTATTAGCAATTAATTTTCCATTATGAATTGCTTAAACATGATTGTTTTAACATTATTTTTAAAGTCAAAACATTGCTTTAAAAATCACTATTATCATAGTCTCCTGACATCGCCTACATTCTTATTTGACATGTTATAAGGGAGACGACGAAAATCAAAGCAATAAGATAATAAAAGATTCTAGCAATGCCAGTGCTTGACAACTAACACTCAGGACCTTTTGATGCTATCAGGCTTTAAAGTACCCGGAACCAGGGCTGAAGCCAGGCTTAGCCAAGAAAAAAACAGTCATTTAAGGACAGAAGGAAAAAGCTTAAAACAAAAGCTAAGTACATTTAGTATCTACTTTTTCCTCAGACTGATGGTTTCTTCAGGCTGAAGTCTGCACCTGCAATTCCCATACATATTTCAAAGATCAGAATCACTGTCGCCGGAGGAAGCACATGGGGATTAAGGACTCAGATGCCTCAGTGCCACAAACAGTCTTTCTTAAATACAGTTTCAGTTTTAGATTACTGTTTTAAAATAAAATTTTTTTAAGTTACTGTGCACTGCCTGTAAAAAACCGCAGCTTTATGTTGAAGTGACAAATTCTTACTTTTCTCCTCTTAGAATAGAAAAACACGATATTGGCACACGACTTTGTTTTCAGGCTATTCCTCCACCCGCACTCTCATTCTCACATCAGACATATCCCCTGCCATGTGCTAGCCTTACATGTTCTTGAAGATTTACTGCTGCTGTAGTAGTCTCATGGCTATTTCAAATCCAGGTCACAACTTTCCACAGCTACTCAGATTAACATTTGCAATTTAATCTATTTTAACACAAGAATCCAACAGCGCTGAGATGAAAACGAGGTGACTTTTTTGCTCAAAGATGACTGAATATTAAATATGAAATTTAACAGGTTTTAATCATAACAGTTAGTAAACAGTGCAATATATATGTCTGCCCTAATTTAGTAAGATGGAATTCTCACATAACACTCATCAAACTGAGCACAAAAAAACCTGTTCTGGCATTTCACTAAATTAAAATCTTCAGTCCCCACAGCAAGAATGCACAAATTTAGATTTTATTAATACCTTAAATCAAACTCACTTTTATGAAAGGCAATTTACAAGTCATGTTGTCTTCTGATAGCGAAGAACAGAATGGGGTCTTGAGCATATTTTTACAGACACTTTGATGATAGTCTAACCTTTTGGTCCGATTGCTATTTTTAACAAAAATACCATTTTCTTTGAAATCCAGCACTCTTGTTTTCATAAATATAGTTTTAAGCCTTCAGTGACAGAGTGGCTGACAGCTCAACAGACAGAAGGTAAATTTAAGAGAAGTTGTCCCTGTTCAGAAAATGCATGCCATTTTACCAGCTTCTCATTCAGCAATCTGAAAAACTCCAAATTTAATCTAGATCACTGTATTTCACAGCTTGCCCAAAGATGCCTTATCGTGCAAAACCTTCACACTCACAAAACCGTGCAAGTGATACCCATGCTCAATAAGCCACCTTGATTTAACTGGTGCTCTATGTACTTCAATATTTTAAATTTCTTACGCTAAGTAACACTATCAAGCCTTCTGCATTGCAGGCACTTCTGCAATAGATTACAAATCAGATGCACAATGAAATCATCATCATCAGGTAGACTCCCCCGTACTGACAGTTACTCACCAGAAATCAGTGACAGTCACACCGTGGGGCCAGGAAAGGGGGGGGGAGCTGGAAGATGGCATCCCCCCAGCTAGTTTCAAGTGCAGTGGAAGTGGGAAAGCCCTTGGATAAGGCGTAGAAGGAAAGCAAGCAGATGGAAAAGGGGAGGCCGAAGGAAAGATGCAGCAGGGCGGGCAGCTCGCCCTGCCCTGCCCTGGCCAGGGTGGATGTGTCCCGGAGCCTGTGCAAAATAAAGAGGCATTTGAAGGCGCGGAGGAAGACAGACAATGAAGGAATGCAAGTCAACAGGGAACAGAAAACACACAGAACAGTGCAGAAAAAGGGAAGGACTTGCTGAGTGTAATTTGATTTCCTTCAAGCGGAATGCCAGCATTTAGGACCAGTTGCCACACTCTCGTAGCCCAGTGCCCAAGACTTACTTCTATCCGGGACACAAACGCAAGCTACACTAACTGCTACTATTCGCTTTTTAATCCATGTGAAAAGCTCACCAGTCCGCACCAGAAGGCAGAAATCTGTCTGAAGAATGAGTCAAGGCAGTAATAAACGTGGAGACAGAGAAAGATAACGCTGACACTAAATGTTACAAGCGGGGCTGGCACACACGTGCAGTGAGATGCACATCTGCGTGTGTACCTGCATACAATTATTTAGATACATTTGCTGTTCTGCCAGTAATCATATTCTACAAATGACTGATGATTTCACTGTGCCAGAATAATAATAATAATTTAAAAAGCTGACCACAATTTCAACACATCTCTTGCATATTCTGGGCAGTTTTTTTGTTTAAAAATCACATCCAGAAGAGGTTGTGCCAGTAATAAATGTACAGTTTATTTATGGGTCACTATCGGGCTGAACTAAGATTTTATTCCTGGAAGAAGAGGAAAAGAAAGACGGGAGGATGAGTAACACAGACAAAAATGGAAAGGAAAAAAAAACCAAACCCAACCTGACGGCCCATCTTCTTGGATACATAAGAAGTGACAGACGGAGGCATGACAGAACACTTCACCTGACACTGCCTGGTTATCAACATACTCTCTGGAAGTTACTCAGTTTTATTTTAATATCTCTTCAAGTCAAAAGGCGATTTGACGTTTTTGACCTAAAAATAGCAGCTTTATAGATCTTCTAAAAATAAAATATCTAACCCAAGATTAATATGGTGTACGATACAAGAGGAGCTTGCAGTAAGCACAGCGTTAAGATTTCAACAGCCAGACATTTCCCCCCAATGATTTCTGGTCACCAAAATAAAAAACAAATTCACTGTTACAGTATTATTTTAGGACAGTTAAGTAAATACCACTTTTTAGCTTTTCCAGAGTGTTGTTATTCACTAATTAGAACATGTAGACATACAGTCCAGCTGGCTGAGAGCGGAACGAGCTCTTCCTGGCTGGCAGCGACCTTCATCCGCGTCTCTGGACAAGTGTCTCTTCTCCTGATCTGCCTCACAATTTTATCACATTATAAACTGGACACTTTGTATTTCTGAATGAAAAAGTACCATATTAATAAATACCCAGACATACATGTACTCAAGCATACACACATTCATGAACAGACATTCATTTACTACTGTTCAAGTTTTTTTTATTATTTCATTCACTTTCAAAAATACTTATAAAAAACACAGTCTCTAAGAATAGCTTAAGACAGGTGAGAATAAAAATATATTCAGCTGAATGCTTCCAAATATTTAAATACACTACCAAGCATTGCATTCCTCTCTAGGAAGTTACATATCTTACAAAGACCACTAACAGCTCTAAATTCCAAACAGCAGGCACCGATTGCTTCAATATTCAAAAAGCACCCATTTCTTAAAGCCTGGACTTCTACAAGCATCCATTTCCCACTTTTCATATTGAGCCCCATTCAATAAGCCACAATTACAAAATATTTTCATGTTGTTATTCTCTTACAGGTACTAGGATGTAACTCATTAAATTGGGGTTGAATAGGCTGTGGCATGGGAGGAAAAGTACCACTGCCTTTCTACTAAGGACCAAAACATCAATAATTCATGCTGACTGGGAAACACTATTCAACAAGACGATTAATTTTTAAGAATGTGGTGGCGATAGAAACAAACATCGCAGAACAATTCTCAATTCTACAAGAATCATCAACAAAGCTAACAAAGATGAAGCCTTTGAAATAAATAAATCTACATCTCTTCTTCTTCCAGGTTAAAAAAACCTGGGCTCTAGGAACCACAACTCTGGAATACAACCAGCAAAGCCACGAGCATCGCCAGTGACCCAGGCCGTGGCGCCGGGGTGCGCTGCTGCTCCAAGTATGCACTGGAGTACTTTGTGCCATATACTGTGTTGTGCCGCTTAATAGGGTTTGTCAACACAACTCTGAGGGTTTTTTGATCTCAAAGCTATTCCTGTCCAGAAGTAAGCATCCAGTGAAACGGACGTCAGCGAGCACACCTGAGAACACACAGATTTATTTAAAAAAAAAAAAAAACAAAAAACAACCTAGCAAGCAAAAATTAAAAATGCAAAATACAATTATCCTCTAAGGTAGCTGCATTTCCTACACATTCATAAAACTGCACAGACTCCAGACATGCCACTACTCGAGATGCTCCCACAAGCTTCCCAGGGTCCCGGCACCGTTCACCTGCAGCCCTGGCTGGGGAGGGTGGTGGGAGCCTCCCGCCTCCCCAGCCCCGGCCCATGCCTGTGCCCCTTCCGGGAAGAGGGATAAGCAAAGCCATGTTTCCCATGGAGCACAGGATGAACCTTGCTGCTCATAAGTGCTCTTACAGTTTCCATAGCAAATGTCATTTACATGAAGGCTTTATAAAGGTTCCCACATGAAAATGCATCTCTGGCATAATTACATTCTTTCAAGTTACTGTTCTTCCCACTTTCTGTAGTTCTTAGGTGAAAGGGAAATATTGACAAAAACAGGACATGAAGGGGACATAAGATAACCACAGACTGAAAAACAAGAAACCACCAAGCCATTTACAACTCTTTTTTTAAAAAACTTTAACTCTTCATTAGCTACTGGGCAGCCTGAGATCAACTGCACAGGGTAAAATACTCTTTAATTTATAGCCTAGGGGTTCTTCCATGTTTAAAAGGACGGAGCAGGTAAAGAAACACAGTATCTTTCTCAACCCGCCTGTTCTTTGAAATGTCTTCATTAAAATGGAGATTTTGACTTTTTGACTGTGAAGAACAGAAAAAGGACAAACCTGGTTTCCGAGGATCTTCATCGGCAGGCAGCGCACACAACGCTCCCCTCTTTCATCTCACAACGATCGCACTTTTATATCACAGGCAATTTTTGAGGGGGAAGGGCAGATGGGACTACCTCCAGTTCATGATGATTAGCTAAATTAGTCCTAATTACACCTTTGTTCTATTATGAAGCAACTAAAAGAATCTAGCCACAAATGTGGATGTGCAGCACTGGAGGACTTTCCCAGACCTGCGTGGCAGCCATGACGGAGACCACCACCGCCTGCAGGATGGTGACAATCCTGTATCAGACCCCCTCACCAGGGAGCTCCACATCACATGCCTACAGTAAAAAAGGTGCTCCCTATATTTTACTTTATTTTTTTTCCCATGGAAACACCTTGTACACATCAGCAGTCACAGTTTTTTCACTAACACTGCGGTAAAAACACGACTTGTTCAATGGTCAGATGGACTTGAGTGAATTTTAGAGCACAATACCAGGAGCTACTTCTTTACACCATTTGTGAGCCATAATAAAATTCCACCGAGCGTATTTGCTCAGTTGGTTTAGCAGCAGCTAATATTTCCTATATGTACAAGACCTGAACAGTTGTTCTTTTAAGCAACTTAAATAATGGCTGTAATTAAGTGATTGAGGAGACACTAATTGTATCTCTCCACTGTGCAGAAGTCGTGAACACAGTTGTGCAAACTGCTTAACCGTAGCACTGAAACAGCAACGCATTTTCCTGCTGCCCCACAAATTTTTCATAAATCCTTACCAGTATGTTTTAAAAAACTGTTAATGCTGCAGCTTTATTTGATGTATCTACTTAAAATACAAACAGAAATAATTTACTGGCTATCTTCCAGCAGACCTACTATAAAATTTCCATGTATTTGACTTTCCTCCACTTAACATATAGGACTTTGGTAACTTTTTTTTTAATATATAAAACTATATTGGACAAAAAGGATTGTTTTAAGTAATTGTTTTGTGTATTGCGTAATCTGTGAAAAATACACAAGAACTAAGAAATTTATTATTTACAGAATCTTAGCAATCTATCACATGCAAAGATCAAAGCTGGACAAAAAATTAAGCTAAATATAACTAAAATAAACCAAACCTTCAAATCGGCCATTAATTACATAGGTAATAGAAAGATGTTGATTTCACTGTAAGTCACTATATTATTATCTTAAAAAGAAAAAAAAAAATCTAAGGGCCTGTATGTTCAGAAGCAGGCTGAAAACAGTACTTTCTGATCATGCCACTGTCCAAACACTGCTGTAAATATCACTATAATCAGAAACAACAGAATTAGAAGTGAAGATGTAGTAAAGATATAGGAATTCTGTACAGGTGACAGAATTCTAAGGAAGAATTTCATTCACAGGTATACTTCAAAGGTTATACTGGTTTTATGTGCTCTGTTCGGCAGATTTTTCAGTCGTGAGCCAAGAACTGCTGATTACTTGCGTCCCATTTGCCAAATACAAAAGCTTTATTAGTCATAACACCACTGCTGTTCCAAACAGACAAAGAGATATAAATAATAATAAAGACAGAGAAAAAAAAAAAAACAAACCAGACTTATCCCTTCTTCAGGGTTAGTTGTCTGTGGGCAGTTAAGTGTGACTTAGTGTGGCTTCATTTTTAATGCACACTACACACACTACAAGTAAAATAACTACAGTGTGGATTTGTGCTTTGATTTATTGTCTTGCAAAGAGAAGAATACTAATTTTAAGAAGCCACTCATTGTGGGATTTGTACAAAAAGAAAAATGGTTCATCTTTATCTTACAGTTATAAATATGTATTCCAAAAATGTTTCAAGAGAGGATATACGGGTAACAATTTGATAAGAATATTGCCACATATATTTTCCTCGCTCAAACACAGAAATTGTTTTCTAAAATATTAGAAAACTTTTTAAATTATAATTGTGTAAAAAAAAAAATCCACTGTAACCCATCTTTAATACTTTTAAAATAAATTATAAATAATTGTAATTTTTAAAGCATGGTAAAAATGCTTTACTTCTTACTGATTTTTTGTGCATTATCCACCCTTTTATTCTAAATACTGGCTCCTTCTTAGGGTATACAAGCCAAGCACTACCCTCAACAATTCAGTCACAGTTCACGCTCTTAAATCGGTTGGAGCTCCACATTCATCAGGGGGTAACATTCGTCCTTTTGTGTTTTCTTTTTACCTACAGACAAAAGATACAATCGTTTTCCACAATTCAAAATGAATGAAATGCGAAGCCGGTCTAAGAACCTACAGGAGTTTTTCTAAAATAGAAAATGTTATTCTTCGGGTCATAATTCTTGTTCTGAACGCAAGACTAAAGACAAAGCTCCAGAATTTTGCTCTAGTTATGTAAAAACAAGATGTATGAGTTATTGATGACAGGTGAGGTCATACATTGCTATCATGATTACAAAAAACGTTTAATGAAGTTTTGAATATTCATTGTTTAATACAGTTTTGAGGCCCCAGTTATTTTCCAGTAATCCACCAGAAAACATTTAAACCTGTGTGCAATGTTCCCTTCTATCAGCACATTTTCAGAAGTGGAATATTTCATGTCAAAAGAAACTGGTGCATCTTTCCTCTGGCTTCTGGTAATCAATAACAATTTAAAACAGATGGGTACAGGATCTTTCTACATAAAGTCTTATACATCGAATTAATCCAAAACATCCAGGAAATGTCATGTCTTACAAATTTAACTAATACTATCCATGCATGTGTACAATACATGGAACACGTATTGGAAAGTTCTTCTACAGTAAGAATTGCCGTCTATACATTTTCTTAATTTTGAATGACCTAATTACCATTTCGTTGCAGTAAATCAGGGAAAGAAAGGTATTTTGTTTGTTAAAACACTCATTATTCCAGTATTTATTGAATTATACCTCAAAGTGTCATCTTAAAAAGTGTGGCTATTTTGTAACGCTTTGCCATTCAGACTGTTGTTCTACTCAATGCAGGTATTCATAAATGACTATATAACCTAATATATTTTGTTCCATCAGTCCCCAGAAGTGTTTTTTATTGATAAAACATAATTAGTTTTATTAAATGTGACTGGTACATTGCTTCCGCCAAGTGAGTATTAATGTCTCACTTTTTGTTTTTTTAAAAAAACAGATGGAAAATTTTAAGAGTTAAGGAACAGCTTGAATGTCACTTCCATGAAAACTGTGCAAGTATGACATTATTGTCACTTTTGTTGCTTGTAGTAATTTCAAAAAGTATCTAAGTTACTTATTGCCATAAAAACCTGGTGCTAACAAAACAGAAAACGTGTGTTGCACTATGGCTAAAACAAAGTAACATGGTTTTATTCCAGTAGGCAATTCCAACGTAGCAAGTAAATTACCACTGTTCTACCTTCAAAATACAAGGGCGTTAAAAAAAATGTATCTTAATCCCAGCTGTATTATGTTCACAACAGAATTAAAGTTACATACACGTCTTGATTTTCATATTGTACGGCAGTCTCCACTGAATGGAATTTCTGAAACATCCTTACCTCACCGGGGGAGAAAAAGACACACTGTGTAAAGAAAGATTATGTCCATTGCCTCCCCGTAATTCCTCAACAAGATTAAATTAAGAAACATCTCTTTCTTCATCATGACTAATATATCAGTATTTTCGCAGGAAAAAAGGATGATGCAACTTTTCAACTCCTAGCACCTATCAAAATTTCTAGAAAGGCATCATTTATATATTTTCTGTAAATCTTACCATTATAATCCTATTGGAGTGTAATTGCTGTGGCTAATATTCTTACCCTGTTATGAAAATGCTCAACATAAATGTGGCACTGAGTTGTTAAGATAATACATGATCACGCTGTGAGAGGGTAATACCTATACAATAGCCCTTGCCAATACCATAAATCTCTTTATTAGACAACAACCTATTACAGGAGATCTACTTAACTGTTTCCCTACTTAGAGGGCCATTTGGTGTTACAATAACAAGCTGACTTTTCACATTAGCAAGGATTAGTCAGTATAAATAATAAATCGACACCGAGTTGCTGCTCTTTTAGATACGGTAAATCTTTCCTGGTGTTTAAAAACAGAATCCAAACTAAAACCCTAAGACCACGTTAGGCTGAACATATGTTAAGTTTAAAGTTCTGTTAAACTAACAAAAAAAAAACAACCAAACCAACTCTCAAACCAATTTATGTGGCAGATTTATTACAGAAGAAGAGGTTATAGAGAGCTGTTTCTGTTCTATGGAATGTGCATGCATACTGCTTTAGTTCCTAACAGCATCATAGCAAATCATCTTTAAATTTACTGAAATATTTTGAAGTAAAATGATTGCCACCATTTTCCCAGAGATAAATAGTGCAGAATTCATCTAAGTACCATCTATTACACTTCTTGCTCCGCAAGCAAAACTGTATTATAAATAAATTATTTTCTTCTCTGAAGTCTTAACTTTTTGAAGGGTCATACACTTTCACCATCCAGATAACTATAATACACATTATAAAACCTGCAATACACCAGATCATTTATTTTATTGTGCTAGATTAAGGAAAAATCACTATTTAAAATAAATATTTCTGATTCTTCAAGTTAGTTTTTAAGTTAACAATTTACAAATAAACTTAGGTTATGATATTCCTTAAGACAGCAATCCTTACCACTGTTTGTCTGCTGTAGTCCAATCGTATGAATTAATCAATTATATTTGGATGAAACTCATTCACCTTTTCACATTTTATAATAGAGAAAAAGTAAAATTAAAAGTTAACCTTGCATCTGCAATCACCTTGATTACAATTCATAACACTGCTGCGTAAAGAGAAAAGACTTACCTATTGCTTTTTGGCTAGCACACTACACTGCACGAGATGTACCGAAGACCTGAAAGTACTGTGCTGTCTTTCTCATGCTGACATGACATTTTTAGAACCAGAGAAGACAGTTTATGCAACAAAAATCTGCCTCCCATCATACAGAGTACCAAAACTGTCCTCTTGCACCTCGACATGCAAGAATTGTTTTCCCCTGTTCTTTTCTAAACTTTCTATAAAAAGACACTTCTTTGAAATACGAAGTATTTCTGAAGTAAGCTTTTGCTTACAGAGATTTTAAAATTTTTGCCCATTGTTATCTACTGTTACTGATAGACAGCCTTTTTAAAAGCTATCTTGCAGAGCCTTTCTGTTCTGCATAAAACAGAAGGCACTGTGAAATGAAATTGTCCTTACTGGAAACAACTCAGCCCTGAATGCCTTGATTACTCTGATTATCTCATATACAAGCTCCCTCTGCAGGTAATAAGACGAATGAGCAAAAGTATGTGAAAAATGTGGGTAACAGCCGGCATAGGAACCCAAATAATCAGTCATCATTTAAAAGAAACTCCCCAAGAAATCCTTCTCCAATGTTATCTGACATAAGGAGTTCACAGAGAAAACGTTCCTTTTTTCCCCAGCTCTGTGTCTCTTCTTGTCCTCTCAGAAGAGTTAAAACATTCAGCTTCAGTCTTTCCTATACCAAAACACACAGATTTCTTTTTCAATGTCACCTAAATGCTTTCAGTGAAGAAAAAAAAAAGGAAAAAAAAATTGCTCTGCTTCCCCAGAACCAAACAGAAATGAAAGACCACCCCAAACAAGAAAACAAATTCATCCTATCTGATCCCCAACCCAAAACCAAACAAACAGCAGCATCCCTCATTCTATTTACTGCTGGGAGATAAAAACCCAATACCACTTCTGGATACAATTACACATGCACTCCACCAAAGTTTAAAAAGCAATTAACTGAATGGTAAGTTATCTTGAAAATTAAAAAAGTCTCTATCAATTTATATCAAATTATGAAGTAACAATGTAGTTTTCATCCAACTGGAGGTAAACTGCTTTTCTTCCAAAAGACATTACCCTTACCTTAAAACGTCTTGAGTTTGTTCGCCGTAATAGCATGAGCTTTCTAGATAAAAATCCCTTCAACGCAAATGGGAAAAAGCTTCAATGAATGAAGCTATAAATATTAAGCAGATCAAAATTAAGCCTTCGTCCTATCTAACCTTTAGCACACACTCAAAAAACTGGGAAGCCATCATGCAACATTAATTTCTCTTCTAACATAGAAAGAATGAAAGTATGCCTGTGGTTTTGTTTCTCTTGCAGAGCTAAATTCCACTTTCTTCACTTCTGCAAGTAGTGCCATTAGACTCATGAAGAACACGCATAAAATAAATGCATATGCATAGGGCATAAAGTCACATATGCCCTGTGTGACTTTGATTTTCCCTGGAAAAATAAACTCCAAAATATAACCTTTCAAGGTTTCAATGTCAGCTTTAAAAAAAAATAAATAGTGGAAACAGACTCATGATATTCTAGTACGACTACAGCCATTATGCAGGACAAATGTAGGACAAATTCGGGGTGTTCACTTCAAGACAACAAGCATACAGCTCTCTTCTCTGCTGCTGGAATATCTTTAACAGTTGGATCCACATCCAGTTATTATCAGATACTATTATACACCTCCTCAAATGAAGGAAAGAATGAGGAAGTAAAGAAGAGGGGGGGGGGGGGGGGGCTGGAGGTGGAATCTAACATTTTGGAGAGATGATGCTCTACTCAAGCACCGGGTAAGATTATTGCCTGAAGGGTAAAAGGATTTCTTCTCACTTTCAAATTATGTCAGGCTGCAACTTCCCTCCCTCTCTAATGCAACTCCCGGCCTCAGCCCATTTTCCTGGCACAGCAGTTCAGCCAGGAATACACCTCAACTGTGGACGCACCTTCTCTCCTTTAAGCACTTTGCACTGATTTACACAAGAAATCAGCCTCACCGATTGACAGTCTGCATTTAAGAAATACCTATTAGACTGAAGTAAATCAAAGCTGCAGGAGATTGCCCTTCAATATTTAAATGACAAATTTACCAACGAAATAATTATGAATTTGTCTCCTGAAGAACACTCACTCTGTTCAAACCAAAGATGCAATCATTATTCATTCTGGGAAAGCAAAGTTTTCCAAATCGGTCACTTTGCGCAGAAAAAGTCTAAATTAAGCTTAGAAGAATGAATAAAAGGATGTCTGGATCAGACTAAAAGAATTCTGCCTACCATCAACATCGACATCAGGAATTTGCCAGAGAAATGCAGAATCACCAGCACAACTTGTTCTTGGGAACCTTTTCTTAAAACGTCACTTTATTTAGAAGCGATGCTGCCTATTGTGAGGGAATTGTTTCTGAACACTGTTCACACCGGTGTAGACTGCTATGCCGTAAAAAATGACAAATATAATACTGTAGGAGAACATATAGAAAGGTGATCTAAAGTTTCCTTCTGGCGTGTGATCTCTCTCCATCACTGCAGCGCTAATCTCAGAGTAAGGCTCTCTATTTACACCAGATCCCATCAACAGCAAAGCAAGTATGCTAGTCCGAAACAAGGTCGGTCCTCCCCTCCCCAGCTGCCAGAAACAATTTTTAACAGTAATCGGTGTTAGATTATTCTGTCATCTAGATTCAGAGCAATAATAGGTTTGAGGTGTCGACTGATAGGAAAATACCAACAGAGGTCACAAAGGAAAGCAGCAGCCTACCCTAAATGAGAGATTTGGGATTTTACCATGTCCAGAGGCAACTAAATAAACAGAAGTACCCTAATTTTTAAAGCACAATTCTCCAGTGATAAATTGTTTTACTGCTACTTTACTGGTATTATGCATTTTTTCAACAGTTGCAGATACAAATCTAATTGTACATTGAGCAGATACGTCTCTCGCAGTGGTGCACGTTGAGCGCTCAGCTGCTCCCTACGCTGTCCCCACCACAGAAAGCAGCAAAGAAGCCCAAGAAATATGAAAATTCCCTTCTTTACCCATCATCTTTCCCATAAAAGGTATGACTGCTCCCCACACCTAATCTATGCATCAAGGCATCCCTAATTTAAGAATTAACATATTAAACATACTTTTATTTGTATCATATCAGAATTCAGGATCTTAAATAGCAGTCTTCATTCCTGTTATTACATTCCAGCTTATGTAGCTCATTGTGGCCAAGTAACACATCATTAAAACATAAACATACTATAAAAAACCCTCATATTCATTGATCAGTGTCAAGTCAATCTGCACTACATTTTAAAAACTGTTCCACTTTTTCCCTATATTGCCGCTTGGGCAAAAGGAAGTACCTTTCTTGGGTGGTAAACACATTGTAAAACACTGTTAAAGCGAAAAGACAGTCATTTCCGAGGTATTTAGTACCCCAAGGGACAAAACAGGCAGACCTAGACTCTACCATATTTGTATGAGGAAACGGCATAAGATAAATCTCCTACGACAAAAAACTGTATTACGTTAAAAGGAAAATATTCTTAATATTGCAACTACGTAAGAAAGCTAAGTAGCTTCTTATTAGCTCTAACCAGATTTTCTCTGAAGCTAGCTACTTTCACTACTGAAATACAGACATTGATACTTAAATCTTTTTGTCTAAATGTTAGTGTTTATAATGTGCTCCTAAGAGATTAAGATTAGAAAAAAAAATAACCACACAACCAAGACAGGCCCTATTTTTCTCAGCCCATGATCACTTGTCAAGCCATGATTAATGCTGTGCTCTGTAGAGGGAGACATTACATCTAGGCTACAACAGACCTAAATTTTACCCTAAGGCAGAAGTCTGATTTAAACATCTCTATTCAAAGTGACATTTGTCCTCTCTTTTCAACCAGTTTCCTCTGAAATTCCAGTAAACTGACTTTGTGACCTACAAATGGTCCATTGATTCTAACTTGTCGTGTTGCCTGTCCTTGTAGCAAAGTTAGTTTTGGTGACTGAATGAAGCAAGATGTTATGCATTCAAGAAAAATACAGGAGCAGAGTCCATTAGGTGCTCTATTAAATGCTCGGTTGGATAACAGCGACTAGAATTTATGGCTGTAAGGACTCCAGCTTACACAGAAGAGCTAAAGATAAATACTGAGGTCAACATTAAAAATCAAAAAATATTTTTATATTCAGAAGTAACAATGGCCTTCATATTCTGAGGTGATGAACAAAGATTTTTTTTTTTGTATTACAGACAAGAACACGGGCATCGTCAGGGCCACCCTGAAAAGTAATTACATTTTATCTCTTGCCTTTCACTCTGAAATGTCTGCTAAGGTATTTACATTTGTCTGTTACAAGAACAACAAGCTAGACAGGAGAAAAAAATAGTTGTGATCACTTATCTCAAGTAAATACTATTTCTCCAGTGAACGGTATTATTCCATCTATGTTATAAAGTTATTGTTAGATCCTCCGATTTATCTGTAACGGCTATTGTAGGAATAAAAGTAAGACATGCTTATACCTTATAAAGAAATAGCCAAATAGCAGACCTGCACATGTAGAATAGTCAATTTCCTTCTTACTGAACATGAGAAATGGCAACGTTTGATAATATTAAGCAATTTAGACAGTGCTCACAAGTTTCTGCTAGCAAAGGTAATCTTATTTCTGGTGCTTTTCAGGGTAAATTGATTTTTTTTTCCCCTCATCTTAGCTGCTCTGATAATTGAACAAATTTATACAAGTGTGATGGGATTTTACTTAGCCGACAACACACAAAACATTCCCCCAACATGAAGCACCTTACTCATAAAAACGAATTTTTGTTGTAATTAAGCAAACTTTATTTAAGCTTGCTTTGTGCCAGGACAACAATCAATAGCATTTTGTTGGAGACTGCACTCTACCTGCAGGTGTTAAGCACTGTGCTTACTTCAGTCAGGCTGCAGTGCTTTTGATTCTTTCTAAATAATTTGGGTAAACAGCAGGCTAGAGTAAGCTGAATCATTACAGTACCTTATGAAAATCAAGAAGAAAGAAATCATGACATATGCAGATTACGTATTCTTCTAAACCCCATAAAATACTCCACTTAATGTAACGACCCATAACCTGGAGATGCTACCATTCCAAACTTGACGTTTTGGGTTTTTTCCCCTAAGGAATCCACTTCTGGTTAACTATCAGTTTGTATCTAGAGAACGCTGTAAGACCTTACCAGTCATTAGGCAAGTGTATTTCTATAACTAAATTACTTATAGTAAGCACCACAATCTTCACAGTCTGTGCTGCAGAAACACATCCCATACCTTACAGGTTGAAAAAAAACCCATGAACTCCAAGAAAATTTTCTATTGAAAAGGGCTTTAAGCCTGTCATCTTTCACCTTTCAAATGAAGAATGTTAAAAAGAATTGTATTTGTTGAATAAAGACTGGAAGTATTTTCTAAATCAGCTATATATTCATGTTATATCGCAAGTTACCAATATTCCAACAGAGCCACCTACTATTTTTATTTTAAGAACTGTTGGAAACAAAATGCAGCTATCTTTGAAAACTATTTAAATATTAAACACACTTGTTAAGAGTATTGAGAATGGCCTTAAAATAGCTTTTTGTTTTTCCAGTTTTCCTGACATCCAATTACAACCGTGATGGTTTAAATCTTTTACTTGTTTCAAATTGAGGGTTTTAAAAAAAATAACAGACAGCTTTTAAGTTTAAAAGCTGCACATAAATACTTAAAAAGGTCAATTTCTTCCAATTTCAAAACGCTTTTGTACATCACAAACATCAATCCTAAAAATGCTTCGAAAGAGTCTGTTTAACATGACATCTCCAAGTAACACGTCTGACTATAAATTTCACTAGCCTGTGTATGTTGCTTTCTAACTGCTTGTCTGCCTATGCAGGAATATGATTTCAATTACACACCAGATGCAGCTTAACTTCTCTTGCACTTCACCATGTAAAATCATTAATTGTTACTTCCAGTTCTTGTATTATCAGTCATCCACAGACACTCCTCTGTGGAAATGCAGAGGCGACCTAGAGCATTTTTTGATGTAAAATATCTCCAAGTGGTTACTCGTAGGTTTTTCTTCATTATTATTGTTAAGCATGGTGCTACCCTCCGCAAGAGCCGTAGTAGATGTTAATAGTATTTTCTTATGTGTATGTCACCATCTTAGGCGGATGCAGGATGCGCAAGGGCTTGGAAATACATAAACTTTTTAGAACAAATTCTGGTAAAAGCTTATGATTATGTCTCTGCCCTCTCTAAATATTAAACAATTATTTATACTGGATGGATATTATTATTTGTATAAATTTATGACACACTATATAGAAATGTATTGTAAATATAACTTTGATAAATATTTTGCCTAACCAGAGACTTCTCTTTCCAACATCCTTAATTGAAAATTATGGATCTTTCTAAAAAGCTGTCATTCAAGACTGCAGCATTTTTTTCTTCATCATAACTATTTCAATTTAAAAAACATACATTAATCAAAATGTCATGTCTACATATTGCATTTCCAGAAATAAAAATAATCATATTGTTACATATTATTAACCATAAAGACTACAAACTCCTATGACTATACTACCTTGCTTATTTAAATTTTAATGAGGTGCTTCCTTACTAGAGACTAGAATTCCTGAGTAACCCCCCTTTCCTGACTTTACGCATTAAAAGCAGTAAGAGATAAATAAAACACTGAGAAAGGTTCTGAAGTGATCAAATAAGAACTAACTAAGCAAACTTTGGTTTTTTTAAAGCTCTCCTCTTGCTCATTTTAAGAAGGGAAACACCCAGAAGCCTGGTGTTAATGTCTCTGCTGATTGTGAAAATTGCAGCAATAAAAACTCCAACTGCTTGTCTTAAATTAAGACTTGCAAGACTACATGTGAGATCTGTATCTTTACATTAGTTTTTATAACATTTGGAAGTTTGGTTGCCTGCTTTGATGTTGGTCTATTAATGAGCAGGGGAGCCAAAAGCCAGAAAAAAAAAATGTTTGCTGGAAATTCTCAAGTCAAAACCTGAAGTAATTGGTTTGTTCTACCCCACATGATTCAATATCCTGATTCCCCCAACTACCAGCTCCCTGAGCTATCTGAACGTCTACGCTTTTTTGCTGTTGCCAACACATAGTAACCCACAGTGATTGAAAATGGCAGCTGAAGTGCTGCTGCAGCACATTAATTTTTCTCTAAGTGGTCCAATTTTGTCATCTGAATGTTGAAAATCTTTCCGCTACGTTTTTTTTACCTTCAGAGATTTGTCGAATTTGGGGTTGCCATCATATAAACCGAAATGCAACATTTTGAAGACAATTTTTAGATTATCCCTAATAGCTGAAAGGATAATGCGCTTTCTTTACAGCTCTCTCCATTCAAAGCTGACTAGTTAACAGCAACTTAAGTGTGATAATGGCAATTACATCAATATGTTCCTTTTATACCACCAAAAGGTACTACTTCAGACAGCTGAAGACATTAGGTAAATAAACTGCTGAAAATTACCTGAAAGTAATGGCACGCAATTTCAGGACCACTAAACACATCTATTTACAAAATGCCCAAATGGCCGTGTCCATTTAAGAATAACAGAAATCTATATAAATTATTTCATTAACTGCAGGGTTTTTCACCAACACGTACCATATATACTCAGTTTCTTCGTAAAATGAAAGGAAACTGAAGCACGACTGAAAACATCCTACTCTAACAGCACACCACGTTCATGGCTTCAAAAGAGACAACCCCCTGCCAAACCATCAAATGGAGAACCAGGAGGGGAAAAAAAAAAACAAAAAACCAACAAACAACAAACAGACCAAATGCTACACACCAAGCACTCAAACCAACTTTTCAAAAACACAAAATGTATGTTTTAATATCTGTACCATCCAAGTCAAGGGTTTGGATGGAAGGAATAGGCAAGAAAAGCATAGGAAGTTCTTTCTTGCCAGACATATAAACCAGAATACAGTCCCCAAGAAACGTCTGGTCCCTGGAAAAGGTCCCAACTTATTGACAGATAACTGGCTTTTGCTTGGCTTTTGGGCTGCTAGATTATGAATATTGATTTGCAAAGATAATAACAGGGTAGGCCGGGACACATCCCCTTCCAGACTCAAGGAAACAGTAACAAAGAATAAAAAACTGCAAATATGTAGTCACGTAGAACAACTTCCAACGCGATAAACGTTCTCCACTGCTACCAAAACAGCACTCCTGCCATACTTGGTTTCAAATCATGCGTTATAGGGTAATCCTAACCACAAATTAAGTTATCTTAGTAAACACAGTATCACTGATTAAATGAGATTACAAGAATTACTCATTTTCACTTTTTCCGCAATAAAAAGGAAATGGAAGCATATGGCCAGTGGTGATCAAAACTTCTTTTAAAAGTCTCCATAAATATATCTATTATTCCAGCCTACCCACCCATTAAGGAGGGAAGCGTATTTGCTTCAAAGGTCTGGAATGGCGAGGTCTTTTATCACAAGATTTCATTTGTTTTCTGAAGTAATTAGAAGGTCTTCCCCATTCAGTCCCCGCACGCCGTAACGCCTAGGCCGTACCCGGAGCACGAGTGCGGCAGAAGGGGCTTTCTTAATCCCCCTCACGGAGAGGGGACATCAGAAACCACGCAACAGTGCCTGGCGTAAAAGGTCACCTCTTCTTCCTCGGAACAAACCATTAATCAATAGAGCGTAATTGTCCGCGCGCTCGCAAGGGCTCTGCGGCGCAGGGACCTTGTTTTTCACTCGCAGAATCGCAAAACAGCCAAAGTTCAGAAACATAACCCAAATCCACCTCCCCGCTTTACCCCTTTACAATCCCCGCTGCCCTTTGGGCCTCCGCTTGGAAGCAAATGGAAGACGAGCTGAAGTTTTCTCAATTGAGCCGCAGCTCAGAACCCTTTGATATGCTAATGCCCTCCTTCAAACGGTAAGAATTCACACTTGCATTAATTCAAACAATTTGTGCGGAATGATGCGAAATGGCACCTCTTTTCCTGGCAAGCAACAAAAGGAGGGAGCCGGGGCCTCCGAGGCGGCCGAGGGGCAGACCGCCCGTCCCGCGGGGCGGCCGCCCGGGCGGGAAGGCGAGCGCACCTGAGCGCCCGCCGCTCGCCCGCTCCGCTGCCCGCCGCAGCCGCGCTCGAACCCCGCCAGGGCCGGCGCGGACTAACAACGAGGTGTTATTTTTAGAGCCAGACGCAGCAACGCTGCCTCATGACACGCTCTGTTTTCTGTCTCCAGATGGCCCCAGATTTCTACGTGTGAAAATAAATAGAAATTCAAAAAAAAAAAAAAAAGTTGCTCCCA
>VFFE01007836.1:2253737-2390012 GCA_008921705.1 Burhinus oedicnemus
CCCCCACCCTTCCTTCCAGCTCGGGGGGGCCGAAGGCTAACAGAAACCGCCCGGCCGCTCGGCACCAAAGGCCGAGCAGATCGGCTGCGCGCCAGCGCTGCCCGCTCCCCACCCCAGCGCCGCGGCTGCCGGGGGGGCGCGCACCGCCGCGGAGCCGCCCGCCCGCCGCCGCGGAGCCGCCGGCCGCCCCTGCCCGGCGCCTCGGGCCTCGTCGCTCCCCGGGCCTGGGGCCTGGGGCCTGCCGCCGCCCCCTCTCCCTTCCCTGGCGGCTGCTGGCGCGCTGCAGGCCGGCAGGCGTCTCCGCGGCACTTTCTCCTTGGCCGTATCCTCCGGCGCGACCGCCGCACCGCGACCGCGCACCCAAAGTTGTGCGGCGGGGCCCCTGCTCAGGTGCTGCGCCGAGCGGGTCCGCCCGGGCCGGGCCAGCGCACCGCGCCGCTGCGCTCCCCCACCACCAGCCCCACGTCTGCACCCAAAAATAATTCACCGGGCCGGGCGACTAGCGAGCGAGAGCAGGGGGGGGGGAGGGGGGGGGGGAGGAAGGGGGATCTCGGCTCCCCGAGGCTTTCGCGGCTCTTCTGGCCCGGTGCCTTCCTTCCCTCGCCCCGAAGTCGCCCGGCTCCCGCCCGCCCAGCGCGGTTCCTTGCGCCTCTGCGCCCGCTCCAGCCGTCAGGGACGGCGCCCCGCAGCACCGCGGTGCGCTGGGGAAAACATGTCAGGACAGGGTAAACAGCACTTGGAAACGATTTAAAGGATACTAAGTTGACTCATTCCCGTGCTCAGATGCAAAACGCAGTCTCGTAGCGCTGTTGCGTTCTTTCCAAAAATCCGCTCTTAGGAACCAGCGTTTGGGGTTGTTGGTAGCGTTGGGTTTTGGGGGGTTTTGTTTTGGTTTTGTTTGTTGTTTTTTTTTTTTTTTAACCTCTGTATTGATGCAAAATACTGAGGATCCGCTCTGCCCTTTGAGGCCGCGCAGCACGAACAACCCCCAGCTCTCAAGGTCAGGGAGGAGCAGCGGGGCAATCGCGGGGGCTCGCTGCTGCGCGGGGCGCGGCGGGGGCAGGCCCGGGGGCGCCCGGGCCCGGCTGCGCCTCCCGCCCGCCCCGCGCTCAGCCGCGCAGGTACGGCCGCAGGTCACGGCAGCGCAGACCTGTCCTGGTAACTGCCCCCCGCCTCCCCCTTGGTTGGAGGGGGGTTGTTTTGGGGGTTTTTTTAGCCTTCCCTTCCCGAGCTGCAGCGCTGAGATGAATCCTCTCAACTGCATCTACCCGCAGAATCGCCTGCACATGGCAGCACCGCTCGGGCCTGGGTCACCTCTTCTGGGTCCCGAGCACGTTGACAATTCAGCTCGAGACACCCACACCACACCGGGGAATCGGGATCATTACCTTTGTTCGTGGTAGTGATTTATTTTTTAACTAACTCAATTATTTTGACTTCTCTGCATACCTGTGCGACTAGTGTTCCCGTTTAGAGAAGCGTTACGTGCAGTAAGGCAAACATGACATGTTTAAAAGGAAACCGGATCTTTAAGACCTTGCAACGTGAGGTGGTAAGAATGATAGAGCTGGTTCAGGGCCCTTCAAAACCACATTAAACTTTCAACAGTGGTAGCAATAATCCCAGGGATTGGTATCTAAAGATGACGGAATGCCAGAGCCGCCCTGACCTTCCTCAACTCGCAGTACCTGTGGAGGGGACCGGGCAGTGGAAGAGCCGTCCCAGGCTTTTAGGACCACAGGAGGAGTTCGGCCATAGTGAGCGGTGCCTCTTCTGAGGCCGGTTTCAGCTGGGTTAAACCTGCAAACTGCCTCAAAACCAAACCCAGCATGGGAGGACAGGAGATCGCGCGTCTGTGTGATAGTTTTGTACCTACTATATATAGTTAAAAGTTGAAAGTATGGGTTACCGTCAGAGCAAAATGTAGCAAAAGAGCAGGTTCTCTATTTTTTCCCCAGTTTTTTAAGTCCTTTGTGCATCCCTAGTATAGTCGACTGCCCTTTCTTGCTGAAAAGATCCCTATAAATAACTGCATAATCCCTAAATAACCCCTTATGCATTTCTAATGGAATTAAATCATACAGGCATTTTAATGCATTTTATTAGAAACTGATTTTCGTTGAAAGGGTTGGATGCATCTGTTATGGAAACATGCTTAAAAAGAGGGTCATAGAACTATAAAGGTACACATATTGATTGGCTATCATTTTACTAGAGTTTTAAAACATCTCATTAACAAATCCTACTTTTTTTTTTTTTTGTCAAATAAATGTAATTGCAGATCAGCAGTGACAGCCCTGAGCTAACAGCCTTTTGCTTAGTTGATGAGAGCAGGATTTAGCCAGAAAACTGTTGAGAATACAAGAATTATGTGGGGTTGGTGGTTTTCCTTTGAGAGGACGTGAGCAAAAGGAATTCTTTTATTCGGAGCAAAAAGTCTGTTGGTTTCTGTAAAAGATTTTTACCCACAAAAAGGTTGGAAAGAACTGCAGAATTGGGCCTTGTGTTAATATTTGCTAAAGTTGAAGTGAATTCACCTACATGAATTCAACTTCAGGACTGAAGTTTATTTTCCCTCTTTTTATCAAAAACTTCTGTAATCATATTTCTTTCTACATGCAGAAATGGAGTTTTACAACTCTTAAGTTGTACAACTCTTAAGTTGTAAAACTGAGTTTTAAACAATGGGTAAAAATGCAGACAGAGACCTTTCACCATTTGCTTCGAAAACACGTGCTTCCATTAATTCTCATTAAATCTGAATTAAGATACAAGAATACCTGGCAGAGGTGTATATTGTTTTGGCAAGTAAAATATTATTATTCAAGTGATTAATTTTACTTCACATGAATCAGCATCTGTTTCTTTAAAACAGGAAAATTGTACACACATACACCCGTGGCATACTTGAATCTGATCCTTTAGCTTTCACTCAGCCACAATTATTGCCAGATTTTAACATTAATATATAAGAAGGAATTATAACAAATCAAGTTTCTTTTCACCATTAAAACTGCCTCCTATTTGCTTTTTGTTGTATTCCTATAAAATACGTATCTCATTCCATACGGACTCCACAAGTTAAGTACAGACAAGTAGATCTTCCTTAAAATCTTGCTTTGCTGCGACAGTGCAAAATATCTAGCTTGAAAACATTACAAGAAATGTTACACTCTTAGCAAAATCATTTGATAATATTTTATTTGCCCCTTTTCCTAACCTTAAATTTTGTAATGCTTCATGTTAAGCTGTCTATTCTGTGCGTATTGCTCTTGAATTGCTTAGGTAAACCTGCTGGATCATGTCCTTGAAAAACTAAAAGCAAATTCATAGTAATTTTTGAAATAATCACAGTAACTCTGTATCAGTTAGCATTTCTAGGGACTACGTGTAGGACAGTAACAACTGGAAAAGATTTAACTGTCAGCTGCGTACTTGAAGGAGATGCATCTGAGAAAGACGATTTAACTTGCAGCAAAAATTAGCCAAATTACGATGTCTGTAATACGATCTTGTAGACCCCACTGGAGGGTTTTTTGCCCTAGAATTGCAGCTTACATCTGCCTATTCTTAAAAAGGTTAATTTTAAATGTTTTAACATCTTGATAAATAATATTTTGTATTGCCCTAAGTGTCAGTTCCCCCATGAGAAATGGTTTACACAGATTTTATGCAACCTATTTTTTTATTACTAGAGTTTTATGGCTGAACTTTAAATACTAGCGACTGACATTTCCTCCTACCTGTATGTACTTCTGTGAATAATGTACCAATGAACTTATAATTAGATGTAACGTTAGCAAAGACTGACAGAAGAGGTTGTATATATGTAGTGCAGTAGCACCAGCTAATATTGGTGTAACGTAAAGATATGGTTGAATTGGAATAATGTAAAGACGTGGGGTTTTTTCCACGGTACATGGAAAAGTAACAAACCATTACATGATTTTAGCATTTCAACGCAAAACTGAAGAGGCAAAATTTTGCTTGTTTTATTTAGGAAAATCCCCAATTAATTTTGCGGACAAATTTATATAAATAAAGTGTGAATGATACAACCCGTAAGAGGAAATATCCAGAGTATTGTCTTAAAAGTTTGGAAATATATCTTGACAATTACTGGTCTTTTAAACTAAGTAATTGATTTTAGTGTCACTTGGGAAAAAATGAAACCCATCAATAAAATAAGAGAATTCTGCAGCTGTTCCTAACAAATAAATGTAATATGAATTTGCATTTTACATATTTCCTTCAGTAATCAATTTTAATGACTCATAATCTCTATCATTATTTAAGAAATGACAAAATCATTGACTTACTCATAACACTTGCTAATTGTTTTTAAAAATAAATTCTACACATGACTAAGGAAACACCCATTTCCATTTGCTTTATGTTAAATCAACATCTAACCACTCATGGTGATTTCATTCAAAGAAAACAGAAGGAACACATTAGCTGTGTGGTTAAAGAGATTGATGGGCTTCAAACATTTTAACCATGGATGGTTTTTTTCCAACTGTAGAAAGTCATGTTTTTAATTTAAATAGCTTCACGAAAATGAAGATCATTTTATTCAACAAAGCTGTTGTTTCTTGTTTCTTAGACAGAAATTAATTTAATTTTGTTTAATTAAGTAATATTAGAAACAACCTCGTTCAGAGAAAATGCAGCTACATACAAAAGCATGTGTATGCCATATTAACTAGGTATTCCGAAACAGAATTTTTGTATCACATTAATAAATTATAAGAGATCAATATGATTTTTACCAGTGAATTTAGATGCAGTTTTCTTACGTTCATGCTAAGCCATTGCAGTTGCCTCTCCACTCTGAAAAGTAAATCTGGGGGAGCGATGGAGCTCAGCATTATTGAAGAGGTACATTCCTTACTTTGGGCTTTGAGTATTTATGTTGGTGGAGAGAAGTTTACAGTTTAATGCTGCAGGCATTTATAAAGGCCAAAGAGTTTTCAAGATTGAGCTGTTAGGAGTCACGTAGCAGAACGCGTTTAAAAAGAGACGAGTACAATTCCCTGTTTTCATATGAAAAGCTCAGCACAGAAGCTGAAACGATCATACCGGGAAAGGAACTGCAGTGCTGAGCTTTTGGGGAAAGAGGTATGTCATGAGATCCCAATCCTCCAAATAGTTTTGCACATTTCTAGGTTCCTTTTTCTCCAGCTGCTATATCTGCATAGGCATTACTTCTGCATTTGGGCAGCAAATAATGTTTTTTAAGGAAAGAAGCAAGGCCCAAGAGAATAGTAAGAAATTAAGTAGATTTTTCTATTTAAAACAAATGTAATTTTGCCTGGCAGGTAGGGAACTGCTTCTCCTCCTCCACCTTACACATCTATATTATACAATTTGCTATGACATTGCTAAATGTCTGTATTTCTCTCACTCGGTCATTTGCAGCCAGAGAAGTACCCCATATCTCAGACTGGCATGTGCGGAGGTCACTGTGTGTTCTCACCACCTCTCCTTACCTCTTGCTACCCTACTGCTTGGTGTAACAGAATGGGAAGATTTGAAAGTGAATGGGAGGACTGGATGTCTATGTTAACCCCCTATACCTCTTGTGATTTGCTTTATCAAACTCCGATTGCAGATCTAGAACTTACATTCATTACAGAGTGCTTTTAACTATAGTATTACCTAGGTCGCTGGGCACTCCTCTGTTGCTTGTGTGTCACAAAGTAAAAGGTGATGTAAAAAAGGTGAAGAAAAGAATGGAGAATTGTATTTGCAAGTATGAATCCGTGAAGCCTTTTCTCTTCTTACCCAAGCACCTAATATAGTCATCCTAGACACTATTGAAATCCATGTTCTTGATGGCATAGGCCAAGATTTGAAGAGATACTAATCTTTATGCGCACAGCTCTAAAAACCCATGAAGATTTAGATGCCAACATTGGGGGTAAGGTTAAATTTACTTTCTCGAGAAGCTATGAGATGAAATACATCAAATTCTTGGACCACTGACCAGAACTCAGGCCTCCCCATTCCAATTGACTGCCCAGATCATTAAGCTGTAGAGTCGTGTTCCCTCTGGTGCTCTCACTTTCTAGCCCAGTGAATCCTGAACCATTTTGTGCCTGGTGCATGACTTGAACGGGAGAAGTGGAGAGTATCTCCATCTCCAGTCAGGCTGTGGGTTAGAGAACTGTTTAGCTGAGGAGAGATATGCATTTGAGTCCCTTCAGGCAGAGGAGAGAACTGGTCCTGTTTCACACACTTCGGACAAGTCTCTAGCTGCCGGTTATAGAATAAAGCTACACCTTTAGAAGAAAGTGGTGACTACCACTGGGTTTAGCGACAGGCTAACTGTGTTGGTGGGTGTCAGGTGCTCTTGGAGTACGACTGTCAACTTTAACTGCGCAGCCTTGTTTTACAGAGAGCCTTAGCAATGATGTAGGCGCAGAGCTCCCTTGTCTGGTTTATCTTGACTGAAGCAATATTCGGCATGATGAGCATTAGAGCTGCAGAAAATTTAATATAAAAACATGGAAGTGCCTCCTGAACAGAGACATCTTCTCCAGGTAGGCAGCATTGAAGAAGCAGGGTTTTTAAACTTAAGGACTTAAATTCCTTCCACATTTCTCTTTAAGAGTCTACTTGTTGGAATTCTATATGATGCCTACATGAAAATCTGGTCCGTAGTGACAATAATCAAGTTCAGAGCTACGGTAATAGGTTATGAACAGGGAAGCACAGGGTGGTCATGATCAATCATGAACAGAAAAGAACCTCCCACTGAGACTTCCTCACCTCATGATTGCAACTTTCAAATTCCCTTATCGAAAGGCGGGGCACGAGAGCCGTATTTGCTTCCAAACTTGCATATTTCAGTTCTACTTAGTGTTTTCCCAGTGTGCCACCAGGTGTTAATCTGTAAGAACAAGTGGGGTTTTTTGTTGTTTTCTTTTTTAATTTAGAATTTTCAATTGGTGGCTTTAATCAAGACGATGTATAAGTCGTGCTTTACGTACAGTTCATCTGGTTCTGCTTCTCAGTTTCCCATGCCACTCTGGAAGCGCTCATAACTTCAGCTGATTGGTTATACTTGCTTTGATTTTGTTTTGCGGTTTAAACCAAAGACTTGGTCCCTTATATTTTTTTTGTAAGAATATATTTTTTCCTCTTGGTACTGATTGCCATTGAAATGCTGACAGTTATGTGATTGGCTTCCTCTGGAGCGGATACCAGAGATGCATCATGGATCACTGGTCAGAGAGCCTAGAAAGAGCAGCAAATTCAGTCTCTCCCCCCTCCCCATCAGCTTTGCACATCAGCGCTGCTTCGCAATCCAGCTCAGCTGGCATGGGCACAGCATGGAGGGGGAGACCCAGATTTGTTTCCAGGCTTACATCTTCTAGTTCACATTTTGTCATGCTTGTGTTACATTGCCAGGTGTAACTGGCAGCTGTAAGAACAGTCATTTTCCTTCACCGAAACTGCCTATAAAAGCCTCTGTTTCAGTAATGATTTGTTATACATTACAAACACCTGCAGCACATGGGAATTAATATCACTAAAGTATAGGGATCAAAGATATTCCACCTTTTTTTCTTTAATTAAATGATAATTTACTTCTGACAGACCTCGATGTTTTTGACAAATAGTATTTGAATCTGATTGAAGGTATGGTTACGCCTTTCTAAAAACACTGCAGTCAAAGAATGATGTTACTACCATGCTCCTGTTGTGAGGAACATCGATTGACTGCTTAGTACTACTGCTAATTATAAATATTAAAATATATTCAATAATTAATTAAGATGCTGTTCCCCACCTCGCTATGAGCACTGGCTGCTGTTTGTTGAATAATCAGCACCAGAATAGGATCTTTTCATGTTATATCTGGCAAATCATAGTACTACGTTTAATATATTGTTAAGACAACACACTTAAGCTTCTATTGCATGCTTGGAAAGCAAAGTGAGAACTCCATATGCATCTACACACGAATGGGAGATTTTCCTGCATATGCAACCACTGAATCTTACTGAAGAACAAACCACAAATTTGCATTGTACTATTTAGGTGCCCAGTTTTGCCTTTCTGTTTTCTCTTCCTGTCGCCTCTCTATATGGCTACATCGGTTTAATTTGCTTTCTTTAGAATTTTTGTTGATAGTAAAATTAATGTGCAAATTCCCTATCAGTTGTATATATTAATATAATTCCCTCTCAAATACAGCTCATTGAAATTAGCACTGGTAAAAGGTGAGATACATATTCATACAGTTATTTACATAAATCCCATTCAGCTTTATGCACCCTAAGCTTTAATGCAAAGTATCTACTACCGCAGGTAATTTTAGCACAAGCAAAACAGCACATAAGTGACATCTGACTTCCCAAAGACTGGATGTCTTTTAATAAATAGATTATTTGAAGAGAAAAAATTCTATAAGAAATTATGGGTTTGACATTGTAATTTTAATGTATAAAGATTTAATTTAATATTCTGCACGTTTTAACTTTGCCACTTAGTGCAACCCAGTTTTGAGTTTCCAAGGAGTTTACTGGTCAAAATTTATCACCTTACAATCCGTTATCATAGTAAACCTTACAAATTAGATCTCTTGTTACAGTCCTAAAGTTGGCAGACCAACTCTATTTTGCCTGGCGACTGAATTCAACTCCGTTTTCAAAAAGATGAGTACACATATGGTAGTACATTTGTTTCCTTTGGGGAAACCAACTAAAAGTTGAAAACAATGATGTTTTTCTCCAACGAATCACACACAATTGGTTCTTTGCAAATTATATAAATTGTGCATGAGACCTAATTTATGATACAATATAAGATAGTGCATTAAGCTGTTAATAAACTAAAGTTTTCAATAAGAACTATAGTATGAAGCAACTTAGAAAACAGTGTACGTGCTAGACCATGAAGTAAGTTTTATAAAAATAAGTACATACTGGGAATTGATCTATGCAGCACAAGATTTTTATCAATTCTAGTGACAAAATATCTTTAAAATCAGTTGCAATTTGCATATTGATCTGCAGATTATTTACTTGGATTACAGAATGCCAACTATAAGAAAAGTCATTAGGTCATTATCTATATAGGTTTAGGGAATTAAGGCACCATCTATTCCTTGTTGTGAGAGACATTTGCTACTAAAAATATAAATTGAAATCTGCTATGTGCAGGTGCAGATTCTACTTAGCAAGGCAGCTCTGTTTGTGTAAGTGATGTTTTCCTTAGTAAACAGAGGAGCTGCAAGGTCATGGAGCAGACAATGGCACGTATCTCTCAGAAAATTATGCTTTACTGTATAGACTTGCATTTTTTATATTACCCTTAGCATAATGCAGCAACACATTGTGACTTATAGCAGTCTCTATTCTTCACAATTTTCCAGTTAATGAAAGTAATGTTTAAATACTCTGAAGTTAGATTATTAACTTGTACAAAATAGAAACAGATGTGTGTCTTAGTATGCCATTAAATTTATGATTTACATAGTATTCTTGAATACAGCTGAGCAGAGGCCAATGATTCTAATTTGCTCTAGATTTACAATAACCTGATCTGGTTTTTGTAAGTACTGAAACACTTTAAACAAAATTAGAAAGCCGTTGTGCTTTGTGTGATTAAAGATGCAATTCCCTTTGGGGTAATGAGAAGAGTTAGAACATGTTTCTTTCTTTATGGATGTTTCTATTATAAACACGAGTACCGTATATTATGTATTTTTGTTACTATTTCCTTGTTTTTAATTATAAAATAAACTGATTGAGTTGTACTGGAGTTACACTGAAACAATGCCAAAACCTAGCTAAAGAATGCATACAGAGGTTCATAAAAAATCCTTAAAATTCTTCTGAGGGTCTTAAGGTCTTGTTAGAAAAATACTAGTTCCTTATAGTTTGCAGAGACCAAAACATCTCTCTGATTTAAAAGTACACAATTTAAAGATTTATTTAAAAAGCTAACACATTTATCAGCTTATGAAACTATGTTAGTGCACAAAATTTTATAGGACAAAGGTTCAATGGATTCATAGCAATTTACATCTGGAGATAGCCATTTTCTGTGTCTATTGGAATGAGTGTTACAGTACACAGATACATGGTGTATCTATGGGTAGAGATCAAGTTGTGTTGTTGCTTCACTAAATACTGATTTTTTTAAAAAAGAGGCAAAATGAGATTAGATATGTCAGGTACAAGCTAGTGGCATGCAAGAGGAATGCTTTGTGTATGAATATTTAAGGCCTTACTCAAAGATTTTGAAAATCAGAAGTTAGGCATATAAAGACGTATGGATTCAGGGTTAGTTGGAAATGAGGCAGTTCCAAATTCTAATCTATGAGTCTAAAAAGGATTTCTTCTGTGGCCAAATGTATGTCATTTAGCATTGTAATTCACTTTTCACTTGCAAAGGTGACGTAACAAAGTGTAAGCATCTGTTTTATAGGGACTTGTTATAATAATTTTTAAGGCTATCTCAACTCTTCTTTGTATATTGCCCCCGCAAAATCAAATATATTTTATGAACGTAGAAGTTCTGAACCAGGCCTTTAATTTGCATAGTACCCGGAATATAATATTATTTCATATATTGTGTTATTCATTTGCTATTTTACATAATACATTGAAGAAAACATATGCTCAATATTATATATTCATATTTAATCATACTACAATGTATGTATTTATATTTATCTTTACCTCTGATGAAATGTTTAATATTATTAATCCTTTCATTTTAATTATATATAATTAACTGTCATTAAAACAGGAGCATTACCTTTTAATAAAAATTTAATCATACATTTACTCAAGCACAGGATCAAAATGCTACACACAGATGAGATGTCTTAAAAGTGATTGAATGCATTCAATTTATTTGGTCACTCAGTCTTCCAGTGCACTTAGAGACTGCCATTTGTGCTTCGCTCAAGAGACCTCTGAGGGTAGGCTCCCACACTCCTACCAGGTTCTTTGACTTGGGATTACAGTGTTAGATGGTTGTATAGACTAAGCCACAAGCATAGTTCTCAGCCTGTGTGTTGCTCCAAATTCAGCTTTCAAATTTCAGTTTTACTGGTGCACCCTCTGATAGCTATAGCATATGGTCCGTTACAGGTATTATTGCACTCGGCCATGGATTGGCATGGATTGACCGAGGTGCACATATTTCATTTTAAGAAAGGATGAGGGTCACTATGGATTTTTGTTGAGGAATCTGACAATGGCAACTGGAATGAAAGAATGGTAGGAGAAAAATTTTCCATCATACATTGAGGCTGAAGTGCATAGAACTGGAATAGTTTTGTGGTTTCATCTGAACTTTCTGGGGAATATTCCTATAACACACGTAACAGGCATTAGGCTGACAACAAGAGGTTGGCAAACATAGTAACTAAGTCAAGTTTAAGTTATGTCTAGGGAAGAATTAATATTAGAGAATTGTTTGTTTCCTTCCTTCTTGAAAAAATGAATATGGATATGGAATAAATTATTGGTAGGAATGAATGGCATCAGGACATCGGAACCTCGTACTTACTTTTCACCTGTAACTTAAGCTGAGGCCCCAATTCTGCAAACACACAGGTTTAGGTGAGCAAACTTCTGCTGAATCAAGACCATATCTCCCGTCCTACAAATACTTATGCCTGTTAAATCTCATCAACAATATTAACTTAGAAATCACAGATATAGGGAAATGTGTCATCTTATGTCTTGTATTAAAATTGATGGTGAGTTTTGGAGAAGGAGTTTTTAATCGTTCTAATAAACTCATACTAACTCACTGAGTCCCAGAGCATGGAATTGTGTTTGCAGCAAACTGTCGTTGAAGGAGCCCTGTGTGATTAACTTGGAGACTGGAGGTAAAAACTGCAGATGAGAATTCCATATGTCTGAGGCAAAGCACCTGAAAGGAAAGCTCACATTTTAATGACAGAGCATGGGATGGCCATTATAGGAATATATTGTATTGATAAAAAGGGAAAACACCTGGTCAACAAAGGTTTTGTAATATTTTTTCATATTAGTTATTTTAAAGTCATATTAAGCTGTCGGAAGACTTTGGTTGATTATGAACACTCCGTTTCTTAAAGATGCTTGGTGAGTCTGGATGCACTTAGCCTAATTTATTTTACAATCGACTCCAAGTTGCCCAGACCTACTTCCATTGAAGTCTTTTTTTTTTTTTTTCCAAAGAGAATTAAATCAAGTTTAATTTTTCTTCAAAAAGAGACTTAGTTAGATTTCTTAATTGTCAATTTTCTTTACACAATTATGGCATGACAACATGTTTTAATACATGAAAATCCAATACATTTTGTGATTCTTTATGTTAAAGACCACTCTAAAAACATTTGTCTGTTGCAATTACTCAGCAACTCAGAATAAGTGGGAAGTTCAAATCTGTATTTATATTGGTTTTGAACCTTCCTAATATGATTTAAAATTACCTTATCCCAAAATACATTTAAATCTCAAAGGGAACTGTATTTTAAATGTTTCCGTGGCTGGAAGGCTTCATACATTAGAAAAATATTAACTAAAAATACAATGGACCCTTTTCTACTCTTTTCTTTGTATTTCCCGGAGCTATTTCATATTAATATTGACATGGGTAAGACAATTCAACAAACTTCAGAGTGATAACGAGGCCATTTTGCAATGGCTCTTTTGTTGAGCAATGAAGCTGTGCGGAGAAGGGCAGATTTTGACTATTCAGTTCCTGCCGTTCTGGTCACTCTTGATTGCATAAGACTCAGGTCAGAAAGTTTAAGTGTCTAAAATCCATAGACTGCCTGTTTTCAGAAAATACCAAAATAGAGATTCTAATAAAAATCTGTAGGAGAACTTTCCATCTTCTGACAAGACATTTTTTACTTATGCAGAACTGGTCTTTGTTGAAGAGCTTCTGTCTTGATTATTTAATTTCTTTGTGGAGCTCACAGTCAACATGATCCTGTTGAGTTCTTTATTTAATATGTTTCAGAGCACAGGACACCTGCCGACTTCTTTAATAACGAGTTGTCCTCAGTTGGCTTATATGTGAAAACTGTGCAGCAGAGGCAAGTAAAGAATAACCTTAGACATTAAGACTGATTCCATTAAAAAATAAAATAAAACTACGTCCAGGCTCCACACCCGAAGTCCCTAAAATAAATTTGCAAGGGCTTTTCACAGCATGGAATCCAGGCGGATTTTTTTTTAATTGAATTCTGTTCTGTGTAAGTGCAGCTCAGTGGAATTCAATTTCCATGTAGGCTCCCAGGAAAGAAATACATGCTAAGTATTTTTATTGCTAATGTTTTGGATTTAGTTTCTTAAGTATTATTTAGACTTGACTGTGGACAGAGGTGCTAGTGTTTACCGTAACACAGTGCTCTATGCCTTTCTTTGAAGAAAGGATTCTTTAAAAAAGGATTGGCTAAAGCACAGAAATTTAACCATGAATAAATGCTGGGGCTTTGTATTGTATTAATAAGGCTCAAACTCTACTTCTTTGTACAAACCCTATGAATTCGATGGAAAATCTCCATATTCCCAATTCAACCTTTATTTTTTGTCCCAATTTAATATATTTCCCTATGTTGTTGGAAGCCTCTTTCACACTGTTAGAAGTATGGGGAAATACTGTTACAGATGATTCAGGGAAGTCCTACAGTCTCAGCCCTGCAGTTCACAAGTAAGGAAAGAAACTCTAATAAGAACAACAAGTCCTTCTTCTGCTCTGACTGCATGGTAACTAAAACAGAGAAATCAGACTTCCACCAATTAGTTTATCGTAATTTGCTTTTTTCTGCACTCATTCACATCATTTCTCCCGTAATTCTTTCACTTCTGCTGAAACGCATTTTACTACAACCCACAAAACTCAGGTGATGAATAAAAAGTATCTCACAAATAAAACTACACTCAGCTGCTGTTAGCTCACACTCGGATTGTTTTCCTTAGTCAATGCAATCTTAAAAAAATGCATTTTGCCTTACAACTATAAAGAAAACTGCTGACTGATAAGGCAAACTTAAAACAGATAACTCTTTTATTTTAGTTTTTTAATGTTAATCCTTGATTTCAGACAAAGAAATACCCTGAACCAGAGGTTCAGCCTTGTTCATTATTTCATGTTACAATCAATAAATTAAGCAGCCGTTATCCACCGTTGGTGTTATGTGAAGGATGCTCAGCTGGTGAAGGAACATGTGCTCCCACCTCAGATTCTGTCACAAAGTTTGGACCTGATCCAAAGTATGCCCAAACCTGTATTAGAAAACAGACTGTGCACTGCTCCTATTTAAATCTACTTCCCTTTTCTCTAAGAAGAAATGACTCCATTTACTATATTGTCTGCTATGTATAGTCTGCAATATGTTATCATTATACCCACCTTTCTCTATTCTATATTACATATTATCTATTGCCTATTTGTATTATATTGTTGAAGAATCTTTAAGTGTTGGCTTAATAGAATTATTATTTTTTAATTGTGTATCTTTTATAGATAAGCTTGTTGATACATGTGTAAAGTTTATTAATACTTTTGTTAAGTTTGTCAGTAAATTAGGATATGGTAGAGATATAAGTCTTTTTAAAATCTGTCTTGTGACATCTTGTGCACACAACCTCTTCAAATTCTGCTTATGAGTAATCATTTTATAATTGTTTAAATCACATTTTGATTTTCTGTAGACATAGTTCTTACTACATAACATATACTGTTGCTAGTTTTGTGAACATGTTTTCACTGTTACTTTGAAGAACGGAGACAAATCAACAGCTCATCTGCAGGATGATAGCGACCAGGACAGCCTATGTATATGATTATCAAAGGATTCAAATCAGGACAGATACTGGACGACACACAGCGCAAATGGCAAATCCAACCCCAAGAACTTCTGTAGCGCTACCTCCTTTTGAAGTTGCACAAGGTTTACTTTGCAGGCTCGGTGTTGCTCAAATGTCATGGGAATGGGGTGGGGGGTGAGGAACCAACGCTGAACCCAGCAGAAATCTCCCAAGCTGTAGCCTAGCAAACCACCACGGTTTCAGCACGTGGTGCAAGAACGGGTCTACAGGGCCACTGCACCCTGCATCTGCCTGCAGCTGCAATCCACCAAAAAGATGCTGGATGGCTTTAGGTCTGGGAAATAACACAGGCATAAATATTTGTGGATACATACTGGCTAGGGATTCGGTTGGGATTCAGGTCTGATTTCACCCCAACTGGGAGCAGAAGTTGTGCAGGCAACGTGGAGCTGCCCAGGCTGCGGGCAGGGCCGGCATTTGGGCCTCACCCTTCTCTGCAGCTCCCTGCAGCCAGCTCCATCGGGGCGGCCTTCAGGAGGAAGACTGCGCTCTCCGAAGATTTTTTGTCACAGTTCATCATCTTCCTTTTATTTTATTGTAATTCTGTATGGCACAGCTAAGCTGTTCACAAACAGATAAAACGAGATATATATTTTTTCACTTCAGCTCATATCTCTTCCTGTGCTCCATACAATTATTTTGTAGCGCATGAGGGAAAATGTTTATGTTCTGTCTAATTCAGTCTAAATAGAATGTTAAAAGGTGACAATCTCTTTAAACATTACTGATCATTACTTAAAAAACTATATTTTAAAATTGTGAAAACAAATGCTTTGACCTTGTGAGCTATGGAAGTATTTAAAAAACAAATCTGCTATGCTTTTTTGGCTAATAGTTGTGATTTGCATAGTTGAACCTTGAATGCAGTCATAAATAGCTGCAGAATCCCGCTTGGCGTAATGCCCAGCAATGTTAGGGTGCCAGACAAAAAATCGGGTCAACCACTTACCAAGTAAGTCATTCTGTCTCAACAAGGTGATGTCTAACAAAGAAACTACAAGGCTGAAGACAGATAGCATATTCAGCTGCTGTTCAGAAAGACAAGAACTTTTCATTTATCAGGATAATCTACTGCTCGTAATCAGTACACCGAGTGAACACCCTCTTGTAAAAAAGAGAAAAGCCCATCAATTGTTTTTGCTAATTAAGATGAATATTATTCCCGTGAAATGAACCAAAAAGTTCTGTGCAGCCAGAATCCCAAAAGAGAACTATAATCTAAAAGAATAATTGCACAGAGTTTTAATTGAGAGGAAAGTGAGAACTGTTTTTCATATTCTTCAGTTTTTAGCTGCGATAGTCCTCCATGTATGTTAGTGGGTCTTTTATGTTCTCAATTTATCTAAAGCATTATTTTCCATATATTAAAAATGGTTGTGGAATTAAAAATTAATGAAAAAATGGTTATATATTTAAGGAAATGCTACCACTAAATATTACATATTTAGGAATAATTTGAGGTAACAGATCATTTACTAACAGACATAGAAAAAAATCCATTTTTAGATTAAAATCTAGATGTGACTGTTCATAGTAATGTGCATTTAATCTTTATTCATTAAGCACAGCTAGAGTTGGAAATGAGAAGGAAAGTGTATTTTCTTAAAGTGATAATAATTATATTCCACAGTTTATTTTCTTCTGTGTTATTTATCTTGTTTTTAGGATTAAAAAAAGCCTTGCAATGTAGAAAGGGAGTAGTACGAGGAAGCCCAGTTTCCCATTCCTTAAACAAAAGACACCCAACTTGAAAATATATTTATATTTGAATTAATATTTACATAAAGGAAATTCATAATCAGCAGAGTAACCCTGTATTCCCAAGCAAGTCAGGGAAAATTCATTGAGGTGTACATGGTTATACATACAAAAATTAATTCTCCCCAAAATAATCTATTACTGTCTTTGTTGTAGTAACCCTTAAGGTCCAAGCCTTTGTCCTATCTTCTTTGCTTATAGTGTAAATCATACAGTTGGCCTCAAAATAAAAATAATTATAATTTCACTTAACATGCAAATTTAGAGTTATAAATTACCTCAAATCAGGATACTGGCTGAATACATTTGTTTTCATGAAAAATGAAATGTTGTGTCTCCCTTCTGCCCTTCCCCCAAGCCTTCTTCACAAGATCAGCCTCAGGCTAAAATGGTTTTAAGTCAACTAAAGCTGCTGGTAAACACTTACCTTTGACAATATTATTGCCTAATGAACATTGCAGAAAAGGGTGTATGCAGTGCAAGTGTCTGTCTGTGGCTGCAACCTACGTAGGATCCTTGTGCCAAGTACCTACTGCTAATAGGCAAATATACACAAAAGAGACAGGCCCTTTGATGGTTTAATCCCAAACATACTTAACTGTCACATAGTTAATCTTTTTGATTAAAAATGACTCTTGAGTTCTTCTTGAACATTTTTACGTTTGTGGATGAAGGAGGTTAAAGGTAGTTCTCATGCCTCTTTGGACTGTTCTTTTTTTTTTACACTTCCCCCCCCCTTAGTTCAACACAACTTTTCCCTCTCTTTAATCACAGATACGCCCCTAAAGGATCCTCAGGCCTGACACTTCTGAAATACCCCCTGTTAGCAGGCAGGCAAAAATACCTTACAGACTTTGCCAAAGCAGACCTCATTGTTATTATCAGAGGACTAGATCTACGGGTCAAAACCAAGTGTTTCAAAACAGCTTCACCTGCAGGTTTTACTTTCCTAGAAAAACGTTTCAAAGGACCACTAACCTTCCATGTTCATCAGAAATCAAGTCATCGTTCTTAAAGTTTATCATAAAACTCGTGTTTTGCTATTGGTTTTCTTGAACAATGGCAACTTTGATACTGTTTCTATCAAAGACAACAAAAATCAGTCCCACGCATTTTAAATCTATCATTGTTTTAAGCTCTTATGCGTTAAAGTTTGTGTATAATCTCCTTTTTTAAAGGGTCTTGAGTTGCTTTTGGGATTAGATGGAAGATCTTTCAAGTGTAACACTAAGAAGCAGTCACATTTCAAGTCAGAATTTGTGCTCCAATGGGATGTTTTTCGAGTAATATTTCTTTCCGCTTTTACAGTAGTTTCACTTCATGATGGGTTTATGTTCATTTCAGACTACATTTTTATGTAGTGGGAAAGAATTTTTTTGTAAAGTGAATGCCCAAGACCTGTTGGAAAACATTTCTCCTTAGCAACGTAGTCATAGGATTCAGTATAGTTTGCTCAGAAGTGTTATTTTAGGATGACCTTTGCACATACAGTATGATGAATTTTTCTTTTTATTTGATTGTAAAGATGTTATGATCAAGGGGCAAAATAAATATTGCCTTTTTCAGCCATAAAAAAAAGAACGAAAAATGAAACCATCTTTTTTAAACAACATGATAGCATGCAGAAGTAATGTCTACATTTGGAAACTACATATTTTCAAATTCACAGATACAGCAAAGCCCTAGTGAAACATAAATAAAGATCAATTTTATACAATTCAAATAGTAACGCATGCTATGGAACTCACCCTTTCTCAGCCTAAAGAAGAGAGGTATTTATGCTCTTCACTGGTAGAGCAATGTATTTACGTTTATGGGAATTTATACATTATAATGAATTGTTAAGAAGAATAAAAAGTTGGGCATTCTGGGGTCAGCAGCATTTCTAACAAGGATGTTAAATCCTACATTATTTTCTTTTGAATAATTAGCATAATTTTCTGCAAATCTTTTCTAGGTAGCTTACAGGATTTGAATATTCAAATATTTTCAGTTGTATAAGCCATATAATTATGAAATTGTACAGTACAGTTATTTCTGAAGCAATTTGGCAATCTTTTCTTACAAGAATTTACCTTATGTTCTTTGTTATCAGAAACAGAAATAGCTTTCTGCTTACCATTCTGGAAAAGATAGAATTCATCATTCTGCCATCAAGACCCTAGAAAGCAAAGAAAATGTTATTAGTTATTATACTCTTATCTGCAGGGATTCTAGCTGCCAAACAATGCATCAGCATCAAAACAAAAAAAGAAAATATGTGTTCAAATCATAGATCAATAGTTTAATGCAGTTCTGAATATATATTACACGTACTTAGCAGGTACCGGATTAGAAAAAAAGCACAGGCTATTGTGCATATCTGTATTTAGAACTGCATGCCAGCTGGAATTTATCTGCATAGTGTGCATAAAATAGAGACATAGGATCTTGGCATCCAACTTGTGATTGTGCTTTTGAAAAGAAAACCGTGGGCTTGCTGTCCCTCTGCTACGGAGTGCGAGAAATAGGGTAACACGTGCACTTAAAGGGTTAAGATGGGAAGAGACAATTATCAGTGAAATGCTAAAGATTTTCTTCTTAACTCATTAAGAAATTTGCATTATGATTTTTTAAAAAAATCTTTTCACAGTTATTAAAATATTTAATCAGCCTTTACAGTTTGCTTTAGAAAAAGATTGCTCATGGGCTGTAAGTTTGCAATGGTTAGACTGGGGTCCTGAGAAAGTCCTACGTACACCACACACTTCATCAGCGTGCTTTAACTGTGATGTGGAAATGAAAGAATGGATACTAGTTAACTCTCTTTTCTACCTTCTCTTCTATTGTCACTTTCAGTCTGTTTTATACGTGACATGGTAGCTATTCTGTTTTCTTTAGAAAGAAGTGAATCGCTGCTACCGGTTCCTTTAACTAAAGGCTGAACAGAGAGTGATCATTTTCACTCAATATCTACACAGAGAGGATTTTAACTTTTCTGTAACATCTTGTGCTATATGTCCCAATTGTGCAGTTCAAGTACAAAAAGTTTTTGGGACAATAGGCTAAGTTCTGCCATCATTTCTCACACAGAATACAACTTTACTCCTGCTGAAGTGGCCAGGGTAAAGTACAGAATCTGCCTATCTGCCTCGTATATAGTTTTCAGAGGTAAAACAGTTTTATGCCAAAGAAGGGAGAACACTTAAAACCCACTTGTTATTCTTAACTATTTTCATTCTTTGAGAAAATTAAATCCTAAAGTAAACATGCAAGGGAAAGAATTAAGGTATTCGATCAAAAATTATGTTTAGAAAATGTTGCTGTAGCCAAGAGATATAGTCACAAACCACTTAGAAAAAAATGTTGCTGTCTAGGTAGGGCTATTACCTTTAAAGAGGAAAACTATAAAATAAATTATAGATTGATTCCAGGTTCTCACCATGACCACATATACCGCTGGATGAAATACAGGTATTTACAGGTAAGGGAGTGTCCAGATAGAGAAGAATTCCCCGGTATGGTACAGGAGTTATTTCTGTTCAAGGAGTTTACCTTGGGCAAAAAGGGAGTTTCCAGGGTGTTCAGTGCTGCAGAAATTCAGACTTAATCTAGGTTGCAGCACAGCACAAGATATAGGGAGCCTGGATAAAGCTAATGTAAATTAGAACAGTCCCCGAGGGCTGCTCTAATTTACGCGGCGATTCATTGGCCTGTATCCAGCCTTGAATCTGAGCATCTACAGAGATGGCTTAAAGCCGCTTTTGCTCCGTTCTTTGTGGGCTGCATCTTCTGTATGGTGCTTCATGTGAGATGTAGCACAGAATATCTTCATTTATGAAATGCAGGAAAATAGGGTCCCCTTCAGCCAAAGTAACAGTATTTCACGTAAGCTTAAAATGAACCCTTTGAACATCCACCTCAGTTGAGCCAAGTTCCCACAAAGCACTGGCTTTGCGTCCTTCCCAGAGATCTTTGCTTCTCAGCCCTCACAGTTTGCAAACCGTGCTGTTGGGGTGAGGGGGACTGTTACATAAAAAATCCATTCATTTCAGCAAAGTAGTAGTTGCCTTTCCTCCACACAGCTTTTGAGTTCCCCTGCCACAAAGCCATAATAATTTTTTTTTCAAAGCTATTTGTACACCAATAAAATGTCACCATTTCATCCATGACCAGAAGTTCTCGTTGACTTCAAAAGGAATTGCATTCACAAAAGGGTAGATTTTGCCTCTAGTTCTTAACTACTTAGTTATTAAGATTCTACACCATGAGTTACAAAGTTGTAAGATACAAACTGAAAATTGTGGGCCTGTCCCTTACCTATGAGCCATGGATGCAAGCCTCCAGACTGATACACAAGTTGTTCAATACTTTCACACGAGTATCCCTCTGAAGTCATTGTGGGAATGTTTGTGCTTAAAGTTAAGTGTATGTTTTCATGTTCTGCTAAATCATGGCTTAAATCCCCACATGGATTCAGATGAGCAGAGCAGCTGAAAATAAAATGTTTAGTGTGACAGCTAATGTACGAGTTCTTTTTGGAGACAAATAATTCTTAATAACAGGTTATTTGCTGGTATATAGAATACGGAATTACTATTTTAGAAGTGAGTCATGGCTTCTCCTAGCTTTTGCTTTCACTGGATGAGTGGATGTGAGTATGAGCACCCAGGTCTCTAATTTTGTTTAAGAAACACTAAGAAGTTTTTGATTTCCTTTTTTAAAATCAGATTTGTCTAATAATGTTGCAACTACTTTCAGTGTCTCTGGCATTGGCATTACAAATGTCAAAATCCCCCAACTTATTCAGTTCTGTAGTTCCCGTTTGCTCACTACAGTTTCTGAATCAATAAACAAAATCACCTTATTTTTAATCGCTAGCTCCTGAAGAGGGCAGCACGTTCTAGATATTATTGAACTGCAAGCTTTGAGATGACAGCCCGGGCTTTACTGTACTGCACACAGAGGAAGGGGAAATAAAAACACTCTGGATATTTTGTGTAGACCGTTCCCATGATACAATAAGTCAGCAAAAGTTCTAGGCTGTTACAGACCAAGGTCAAAACAGTATTTGATTATTAAAGAGAACATTCAAATTAGCCACCTGAAGCAATGCATTTAGAAAGAGAGCAACAAAATACCAGCAAGGAGTACTTCCACGAGGAATATGTTTTATCTTTAACACTGTAGATAACTTCTCCTATTGGCAGTGCATTGACTATCAAAACTACTAAAGGGGTTAGATTTAATTATCTCACTTCTTTGCACATTTCATCTCAATTGCTATGGCAACATTCAGTTGCCTCAGCAGCAATGTATACTTTAATCAGATATTTCCTCACTCATTTCTCTGTGCACCACAGCAATGTAGTCAAATTTACAGCCAAACCCTGATGCATCTGATAACACCTCTTAGGAATTAATGGCTAGGTTTCCCCTGCCCCTCACCCATAGCCACAAATATTTCTAGAGAGTTTTGCTCCCTGATGACAAAGGCTTTAGGAGGTGAAAAGCGTGTAGACTTTAAATCTTTCCTACTTCACTGATTTTATGTTGTTTTCTGCCACCACTCCCCTTTTACATGGCTTCTACTTACTCGGGAACTCTTCCCATCGAGCTATGGGCAGGTCTTCTGGTCCCTGCAGCAACTCTTTCAGGGCTGAGAACAGGAAACACAGTAACTGGGCAGACAATATGGCTCCTCCCATATTCCACCCTGCCCTGAAAAGCTTTTTGTTTGATTACTCAGCCCTGATTAAATGCTTCCTCAGAGTACATCATAGTTCTTTAAACTTCTTGGCCAGGAAATCAGGAACATCGGCTAAAATAAAAGTAATTAGGAGCGATGAGCAGATGCTGGGGACTCCATATTGAAATGCAGACAGTAGGAAGAGTCAAGAAGCAAAAAGCACATGGGGGTTACTAAATTCAGGTTACAGGAAGTCTTGTTAGTTCTGATACAGAGTATCGTCTGGTTTGAAAACATGTCACCACCAAGGTAAAGTGGGTAGAGATAAATTCCTAATGGTCCCTAGCTTCTATGGTGAAAAACACATTAGAAATGCATTAGATAGATTGAATTAGATTAGATTATAGTCAGACATATAGGAAAGAATGGTAGACATAAGGCACTAAAACATAATTCTGCATATTCTGAAGATTGTATTTAAAGAGTCAATTAGTTGATTTTGCTTTTTTGCATAAAAGGAAATACTCTACACTGCTTTTTGCTTCTACATTCATTTTTCACAGCTGTTCATCTGCTCATATGTAATAAAGTATCACAGATCATTTTCAAATAAGGTCTTGGATTACTGCTGTCTTAAAGATTTTGGGAAACCCTGGGTAAGTTCAGAGTTGACTTTGGCCACTGTTGTCCCAGAGGGGTATAATGGAGTCAGAGTCAGAGCCAGTCAGTGATAACAAGGTCTGATCAGTCCTCCTGACCATGCACTATAAAGTCACTCTCTACAGTTTATCTCCATGTGAACCATAGCAGCTTTTCTGGAGGTTTCATGACTGAAGATACAAAAAACCCCCCAAAACGTAGAAGCATCGACTTACTAGGAAAATACAGGAAAAGATGTGCCCAGTATGCTTTTTATATATGACAAGGGGTCTGATGCTGTATAACATGAAAGTCCATGTTACATGGGATGTCTGTTGAGGATCTGGGGAGACTTTTGCAGCTGAGATGCAGAAGCCTAACGTTTGTGGGCCTGTGTCATATGAGAACACTGTCTCCTAATCCATCAGTGAAGCTGCTATATTTTTAGGGTTTTGAAGGAGAAGCTACAAGTTACAGAATCTACAATGCTTTTTTGCATCAGTACTTCTGAAGATGTACACATGTACCCTTTTAAATCAATGGGTCTAATCGTATAAATGAAAACTACTTATGTTTGCAGGGCTGGTCCCAGTACTTTAAAATAGCTATTTTCCTGCAGCTTTGTATATATAATATAAGCTGTATATATAACTGTACATTATACATTTTAATAATGTGTCCAAAGAACATTTGTGCCATAGAGGATGCAAAGATCATTTAAAGTTCAGAGTTTGCAATTCTGTACTAAAATGAAAATTAAAAAAACCCCAAAACTTTATACCTAAAAAATCCAATATCCATGCATAGCTAAAGATTACAAAATGTTTGTAGTATAAGTTGTTCCACTTAAAGAATTCATTTAAATGTTGATTCATGTAACATGGGAAGAGCGATGCTTATTTCCACCAGCTGAGAATCTGGTGCATAGTCTTTATAATAATAATTTTATGGTACTGAAATTGTCTGTGCCATATACAACTGGAAATCTATGCCAAACAATATATTCCTTGTTTGAATAGTTTATAAACTGGAGACTTTCGTAAAAGATATTGCAAAACCCCCCACAGAACAGTGCCTTGTCATTAGAGGATGCTTTTTGGACCTTGTGGGATTTTACTGCAGTACAGAAGAGAGGAAATTTGACTTTATTCTTTATGGGCTCAAAGACCATATGAAGAAGGATGCATGGAACAGAAACGATCAGAAAATATGGAAATGGACAGAGTTATTATATGTTCCTCTGTGCACATTCCCGTTTGATTTGTTAATTTTATGAATTTATGAAATATAACTGAGTTAAAGGCTTATATATGTGGGATTATTCATGTACATTTCCAGTATAAATATTCCAGTTCTGGAACATATTTTCCTATGCTTTTGATTCTTGTCTAGGATTGTATGAAAGACCTACCCAACAAATATTAGGAATAAATAACAAAAAAAAGCAGAATTGTTAGAGATAAAACATTTTAAACTTTATAAAGCACTTTACTTGTTTGTGTTTATTTGTAATAATCGAAAGTTAAACATTTTCAAAATATTTTTTTGGTGAGGATGTGCTTTCCGCAGGGTACAATAGAGGATAATACAGTGTAATCTCTAAACTAAGGCATGCCACACAGTTCTGTAGGGGACACACAGTTCTCACTAGGTTTCTGGTCAGCAGTTCACAAATTTTTGCCATGGGTCGCCTTTAATTTTCAGTAATAGTTTGTCTCACACCACTCCACCCCCCGGCCCCTGTCTTTCATTCCTTCTCCAAGTAGGTTTTTCCTTAGTCTCTGTTTTAACCTAACCCCACCCCTTCCCTCATTTTGAGTATGATAAACTACATTTTTATGACCTCCAAAAACTCACTTCAGCTATCTGGCAGGGTTCCCTTTCCCTCTGGCACCGGCAGAGCTCCCGGCATCCTCCCACTGCCCAGCACCACCCTGCTTTCTGCAGGCGACTTCTCCAAGACCTTCTGCCCTCCAGGTATCCATCGCAGAGCCTCTTCCTAATTCACCAAAAGAGACATTTTCTTGGGACAACTGCCCATTTCCCCTGACCCCAGCTCTTTGCAGCCTGAACGTCTCGCCTCAAGAAGAGGACATGGAGTCTGGCACTGGTAGCTGCTGCAGCTCCACTTTTCATACAGTTGCCAAAGAAGGGGGAAAATTGTGTGACAGAGAGACAGAGGAGCATGACAGGAAAATTCAAAAGCTGAGTAAAATTCTCCAGAGTTTCTTTTTTTTGATTCCCACTTCCAGGTGCTCAACACATTCTGCTTCTCCCTCTCCCCAGGGTGAAGGCTACCTACTTGGTATATTGCTTGGAGCAATTTCTGCTCAGTTCTCTAGTCGCTTAGATTCAACTCTACTCGAGTTTAAAGACCCTTTCTATAAAACCTAATAAATACAGAGTCGATTGTCCTTGTTTATTTAAGTGACCATATTGTTATTATTTTGTTAGAGCTTAATCAAGCTGGAGAGTGGAACTACTACAGAGGAGGCACTGCTCAGTTTTTATGTATGTTATACACACACACACACGCACATATATGTATATACAGAATTTATGTATGATCTTTCTGTAGCACTAATACTCCCTGAAGGTATTATTATGTTGTTAGACAAATTAAAATTAAACAAGAGGTAAAAGTGCACTTGAACTGAAAACTGTTAAAAAATGCCTACAGGCAAGGCAAAAGTGAACAGCAGGAATTTATCCAGCTGCGTGTGTCTAGGAGTTCCTCTGGGCCATCTGACTGTGCTCCCATTTCTGCTGCAGGAAATGCAATTTAAAAAAAAAAATAAAATCATGTAGGTGGTGTGACTTTCAAGCAAAATGATGTGCACATTTTTTTGTCTGCCTTTAAGATAAAAATGGAGGGAATTTCTGTCAAACTCATTAAGCTACTCATTAAGGACTGAATGGAGAGGGATGGTGGGAATACATAACAGAAGAGCCCAGAAACAGTAAGGGTAAGACAGAGATCTACCCAGGTCAGAAATGTAACGGCAAGTAGTTTTGCTGACAAGCGTATCTGTTAACATCTGGAATCGGTGGAGTATGTGAGATCAACTTTGAAAATCTTTCTAAAATAATCTGTCCTGATACAGTATTTCTAAAACTAAATGCAAAAGAGGCCTTTTTTGTACTGGGAGATTCAATGAAATCCCATAAAGAATCCTTGAGATGTGCAGAACTGATGTGGCCAAAGGTCTGCATATTGAGATCAAAGACACAATCATAAAAAACCAGTAGTAGTAGTAGTATGTGTTAAGTATATACTAAATCTGGATTTGCAAATCACATTTTATGCAGGTGCAAATGGATGCACTCATTAGAGGTGAAGGTGAACAAACTGAATAGATCGTTTATCTTTGTGGGTAAACTTATTAGGTTTACTACTTCCCTTAATTCAAACCTCAAAATGTCACAGTGAAAGAATTTGCTGTGTAAATTATTATGTGTTTTGCACTGAAAAAGAAAAGTGAGATGGCTCGATATCCTAGTCACATAAGGAAATAAGGAACTGTAGTCTAAGCAGTTAATTCAGTTATTTTCATGACAGTGTTATCCAACAGTTATCACCATGACAATGCATCTTTGTTGGCTTAGAAGTGCTCAAAAATCAAAGACTATTTGGACCTGGAGATGAGGATGTGGTATGAAGGAAGATTAAAAATGTAATTCTGTCTCATTTTTACAACACTGTAATCCCAACGGTACCACTGGAAGTACTCCCAATTTGCACCAGGACAAAAAAAAGCATCTCTTCCTCTGATTCTATGTTTGTGGAAACTGTATCTTACTAACGGCTATATTTATAGTCCAACTGCTGTATAATGAAAGGAAATATGTGAAAATGAAAACAAAAGAAATATTAATGCATGCATCAGAATAATAAAACAAATAGGGATGTGGCTTCGTCCTGGTGAAAACGGAAATTAATCTTCTCTTCTGCTTTGAGCACTTTGGCTCTAAGCTCAAGTCTTATAATCTAATTGGTGCATCATGAATACTAAATGCAAGTAGCTGAGATTCATATAACTTTTTGTTATGTGAAACTGAGCAATTTGTGTATGTGAGACTATTTTTTCCTTCAGAATAGAGCTCTGTGAAACAAATATAACCTTAAATTAAACAATAGCCTCAAAGACATTTGCCTTTATAGGGCACTCCCATGCTCAAAAGCGCCGATGTAAAATGTACTGGTTTTGTTCAACAGATCTGCTCTTTGGACTAAATCCAGATTCCAAGTTATTGGGAGAGACTTTTACTTCTGGATCAGGCCCCTTGTGTATATTCACATTCATGTATGATTACTTTAGTGGAAAAAGTGTTTTTATTCCCACTTCTGATGGAGTGAACTGAATTCTCTTTTGGCATTACTTACTGTATCAACAATGAGATTTATGCAGTCTCAGTGCATTTAAATTCTGTGCTGTACTAAAACTGAACTACCCCAATGAAGGGTAGCAGAAAAACTGCTAAGGTTTAACTGGAAGCATCTTTAGTAATAACAGCATGCGTGAGATAGAAGGAACCCAGCTTGGCCTTTTGCAGCCCATTTGAGTTTTCCAAGTTTTGTAGTTGAAAGCTGTAAAAGCTATTTTTATTAGTGAACTGAGAAAATTAGATAAATCCTCTGAGACTTAAAGCATGTGGAAACCTGTTCTGCCATTCTAACAAAGTCATTTTTCATGATGCAACTGCACTAAAACAGTTCCTTTTGTGAAACAATTAAATTGTTAAATTATTTTTGCGTATGAGTAGAACACATTTAATAAAACTCACTTGTACCCTTTTTACACATTCACATAATAAACACTCTGCTTGCACTATATTCTTGTGGCTTTCTTTGGCAAAATTTGGCATATACTGTGGGCCGATATTTTGTTTATTACATGCAATATTTTAAAGAACATTTGTGGAAAGGATATAAAAAATAAGATTCATATGCATGTGCACGTGCATATTAGAGCTGAGACTGCCAAAGGAGCACGGAGAACCTAGACCCCTAATCCTGATTGAAATTCCACGGAAGGCAGGCTCCCGTGGCAATCCCAGACTATGTATAGAACAGAATTTCTCAGCATTTATTCAGGTATGCACCTTAAAGCAAAATTTTGGTGTGATCAAGTACCGCACACATAGTAATGAGCTTTGCAATTTCCTGAATAGCTTTTATGAGGAGGGCTCATGCTTCTCTTTCTCCTCCCTTTGCTGTTTATGTCCGACTTTGCGTTTCCCACTCCCTCCTTCTTAAAGCCTCCGCAGCGACCTGATGGACTTAGCAGGAACCGGGGTCATCGTGGTGATCAACGACTTGGGCTGTTGAGCATTCAGCCATTGATCACACTGAATAGATTCATATATCTTAGGCATGCCATCACAAGCAGCTGCTTCTACTTAGCCTGCCAGCTTTCTGTCACCTCCAGCATCCAACGAAGTTCAGAGGCAGTGTGAGAAGGTTATATAATTCTGTCGAGAGATCATGTCTTTGATTTTTTTCATCTCTTAGACCTCCATGTCTACCCTTTGGGGGTCTATCACAGACTGAGAACTTCCAATATATTACATACCATAACACAGCAGTATAAAGAGTGCTATATAAAACATATAAACGTCCTTCCTTTGAACAGAATAGCAGGAGCCTTCACTCCTTTCTTTTATGAAAGACCATTACCTAACGCTGAAGAGAAACCACAGCTGTATTCATGTGTGCACGCACATGCTCTGCTTGTAATTTGAAACACATTCCCATAAACTGTCAGATATTATCGTATCTAGTGTTCCTTCTGTCTCTTATTTTTAAATATTCTGTGCCCAATTTGTAAGAGTAAAAAATAACTTTAATTGCTTGGCTAAAATATTCAGTTTCACAACTTTACTGGGAAAATAAAATATACTTCACTGAGTCATTAAAAGGACACTGGGAACTTGAATGCCGCTTTCTCATCTAAAAACTTGTCATGCAGTGTAGCTGAGAAAGATTAAAGACCTTTTTTTGCTCTATTTTTTTGCTGTTTACTTAGCGCAGGTAGTTTGTGCTCTGGCTCACATACACTGAAGTACAAAGCTGCCACAATTTTGGACGTTACCACTTCCCAGCATTATGCCCTGCCCCTCTGCTGGAAGATCATAATCCCGTCGACAGTCCAGAAGACTGGGGCAAAGGCTCTTTCACTGGCAGTTTAATTTAACAGGCGATGTGAACGTAGGTGGCTCAAGTACAGGCACATGCTTCTCTCTCTTGTCCCTGTAGGTTGACAGTAATTTCCAGCAGAACTGTAAGATGGACAGCTGTGAGCATGAATATCCGAAATCATGGCAGCTACATCTGGCAGAGCTTGTCTGTCAAAGACCCGTGACTGAAAGGTTGGTTGGCAGCGCGGTCTCCGCAGGCAGGGCTCTGCTGGAGAGAGGCACTGGAAAGCTCAGGCCTAAAAAACCTCTCCAAACAACAGGCAGCAGTCAAAGAAAGAAAATAACCACAGTGCACAGGACAAAGCAATGCTGTAGTAAAGTCCTATTGTAAAGTTTTAAAATAACGCTAAAATGATTCACAGGACTCAGGCTGGCTGTATGCACTGGGCTGAGTTCCTGTTAGAGAAAAGGATGTGAGGGGGAGAATATGAAAGTGTTCATGATTGATAATGATGGCTATGATAGTAATATTCTCTGGTCTTCTAAACGATGCTTCCAAACATTCACAGAGAAAAAAAAAAGTGTAGACATTTTCTAGCAATTAGAAAAAACCCTCCAACATTCAAAAGATTTTTTTTTAAATTGGTCATCTTGAAAAAATTCAAATTGACAGTGTCCCTTTTAATGATACACTTCAAAGCTTTATGAAATCTTCCTGTCAAATGAGGCTACTACTTTAACACATATTCAAAGAGGTGTATGCAGCTTGAAAATGGATTAAACAGCCAGGAAAAGAGGTCATATTCTGTTATACGAATGCAGTTCCAGGGCTTTAATGAATCTGGAGAATTTAACAATAAACATGGTACATAAATTAAGTTGATTTACTATGCAATCTGCTACTTAAAAAACAATGAAATAAAGACTTAAGGCTTCCTGTTCCACCACCTTGCCATTTTTATACTTTATCATAATAAAAAATGAAAAGAAAGTGATATCAGTCAGTATTGCAGGATTCCATATTAGCTTTTCACATAAACCAGGTGCAAGCTATTAAGAATATGCTTCCTCTGTTTTTTAAAAACTCTTCGTCTGTGTTGTTTATAGCCATTCAGTTAAAAAGGAAAGAAATGTCCAAATCTCATCTATACAGTTTGGTATTTTTGGTGTCTGTCTTGGCTATCTGGATGCAGCAGCTCTGTTCCTGAGTACTTGGTATCTTGTAAGGCCCATCTGAGTTCACATTGGAAGACAAAAAATTTTAATAGAAAGTTATGGGAGTGCTGTTTTTAAACAGAGCCATTTTAATTGAAATTAAAACAAATGCAAACACATCTCTCCATGTTAGGTTTGGTATAACCCATTTCAAAACAAAATCCGTCACTTGGACTAAAACTAAGGTGACATTGTCACTTTAAATCACAACTCTGTATTTCAGCAATTGGCATCTCATGAAGTGGTTGTGCCACTTGCAAAATATTCAAGGACAATATTAAACAACATCTACAACCTTCCTAATGTTATTTAAAAGAAAAAACAAGTTTTTCATCTCTCTAATTTCTTTGCCTCTTCAAATACTGTTATTAACATTCTTTTTCACACATCCTCCTTCCTCCTTTTCTTTCAATTTTAATTATTTTTTCTTTCTAAATTAATCCTTTGTTTGAACTGTTACTTTTGAGAGAGAAGAAAATTGCACAGTGAACAGCTGAATGTTTGCCGGTTTGCTTTGGGTCCTTTCGTGCTCCTCCTCTGAGGCCAGATCCTACAAGGTGCTGAGCATCAGGCAACTCACTAAAAGTTGAGGGTGCTGGGAATATCTAGGAAGAGCCAAGCATATTGCAGGATCATGCTTTGCATAGCAAGTTCTCCAAGTGATGACTATTTATGTTTCACTGAATAGACTTAGCATAAATTTTAACATCTCTGATATGATTGGGTTTTTTTATGGGCAAAGAGGAGATATTTTCCATGACCGTATCACTCAGCACTTTGAGAATGAAGCATATAGCAATGCCACCCAAAAAGTCTGGCAAAGAACCAGATGTCATAGTTACAAACGCACACAAAAATTGGAATACATTAGAGGCAATTACAAGGTATGTAAGCTCTTCAGTGCTCAGTAAGGATCCGGATCATTGTAAGTCCTGTCTTAATCAAATAATAATTCAAAACAAACTTATGCACAATCACCAAGAAATCACGGAATCGAAGCATGAATGACCCCCAAAGTACTATACACATTGTCCTGTTCACCTGGGTTGGTTTTTTTATGTTGGTGCAGCATTAGGGAGTATTGTAAATGTACATACTAACTAAAATAGAAATTTCAGTCTTTTTAAAGAATCTTTTGAATTAAATCCAGTAATGTTAACCTAAATTTCTTATAATTTTTCAAGGTGTTATACAGATAGTATACATATTTGCTATTTCTCCACTTCTCTCAGATAGACATTTATGATTTCTTTCACAGATACAGTAAATAGCCACAGAGCCTGCAGCTGGACCTGACTAGCGCCCGTATCCTTCAAATCTGAATTGTGCCGGACATTGTGCCGGGGACGCCCACCGCTGCCCTTGCTGCCGTCTGCCTCATGCAGGCAAGGCTGCAGCAGCTCTGTGGAGGCTGCTCTCCCCCTTACACAGTGGTGGTGTGACACGATAAGTCCCTGCAGGATAGAAACTCACACAGCTCACAGTTATCTTGAGTTAACTTCAGCAGAGGCATATTGAAATCTTTGTGGTTGAAAGCTGTATAAATTTTCCCATGCTTTTCCTTGATATAAGAAAATTATGTTTATGGCTATGTGTTCACAGTTACCTCTATCCTGATAACAACATAACCCACAGATATATTGTTACTTTTTCACTTCAAATGTGGACAGTCAGATTATACCTAATGTACCTATACATATCAATATAATACAGTGATTTATGTTTATGTATAATGCTCTAGTTACACAATATAATACAGAATCTGTCTTTATGAAGGATCCCCAATCATATAAAAATGTAACTTTCATCCTCTTTTTGAAACCTGAATCAAACAGCCCCTCCTGATCACAAAAGTATCAATATGGACAAAGACATATTGCAGAAACAGCGTGCATATGGACGTGATGAAAAGCTGAAAAATTTTTATATGAAATGTGGTTTGAGATGTGGTTTGTCTGATACATAAAAGGCTCTGCCAGTTATTTGCTAACTCCATGGGAAAATCTCAAGCAAGCAAAGAACCTTTAGAAACCTAACTTAAACACTGTCCATTTCCTGCATCCACCAGGTACACAGCAAGGCCCGCGGACTAGAAATAGTGCTGTAAACCTCACCCTGAATACCAGTAATCAACTGGGATGTTTCCAGGGAGCTCTTGGTAAACACTGTGCTGATGATAGACTCCCAGTAGACTCCCCGTGCAATAATTTGTTTAGAAAATGCTAGCAGTACGTTTCCATTCAAGAATAAGTATAACCTTTATCTGATTACAGAATGACTTATATGGTAAAAATCTATTAAAATGTAGCTATGTTGCCTTTCAAGGCAGAGAAATGGCAAGCATTTTTTCTGAATCTACACAAGCTAAAGAGTTAAGAAATAGTAGAACAGGAAGAGAAAAAAAAATAGGAAAAACAAATTGTGAAGAGTTCTTGCTCCTAAACAATTCTTGCTCCTTTTGAACTATTTTACTCAGCTTATATCAGAAAATATTAATGAAAATACTCACCCCTTCAAAAATTGTTCTATTTTAGCAATTAAGAACAGCTTTTCCTAATCATACACTTTTTGTTTCTGTTTTGTTGTTTTATATCTGCCTTTCCAAACATAAACGTATGTGCACATAATTTTTTTGAGTTTCATATCTTCTTTCATCTCATCTCTTACTTCCATCTTTGTTTTTTGGACATCATTTCTACTGCTGGTGCCTTGCATACTTTGAGCTTTCAGTAGCTTAGACCTGAGGATTATACTACCCCTTTATCATTTACACACACACACACACACAAAAAAGAAAATTATATTTCTAAATATAAAACTTCATGTCTTCTCTTTACATACTTACATAGGTCTGCCATAATCAGTCTCTCAGACTTTCCTGTCATTAACATCTTTACTGGCCTGTACTCTGCCTTCTTTCTTTCTGCTTCATGTTCATCAACTGCCTCCGCAGATTAAAAAAAAAAAAAAGCGAACTGCTTTGATTAAAAAGATACAACCCAGGTTAAAGAATGTTTTATTTTGGTTTAGCTTCTTAACTTGTTCTTAATCAATTTAAGCAAAATTGAAAACAGTCACTTGAAGATCAATGCAAGAACATCAAAAAAGGGATTTGAAAACATTTTTGTACAACAATATAAACTCATATTTTTAATGAAAATATTTAATTTCTGAGTAGACATATCCTTAATAATAAATAATATCTGTCTTTCCTAGTGTATTCCACATGTAGATCACAAAGCACAATTAATCACTGAACTGAAATTTCATAGAAGTGGCACCACAGAGAGGTAAAATGGTGCTCAGCCATCAAGTCAGGTACAGAATCTGAAACTGGACCACCCTGCTGCTCTCTCCACCTGCCAACACTGTCTCCTTCCTGGTTTTGTTTTCTTCAGGTAAACTGCTGAGGATACTGAGTGAGATAGGAGATAAGAGGAGATCTAGACCGTATTCTAAAATGAATGTCGAAGTGGCATATTGAAGGTCTTCTCAAGTACATAGGCAAACTGGTTGCATATGGGAGCTCAATATGAAACTCAGCTGAATGAATATGGGAGCTGAATGGAACAAAACTCTGAATTATATCTAATTTCTACAATTTCATGCTTATCTAAACATCATTTGGACTATTCCATAGAACCAGACAATCTAGAAACTTTGCAGATAAAGCTAAATTAAGATGCTTGACTGGGTTCTTAGAACAGAAGTTTACTCAAAATGCTGTTACAGAACATATCTGCTTAAAGTCATGAAATCATGGCAAGACTGAGATCATACTGTGTAAACATCAGATTAGGGCAAATTCACTGACAATTTCAATGCTTTAATGATTTTCTGAAGTTTAGTGGAGTCTTTAATAAGTTTGCTGTATTCTTCTGGGTTGTTTCTTATTATATTGTGTATGTCAGTTGTTATCCATAACAGGCACACTGTGGTTTTATGATCTGCCCTGCTTCCCCTACATCCCCTTTCATTCCCCAAAACTGACATAACACATATTCTATCAGCAAGAAAAGCTTCTGGTGAATTTTTTCATCCTATTTACCTTTTAATAGTCATTCAGCATCAGCATGTATCTATATATCAGCAAAAATTTTCTTTTATCTTGTGAATTTCACACATTAGATGGTCGCCTCTCCTGGAAAGACACCAGATTAGTTTATTCTATAGACAGTTCACAGTGGAGTTCTCTTTTTGAATAACTTCCTAATAAGTAAATGAATGTACTGGTTTCCGCTGATTGAAAGTGCCTCCATCAGGGTACAAAGGCAGACTAAGAAGCCTTTTCATATTTCATCTGATCTCAGGCCATTGATTTGATTCTTTATATAATACTGAATAGACTTCAAGATTCTGTAATTAACATTCAGGGTACTGCTAGGACATGATCTTAGCACTGTCTCTATTATGGAAGTGATTACTTCTTTTTTCTTATGGCCCTGCTTCTGCCAGCTGTTCTGCAGGTTTACGAAAAACTGTGTGTTTCTGCCCTCTGTGCTCTGAAATTGCTGTATCAATGGAATTATTTTCCTTTAGACATCAGACTATGAAAACACTTACTTTTAAATAGCAAACTAAAATGCTGTTTTTGAAATTGTCTTACAATTAGCCTAGATGTTATTTTAATTTATTGTCTTAATACTTTTCTAAGGAACACCAGGATTCTTAAGAAGTTGCTAGATTTGCATGGGGTTGTCTTTTTAAATAATTGTAGTTATCATTATGTGTCATTAAAATGAAAATATCTGAATTGCTTCAAAATAACATTTATAAGAATTTGAGAGTAAATGACACTAATGATGAGAGCACCTCAAAGGATATAATTTAACAATACACAAAATAAGGAAAGCACAACACAAAATTCCCATATCAACTCAAGTTCCAAGGACCTGTATTGGAGCCAAGATACCTGGTGTTTTATCTAAACCTCCAGGAAAACAAATTCCAAACACTAAAATGTTGAAGATGGAGGATCTAGCTACTGAAATCCTTCCTTAGGGGCTCAAACCAGAGTTTTAGGGCACTGAGTTAGCATTTTTGATAGGGATCTCACATCAAATTGACCTTTCCTGATGAAAAGATGCATTACCTGTACCCAGCTGCTAACCCTGCCTTGACCTGCCCCAAGTCCCAAGGCTATGGAGGTGTGATATACTGTTTTCTTTCTTGTCTGCAGCCGTTTTCCCAGCCAAGGTAATTCAGATGCATATTGTCAGCAGTGAGGGAGGCCACGTGATTAAGTGGGGAGAAGGAAGGAGAAAGAGCACCCTGACTTTAATCCCGATTGAGCCACTGGAGGAATGGGTGACTTTGAAGAACTGCCTGGCTTCCTTAAAGCATCATCGAGTTTACTGGGCAAGATAAGAAGCCCTGCTCTGAAAACCTTGGCCATACCACCCAAGTTAAGCATTGCGTGTAAACAAATGAAGAGGAAACAAATCTCTTTTTTTGTAAAATGTTCCTAAAGAACATTGTTACTGAGCCAGCCAGGGCTCAAGAAATGCAGCTAACAGCACTCTGCAGATATAAAAGCAGTGACAGATCCCTTCTTTCCTGAGCATAGGTGTATCATGCTGCTAATGCGCTCAGACTTCTGCAGGAGAAGGTAAAACCTGATGATTGTTTACCGTAGCCAGACAGGAAAGGTTGCCTATCCACCAGTGATTGAGCCCCAGCAGCACTGGCCTTTCAAACAGAAAGAGGCTAAGGAGATATTTATAAACTAAGCAGCATTTTGTTCCTTGAGGGAAGTGCACCCTTAAGCTGAAACATGGGCAGGATGCTGCTAAACACCCTGCCTCGTAAGAGCCTCTTCTCACAGGTAAAGTGGTGGATAGTAAACAAAAAGGGATATAAATGTAACACATTTATATAAAATGCGATAAAACATATTTTGATACTGATAAAAGTATGAGCAAAGGTTCAAATAAACTTACTGCATCAATTTTATAGTACTTGTGTACTGAAGAATCCATTTAAATAATTATTTGCTTCAGAAAATGCTTCGGAGATGGCAGAGAAATATATGGTTCTGTTCATTTTTGATCTCCACAAAGTGTAGTTATTTTTGGAAAGACAGTTGTTAAAAATATTAGTGTTATTGGATGGAGCAGCACAGTTTACAGTAATTGCTACTGGAGTCTTCCTGGTGATTGGCTGTCAATATTTTCACATGAGACTCCCAGCAGAAAAATGTGCTCTTTAGCCTGTACTAAACCAAAAAAATACAGAGAATTCATGTGAGGAACTGGGAAGTAACATTGTTTCATTTACGGTGAAAACCACTGCAGTTACAGAGCTAGCACGCTGGCTGCCTGTCCCTATGTTCTCTGAAAATAGAGTTTGCTTTGGTCTGAAGTCCTCCAGTAATAAAAAAATGTTCTCTTACCAGCCCTACGAAGAGGGGAAGTGACATCACCCTGAAAATAAATATAGAAATGGGTTTTCTGGAAATATTTATACTTTGTTCATGGATAAAGTGCTGAATGTACAGCCAAGGAGAGCCCACTGCTCAGCTTGCACCACTTGAAAAGGGGTTTTCAAACTTGCAAGGATTCTCACTCCAGGGACTTTTTTTTCTTTTAAAATAACTGACTCTTGACACAACCTTGTCTGTTTTAAAGGCCAAACATTTTCCTTACTCCCAAGTGCTTTGTGAGCCTTAGGGATATATTGTCCCTGGCAAAACCGAGATAGCAATATCCTGGGAACGGGTGATTTCCATCAGGGACAAGGAAATCGCTCCAAACCACATTTCATTCTGGTTACGGCATTTTAATGAGATTTGCAAACCCTTCTGGGATAGTCACAAGAAACGTTCAGCACCAAACCCTCAACCAGAGTCCTGAAAGTTATTCTAATGTCTCAGCAGAGGATGGATCCTAGGACTCCAGCTTTGCTGTGATATTTCTTACATTGTAATTAGCATTGACTAATTAAGGGGTGACTAAGTATTGACCTCCCAATTAATGCTGAAAGAAGCCGGATGACTGGAAATACCTACCAACATTTGAGAAGGAGCTTCTCCTTAATTGTTTCCTGGAAAACAGCTTTCAAAAATGTTTTTCAATAACTTCCAAACCCCTTCATGATATGGATTTCAACTTAATCAAGAGAGCTACTCTTATTCTAACTAACACATAACATCCTATGAGAATACAAGCAAGTATTTATATGGGAAATAATAAAATAGTAGCTAGCGATATAACTCTTAATGTGCAATAGGAGTGTATATATGTGAATGCAAATGAAGGCACCATCATCTCTCTCTCTGTTTCATGCCTCAATCACTAATAGCTTGTTTGCAGACAGCATTGCATGCATCCAGATATCGCATTGCCTCGACTTAGAGTGAAAAAGCAGCTCATTGAGAACAGGTTCTGTGACACCACAAGGATAAAATAATAAAGGGTCTAAAATGACTTTTAAAAGAAATAAATGGTTAAGAAGCAAGTCTTTAGGGGAAAAGGTGATTTTAGTTTCATCAGAAATGAACTGCGATTCAGATTGTGCTGTTTTTTCAGTTTACACATTTTGAATTAATGTAGCATGAATTATGTTGCATAAAACAATGAAAATACATGAATTCTGCTCATAGAAATTACTCATCCGTCAGCCAGTGTCAGGTACACTCAGAAGCACATGCATTAAGTTCTGCACTGTAAGTTCAAATCGTTTGTACATGAATAATGCTAGTTGCAAAAATGGAAAAAGGAAGAGATAAGGGAACTTTGGGATCCTTCTGCACTGACTTTTCTTTGACCCAGGAAAGAACAATGAATGTTTGCTTTCCCTTGGAAGGGGTGCCGACAAGGCTACACAAACAAAGAAGCAGAAGCTCAGCTGGTGCAAATTAGGACAGTTGCATTGACTTAATGGAACTGCATCCTTTCCATTAGCTAAAGATGTGGACACAAATATTAAAGGTTCCCCTGTTATACTTTTTTCAGTACAAGGATCAATCATGAATCCTTCCACAAATCTTCAAACAGGGCTTTTCCCAAGTGATGATTTTGCAGATCTGAGCCTGATTTTCTGCAGAGCTTTCTTGAATTTCCTGAAATATTTGATTCCTCACACAACAGTGCTTTTCTGCATTTGGCTTCCGCATTATTTTGTTGATTCTGTAGTACCGCAGGAAAAAAAAAATTGGCAGTCCTTTCAGTTCCTTCTCAGTTCACTAGCACTGTGCACTCATCAGTAATGTTCAAGGGGGCCTGGCCATGCACAGCCGTATGCTTCATTCATTCCTTCTCCCAAAAAATAACTACAATGTCAGAAAATGAGTAGACAAAGGCCAAGTCTGTAGTTACCTCGATAAAAAAAGGCTGTACTCTATTTTTAAGAATTCCTTTCATATGGAGAAACAAATTCCATCCACATAAAAGCATATTAAAAAATTAAGGTGGATCATAAAAAGAACAACATTCGCCATTTTTACTGCTATCTGAAGATATATCTTCTATACAGGTCTGAAGTGAAGTGATACCATATTTGCCTGGAAACAGAACTTTTTTTAAAACGGTAAAGGAAAGCTTGTAATAGCTTGTTCATTCTCATCAGTGCTATTAGTGTTGAGTAACCTCTGCCCTTGTAAATCCATTGATGTCAGAGGTTTCTGTGGATCTCTTTCTAAATGAGTGTAGAGTTTGGCATATTGGCTAAATGGGCAGGCTCAAAGGATCCTGGCATACTGTTCTTGGACACTGCTATTGTCTTTTCTATTAGAAAGTCCAAGAGTTTTCAAACACTATTGTTCGGCAAATGCATTTTGGAAGAGAGCCAAAGGACTGCTCTCCTACTGGCTCTTGGGAAGACTGGTACTCCAGTAGAAATCAATAGAGCCCAGTAAAAACAAAGGAAAGCAAATGAAGATTTCTGTTAGTGACTGTATGACTTCTAAGCTTACATGTGTGCTGCCACAGTAGCTTGTTTTCACTGTTTAATGATACTTAAATTGAACACACTGTTAGAGGGATTATAACAAAGAAGAGCTTACGAAAAGAAATGTAAAAGAGAATAGAAAAAATTAATATGAAGACTGCAGCAAGAAGAAGGAAACAAAGAAGCAGAACTGGGAGAGTAAACTGATCAGGAAAGTGAGGAGAGTCTCATGACCCGACACGAGCCCTGGGAATGGATCTTTCAGAATAAAAAAGGAGACTGAACTGTTATAAAACTTTATTTTCAGGAGAATGAAAGAGCATAGGTTCCTTAATGTTAATTTGAAAAAAGCATTTTTCCTGAGGCAAGGGCAGCTGGATGCTTTTTGTTAATAAAGCAAGAGCTGATCCAGGTAGAATTCCCTAGCAGTATGTGTATCTTTGTCTGTATCCCTTTTGCAAGGGTCACATGAAATCACTATTAAGTTATTTCTTGCTGTTCTAATTTTGATGTTTTGCTGAAGTTCAGAAAATGGCTGCCAGCCTAAACTGTGAGCTGCTTTAAATCACTTCTATCCAGGTGATGATGAATGCTCTCTAGATTTTATCTGTAAAGTGGAAAAAATAAACAAGAATACATTACTCAACCCCTAAGATTTTTTAGAAGCTGAAATTCATCTATAGGAACACTTGAATCCTGCCTACCACCCACTGAAGTGATTAGGAATTTCAGCTAAATAAAGAATGAAGGTGAGACTGAAATGCCCATGTAATCAACCTTCACAAAAAATCTAATACAAAGTTAAAACTCTTTTGAGATAAGTGCAAACATGAGATCACTGAAATAACACTGAAAGAAATGAAGGAGACTTTTTAAAATTCCCAACCTGTGCTTTCCTCAAAGTATAATTCAAAACTGATTAAAAGTATTAAACCCTCTTTATGCAAAGGGTTAATAACAAAATTCAAATAGTAGTGTGGTGTCCCACGGATACTCAATAATGAAAATTCAAATGCTCATTTCTTTAAGCCTTTTGTGTCCCTTTTCTAGATAATTGGGTTTTTGCCTAATTTTTGAGGCTATTTAATAACACCTCCTGCTAGACATCTCATGTAAACTCAGCAAGAGGAGGCATCCTGAGTAATAGAAAAGACTTCTGCTCATTTTAAAGCTCAAATTCATACTTTTCTTAACAAAGGAGATCCCCACTGTTAGAGTTTGGCAACCGCCGGGCCAACTGCATTGGGGAAGATTGGATTAGGAGGGGCAGCTGACTGTGCAGCAAAGTCTCCACTCTCCAGCAGGATTTTTATGTAAATTCCATTACAATTCATGCTTTTTGGAGATAATGAAATGGATACAAAACACTCCAAGGTTTCCAAGTCAGCAAAATAATGAACAGGGGCATTCAGAAAGCTGATTTAATACGTTTTTAACATTTGGACCCTTGTATGAATAGGATTGGCATTTGTGCAATGTATCACATGGAATTTGCTTTTAATACCACTGTCTAAAACCCATAGCTTCTCAGGTTATTAGTGATGTGTGAACATCAGCTATCAAAAGTTTTTCTCAGTTTAAGCTCTAGTAAGCTGTATCATTTTCCATGTGTTTGCCTGAAGACAACTTTTACCAAAGGATCAGCCAAATATTTTTGGAAAAAATAGTATTTTCAACTCAACAGCTTTAAACAACTGCCTGTGAATACGTCACAGCACTTGTTATCAATGAGCTCCAAATAAGAAGAGTCTGGGGTCAAGAGAGGCCATTACCATGATGTTCTACTCTGTTCTCCTGCATGATGTATAGAATTTAACTTGTCAGTATTTGCTCTGATCATCGTGCATTTGAACTGGAAGTTGGATGAATGCTTTGATATTTCTTCAAATTTGTACATTTACTGATTAAAAAATTAAAATATGTATGTATTTGTAAAAGTGTACATAGATAAAGACCTAACATATGTAAGCACACACTAAGCGTTTTCAGACCAGAAGTTCTCTCACAATGTCAAGTTCTGCCTTTCTTCCAATTCAGCTGATATTGAAAACCTCTGGATGCAAAAGATGCAGTGAGAAGACTTCCACTACATTAAAGTACCCATGCCATCAGGTTCATTTATCAGCTTATGATGTAGAAAGACAAAAGACATTGTGGGAGGGCCAACACAGAACATAATACACATGTACTACTTAAGAACTGTGCCAGGCCTTTGGGTACTTCTCTTCTGGGGTTTGTGTGTTAATTTTAGTATTAACCTATTATTTGTGATAGGCAGGTTCACAGTGCTCAACAGGAATATCTATTTAATGGCAACATTCAAAGCAAAACTGTACTGCTAGTATTGATAGTGCTCTGTGTTTGTATACACAACTTCCCTATTGATATAAATTCATCTCTTAGGGTAAAGGGGAAAATAACCACTTTTAGGAGCTGAAAGAAGGAAATTATTAACAATTATCCGAACTACACATGTAGAAAGGTTAGCAAAATCCATAAATTATAAAATACCAGGGCCATTTATGTCTAAAATAGTACGCTTCCTATAACCTTTTGGTTTAAGTAAGTTTTCTTTCAAACAAGCATCTATTTATTTAAATAAAAAAAATCTCAGGGAATATTCACAATAAAGTTTCTCTTCAACACATATAATCAAAATAGAAATGAACTAGTGTTCCAAAAATCTTTCAAAAAGGATTCAACCAAGATCTGAACCACAACAGAGTTTGTGTGATGTGAACATCTAGCTATTAAGGTTCATTATGATGATCAGTGAGGTTAAAAGGTGAATTTATGAATTAAAGTTTACAAGTTCTCTTGTTTAATGAAAAACATTGAGAGGCTGCAGAAAGTAAAATCTGAGAAACAGCTATTCTTATTGTTTAGACCACAAGATCACACTGGTCATATTGTATCATTTAAGAGTAAATGTAATAGGCTTTTCTGAAACAAACAAAAGCAGTAACAAGTTATAAACAAATGTGATTTGTGTTTTTTTGTGGTTCCAAGTTGCTCATTTGGTTGTAATCACAGACCTTGCTTTTTCTAGGGAAACATTTTGCCAAATACACTAACTTCAGGAATAAAAAAGAATGTGAGAAGCAACACAGAGAGAAAACACATTAAGATCCAGCTCTGCCTCCATTATACTAAGCAGTAATTACTCTGGAAAGTGCTATTAAGCTAACTACTCAGTGGACCAGTTCGGCTACCAATATTCATAGACTAACATACTAGCCATCCGTTAGTCCTCCTGGGCCATGCTCTGAACATCATTACACGGTAAGCAGTTACTAATATGAATAGTCCCACTGATTTCAATACAATTATTCAGAAGAAAGAAACATCGCAGGATGGGTAAAGCCAGTATCAAAATCAATCTCAACAGGAATAAGGATGGCAGAATCAAGTCCTCTGGGAGCAGCCAGCTCACTTAACGCTATAGTCAAACACAGTGAAGAGCATTCATGTCTGATAGACTAAAAACTGGGATGGAAAAAAGCTTCTAATTAAGAATGATAGAAAAGTAGTTGAAAATCTTATTTCTTTGTGCTAGAAGAAATAAGAATATACTTAAGATACAGCAGAATCAAAAGAAAAATAAAAAAGCCACTCTTTTTTCTGTGTTCAGGAAATGATCAGAGTTGAGTTGCTCTTTGTCACAGAGATATAATACTGTTTTCAGGTGGTCATTGTTTCCATGTCACCTCTGAACCACGCAAAACCCTTGTCAACATGCTCCTCAAATATTCTGTTGTTTTCTTTCAGTGAGTGATTTATAACATTTCACAGCAAGGAATGTGCCACGTCCATTAAACATTAATACTGAGTTACAGTTTTCTAAATCATAGCTATCCGCTTTGTAGTCTTATGCCTGACTTGTGTTTCAGAAAACGAAAAATATATTTTTCTGTACTGTGAATTATTTATTCAGCACTGGGCTCTACTGAAATCTCCTGAAAACAACGGGAAAATGTCTTTTTGTTTGTTTTTAAAAACACCTGAGTTTGTTTGAAATACACAGTGAGGCACATTGTAAATATGATAAACCATTTGATGAGACCTGAACTGAGACCATAGCACAATACATCCTCATAGCTAGGAGGGCTCATGAGGGCTGCCAGAAGAATTTCCTCCGAAGGAAAAAACCTACAACAGCCTTACATGGAGGGATGTGAGATATCCTGAGAACTGGGATTTTTCTTTAAACTGGAGAAAAATAGACCTGGGGGTTTTGACACAGAAGAGAGATGTTTCCACTGGACACTTGCTCTCCAGCTGGCCCATCACATTCATTGTTACTGCTGCCTCTGATGCCTTCTGTGAACACAATTTACTAAATCACTTGAGCACGTATTTAAAATTATGTACAAGAATAATCCCAGTAAAGTGAATGGAACTATTTATGTGTTTAAAATTAGACGCATGCTTAAATGTAAGGCAGGATGAAGCACATAATCCTCTCAACGTGATATTTTCAAGTTGTACTTGAAGCTTGGCGAGTGAAAACATATACAGTCACAGAGCAATTCACAACACCTTAGCAATCTTGTCTCTGTGACACTCATTTCAAGCTATTAGACCCCAGGTCCATGGGGAAGATGACTTTGCAGCATGCTGGAGGTGTAGACCTCCTTGAGCACTTTTTGCTGGCTATGCGGCAGAATCTGCTATGCTCAGAAAAATGTATGTCTTAGGGGAAGGATTTGGAACTAATGCTTTCTAGAGCATTCTTAAACTCATGAAATCAAGTCATCAAAAAATTCTTTTAGAGCATTAGATTTTTCCTTACTGTAATCTAAGTAAAACCTTCCAGCTACCATCTAGTTATATTGGACTCCCCTCTTAACCACCCAGCACCCTAAGCATGGTAGAAAGCCCTGGTGCCTAGCAGAGAACTCTGGAATTCATTTGGGGACCCTGGGAAGCCCCAAACCGTGACTGCGTCTAGCATATACTGTTTATAGTCAATTTTGTAATCTATGATAGTTATTACGTTTCAAATACAAAGAAGAAGTCTGCACTAAATAATGTGAAAGAGAAGACAAAGAAACCCCATCTCAACATGTGCAGTAGACAATAAAAGCATTCCTGTACAGGCACATGAGGAAATTAACAGCATTCCCCACATATTCATTCAAAGCAGTGAACATGCTGTGCTGGATGCACATATGCATTAGAGAAACAAAATTGCTTTAAATAATCAAAATACACAAAGGAACATTTTTCTGTGTGGCTGGAAATAACCCTGACAAATGTTAATGTTTTGCAAATGAAAAACATTCTTTAAGAAACAACAGAAAAAACCAGTAAATTTTCAGATGCACACAAAGTAAACTCCTATATTAATCTCTGTTATACTACCTAGATGTATACAAAACCCATTGTGTGATGGGCAAGTACATTCAAACTTTTTTTTTTTCTGAATTATGAATGTATTTTGACAAGACCCTGAGAAGGTCAACAGCATGATTAAAGATATGAAGAAGCTTCCATATGGCGAGATACTAAAGAAGAGTGGACTATCTGAGTTTAGAAAGCAGAAAGTTAGCAACAGATGTTGCTGGTGTATAAATTAATGAATTACTAGAAAAGACCTCTGTATTTTTCCCTGTCTATATCAACAGACAAAATAGTTCCGCCCAAATTTAGGAACACTGTTCTTTACTGTTCTGCTATTTCATTATTCAGCATATAATTAATCAGTGAAACGCATTGCTGCAGTAAAATACTGAGATAAATTGTTTGCAAACAGGATTAGTCACACATGGCTAAGACCAACATACTGATTAAAAACTGGACAGGACTATATACAACTTCCATTTCTCGGGCTACCAGTTTTGATGCCTTAGAACATAAGGCTGGCAACTGTAAAGTGCAGAAAAAAGCCTTGCACTGGTAATTTTTGGGTAAAGGAGAAAAAGCTACCTATGGTCTTTTGTCATTGTCTCCAGAAGGTACTAAACATCACAGAAGAAGGATAATTTTGCTACAACAATTTCTACATTACATTTGCCCACAAACTGTTTTTTCTAATTGAGAATAGTGACAATATATAATAAGTAAATAAAAAATGAAATTGAAAAGCAAGATTGAATTGTAGCTAGTGTCTACAATAAATGAAGCTCAAATCCTGCTGTTATGTTTCTGACAACTTTAATAATAATAGATCATCTTGGTTTAGTTGTGCACTGAGAGTGGGCTACAAGGTATGTCACCCACAAGAATGACTAATATGTTATGCTTATCACTTAAGAAGCAGAACTATCTGAATTCTGCTTGCTAACTATAGGGCAGTGCAAATTACCCTGACAGCACTGTGTGTTCTTTCTATACCTTGCTTACAGGCCAGGATTGCTTAGTCCCAATGTATTAATAAGTAAGTGCAAGTATTTCAACAATCAGCATTTTAGAATTTGCATGCAAACTCTCATGCTGTGTAATTATACACAGTGCTGGCACTCAAATTAATTAAAGCTGATTTCTCTGTGACTGCAAACTGGTCATATCCCCAGACTTGCTCTAGTATGAAGTCATCACCCTATATTCAACATGACACTTTATGTCCCTAGCATTCTTAGCAATGCTAATATGCAACAACTGTAAATTAGGCAATATTTTAGAGAGCAGCTGACAACCGCTGGTTAGTTGTTGAGTTCCCCCTCCCGACACTTTCCACATAAAAGTAAGAAACCAGTTATTTCCATTGTGCTTGCTTTGTAATTATCTCAACTAACAATGTAAACAAATTACATACATTGTTTCAACAGATACTCGCCCATATTTGATTAGGGGTTACAGAAAACTTATAAAACACAGAACCCAACAACAACATCAACACTGTTTGTTTGATGCTAACATGCAATTAGTCTCTGACAATTTCAATGTTAATTTAAAAACTCCTTCTCTTTCTCTCTTTCCCTGAAATGGCTTTTTATTTTTAAAAGGCATGCTTGTGCCGATCAAGAATAGGGAATTGGAAGGCAGAGCAGAAGAGCTGACAGTTAGATCTGATTAAGATTTCAGGAATCCTCATCAAGTAGAGTGGAACTGTAGCAGAGACAGTTCTTCGCAGCACAGATCCATAAATGTGGACTTCTGGGGCAGTACTGAGTTCCAGCCTCTTTCACAATAAAGTCGTCTGCTCTGGTTTTATAATTCAGCTGAAAGAAGTCCTTTCTTAATACAATTTTTCAGCAGAGATCTCCTCTGAGAAATTAAAATATTATAGTGATCTTTTATCTCACAAATATGTCTGCAATAGGAGCATTCTCCTATAAAAATCAGAAATAGAAAAAAATATAATCAAGCCCATTGGTATTTTGCGTTTACAAAATTTCATATAGAATGCTTCTTCAGCTACAGAACTAAAGTGCTCCTACAGAGATTATGACTTTATTTCCTTGGAGCCATAGACTGCTTGTGGTACAGAGCCACACTCTGAGAGCTTCTCCGATTTGTACCAGTAGATCTACCATAGCCAGGGACACCGACAGTTTAAAAAGATGATCTAACTCTCCCACTAAACTAGAAAGCACACTTCCAAGTAAGATCAGATCTTTTCTCTCCACATAACCTGGCCCTAGGAAAAGGCAGAGTCAATTCCTTCAAAATATGACAAAAGAGAAATGCACGAGTTGATATCCTGATAAAGTAGCTGATGTTGTCTGAAAAAGGACAATGAAAAAAGGATATTCCCTCCATTAGTGCTACGGTGATCACTTATTTCTTTGTAGCATTGCATTTACTGATTACTTTTGTCCTTGTCAACAATTTAAAGGAAGGATATGTTTTTTTAAAATCACTTTTAATGTGAGGTGCTGGGAAAAAGTCTATGACACAACACCATTACTTTTGTAAAGCACAAAGGTCTAACTTCCCCAGACACTTCTTGTTTGCCAAATACAGTTAACTGTGGCAGTAATGACAAAAGGCTTGGTTCAATATCATGCCAGTGCATCACTTGAAAAGAGTTACCCTGATTTACACTGGCAAACATTGGTTCAGAAGGAGGACTTCTGTATGCTAACAATTTTGATCAGCATAGTAAGTTATCTTCTCTCCATTAACAGAGGAAGCACTGAAATACCATGAGGAGAGCAAAACCCACTTTCTTTAGCTTGAATTGAAACACCATTGTGGCTGTTATGCTCATCCCTTCAGTGTTGAGCATGTTCAGCTTCTGTTGGATTTAAGGTCCATTTCCATCACTTATAAAAAGGTATAAATCAGGACAAGACATGTCAGCTCAAATTGCTTTGACATAGTAAAAACATGGAAATGCTAGAAAGACTTATTTTGGGTTAACAGAAACTGAAAGCATCAGAAATATAGGGAGATAAATATAGACTTGACAAATATTTGCAGAATCAATTGAGCTTAAGCAATAAGAATATTTAGAATACCTTTGATAATATTTTAAAATTTAGCAAAGGCCATATATTTTGTGAGAAACTTAAGAACCAGTGAAACTAGGCAAAGGAAAAAACTATTCCCAGGTCATATCTTTCTAAATGTTGGCGTCTTCAAACGCTACAGTATATTCACATACTTCTGTTCTCTACTTGGACATACCAGGCCCAAGGACTTGTCTTTATTGCAATTCTGAATATCATCCTTGCCAGCATTGCTGCAGTTCAGATAGTAATAGAAACAAACATTATTTTCTGGAGTTTCTTGTTCGTTATAGCATGGCAATAACATTCTTTGAGCCATGTCTACAGTGCTAATCTATACAGGCTTAAGTACCAACATTGCTAGTACTCCAGTTGAGAGAGTTTTACACATGTAGCTGGAGTTTGCTCCCAGAGAAGGCATGAATCAATACAAAAAAATTATAGACTAAAAGGAATTATTGTGCAACCTTCCTTCTTCAACACTGGGGATACCATTCTTGGTGCTTTTGAAAGTTCAGTTTTATGGTACTGGCTATAAATGCTATAATCTCCATTAAACGTTTCAGAAGAAGACATCAGTGATAAATTGGTCCTACAATTGGGGCAGAACAGTTTCAGTGGCAGAGTAAGAACAGGATTTTGACCACAAAAGTCTTCCTGGGCTATTATTGCTTTCTCAAAAATGTCAGTGAACTCACATCCTTAGGATCACTTTAGGGTGGATCCTTAGATCAGCACACACCTCATTCTTAGCCAGGTGCAACTGCATGAGTTGGAATAGACAGGAATGAGACTAGAGGTCAGTCACTGATGCCCAGGCCTCTTTGCTGACCCATCACACAGGCCTTGTACATACAGAAGAAGGAGATGATAGATACAACTCAACAAAACATGCCTTCAGTATGAGGAGCTCTTCTATTGTGATGTCTGGAAGACCTCTCGTAAATGCTAAGATAAGGTGAGATATAAGATAAGATGAGCTCTGTTCACCATCTCTGAGCTTCACAGGCATGTCTCTACCAATCAATTTCATACTAGAATCAGTCGGAGAGAAGTAAACAGTCTGTGCCATCATGCTCCAGAGTGCTGCATTTCTGCCATTTGGAAAAAAAGGTAAGCACTATAGGACCATTAGATAAAAAGTATTATGTTGTTATCACTGTTACGAAGAAATAAATAGATGATCACTGAATTGATTAAGTAAACTATTGCCCTTCTTAGGAATTATTTAGATATGCCATGTCTGTCTAGAGCAAAAGAAAAGAACTCTGAGTATAGAACTTTAATGAGCCCATCTAATGGTTAATGCAGGAGCAGCTTCTTGAGAAATTACCAAAACCATGTGTCGTGGTTTGGGCCAGATTGGCCCAATCCGATGGAACGACAGATGCTCTCTCTCTCTCCTGCTCCGCTCAGGAGACAGGAAAGAGAGGGGAAAGAAAAGAGAGAAAAAGAGAGACTTAAGTGTTTAGTAGGAAATGAAATATACAAAGCCGTATCAAGCTCCCAGGATGACAATCACGTCACCAGCAGGCTCAGGGGAAGTCCCAGACTGGACTCAGTGACGGACAGGAACTGGATTCCGGATCTGGAGTCAGGATCTGGAGTCAGGATCAGGATCAGGATCAAAGGTAGATGCAGAGACCGAGTCCTCCCAGGACGCCGGCCATTGAAGAAAAAGAGGCTGACCCTTTGATCCCTCAGCTTATATACTGAGCATGAGGCAGATGGGATGGAGTACCCTTGTTGGTCAGTTTTGGGTCACCTGTCTTGTCTGCTCCTCCCCGCAGGTGTGACCCCTCTACGCTTTTCCGCTTCTGACCCTCCAACAGGGCAAGTAGCAAAGTTGGCTGCCCTTGGTTGCCATAGCAATAAGTATAAGCCAGAGCCTCTCTGCATACCGTTCCTTGGCATCAGCCATAAACATGGGTCTTATCACTCTGAGAACGAACGGTTTCCTGCACAACATGCTGTTAATTTCAGCAGTTAGAAGAGGCCCAGCTAACAAGCAAAGTTACTGAACAAAATTGGTCCTGCTTTACCTCAAACCAGGACACCATGTTTAGTTGATAAACATGTTTAGAGAAAAATTGTCATCTCTTCTTGTTCGTTAAAAGAGATGTTTGGAAGGCAAGGTCTATATACTCAAGGGTAATAAGCGTATGAACTCCCCAAAAGGATGCTTGGAAATAACAACACATGAAACAATAGTTCTTTGTTGGATCCAGCTCCTGTCCACTCAGTTCGTTTTAAAAGAACTACTAGAAATCAAGAGTCAGAGAGCTGCAGATTTTCTAATCCAGTAGCCATGATTTCCTTCCAGGTGATACATGACCTAGAGCACAACTGTTTTTCTGTAGTAGTCCTGAAAAACCTTACAATGGACTAACTTTATGGTGATTAAGTTTAAATAAGTGAGATGCATAAAGTTAACCCAAGGCGTAAAAATCACAGCTAATGCCATCTGAAAAGAACAACCAAGAACAACCAGATACAGCATATACGCAACCAATATCTCCATGGTCTACCGTGTAAGAGAATGCGGAACACAGGCCTGGAAAGGACCCTTGGGTTTTCAAGGCAATAAATTGAAAACCTCAATATGTCTTGTACAGTAATCCAAAACGTGGAAGCCTAGAAAAGAAGCATGTGTCACAAAATAGCCTTTCTAGCCAAATCATATACTCTTCACCCGATGGACACTATGGGATTGCTCTGCCATGCCATGTACAAACTGAGAAGTTTCATAATGACTGATGAAAAAGTCACCAGTTATTGATCTTTTAGTTAATAAGGATTTTTGGTGAGCTTAAAGCATAAAAGGATCAAAAATAAATGAATGAGACTTATTATACTGAGTTGATTTGACCAATTTGACTAAGAGCAACGAGTTGCTGATTAGCTTTTATCTCCCGGTTCATTTCCATGTTTTGCAGCTCAAGAATCTCAAAGCTCTACAAAAAGTTAACTTCAGAGTTCTAATAAGAGATTACTGAAGCTGACAGAGAAATTGTTGAGACTGATTCTGCAGCTCACTCTTTGTGACTGAGCAGATGTATTTCTAAATTTTCCTTCCCATCATTTACCAGCTCCTTCTCCACTATATTTAGGATTGAATGCTCATTTTCTGAACGTTTTCCATTCTGTTGGGTTTGTTCCACATTTAAGAATCAGTAGGTCAAATGTGCTCCAGACTATTTCGTCAGACTTGTTAAAATCAAACTGAAACTGTATGATTAACGATATGAATCATCTGTGTTGGTTTTTTTTAAACAGGAAAGTAAACAAGTACTTGTCTAAAGCTCCACCTGCTTTGCTGCTGTTATGGTGCTGTGCATATCAGAGAAAACAATTCCCCCTTCTCAAGGCTGAACTAAAATTAGGCTCCACCTGCAAGATGTTAGTGAAATCTTACACAGCTGCATTCCAGAGACAAGTTCCACAGATTGCTTTTGGAAAGCACTGTGCATTTCTGGCAAAATCAAAATCAAACTTGTTAGCTTTTTTTGCCTAACTTTTCAAAAATGTATTATTAATGATAAATGTAATTATTATCACACTAATCATGCTGATAAGTAATCTCAAAAATAGATCCATTTAAAATGTAATTTTACACCCACACCCCACTGTATTTAACCACTTCTTTGCAAATGCAGGCAGTAATCATAATAATACTTAGCACTTAGACAGCACTTTATTCATTTATAGACACTTCTGTGGCACTCATCACCAGAGTAACTTTATTTTCTTTATTATGTCTTCAAAGTGCTGCACTGACATTAACAAATTAATCCTTACGGCACTTCAGTGAGAAAGGAATAAGTCTGATCATGCACTATTTACTAAGCAAAATTCTACTCTTATCCACCCTCAATAGCCTTTTACTCACTAACAGAGTGAGTAGGAACATTAGAATATAGATGACAAGGACTACAAAGCTATTAAAAAATATTCCAACTTTGAAGTGACAAACAATATTGTTATTGACTTCAATACTGGAAGGGCCTAAATATATGTATCCCTACACTTTTTCACTATATTTCTTCCTGACAAGTGAATGCTAAATATTCCAACGTATGGAATTGTTGGAAGTGTCTGCACAACTGTAAACACAGCAAACCTAAAACAAATCAGTATTTTATTTAGCAAATGGGAGTGAGCTATATAGACTTTCTTTTTTCAGAGGTGATGGGCTTTTAAGACCTTCATTTAAAAATAGAGCTTGTGCATATTGAAGACTGAAGTGAAATTTGTGTCGGTTTTCATTTGCTGTATTTACAGAAAGACAATTGCTTATATGAGACTTTTAGTAACAATTTAAATACAAAGTGGATTAACTAGATGTAAGTCAGTTAATATAGCAAACAAAAGATGAAAACAGATACAGTCTTGTTATGCATTCGATAGCTCCTCTGCAGATAAAATTTAATAAATGAGAAAATACATTCTCAAAATAAGGCTTTGGGATGTACAGTGTCATTAACCAGTTGTAACACAATATAATTGATACCTGTAACTGAGGACAGACACACAATGGATAATTAATGTCGCAATTATTTTGCATGCTAAGATATTATGACATAAAAATAATGGAATCAAAATAGGCTACCAACCGCAGTGTGTGAGTAAACATTTTGTTTACCGTGCTTCCCAATTGTTACTGTCAAAAAAGAAATATAAAGGGAGGTTTAACTTTCAGCTCCTAGACAGTGAACTCCACTCTCCTTCCACACTACAGGCCATTAAAGCCTTGACGGCCCCCTGAGACCAAGTAATTCTAGTGCACAATATAACAAAGAGTCGTACACTGGCGGAGTGGGAGTGGACTGGGGCACTTAGATAAGTTTCATTCATTGCAGTAGCCCAAGGGAACAGTGCATCAAGCCAGCTGCACTGGCTCAGTTCATCCTGTAACTTTACACTATTTTCCCTCTAAGTCACTACTAATCCCTCGGGTTTACATGTTTTTTTGGGCGGCATCAGAGAAAAGCAGTGTGAAATTGCCTGAAAGCCTCTTTATAAATAAGACTTATGATATAGACCAGTTCTGTTGTTGAAAGACTGAAAGAAATGCCCTTGAGGATCGCAAGAACCACTTTACAAGTCTCCCGCTGTGATTTTTTTGTCTCTGTCTAATGACTGATAACTTTAAAAAACAAAACAAAACAAAACCAACAAACAAACAACCATTCCCATCTTCCTCTTTTAACTTAAAATATATCTGGTTTAAACTTTAAATATGCCTGGTTTTCTTCTGTTCGGCTAACACCAATTTATCCAATACAAAATATCTTTTGCTTAGATATCTTGGCTATCTTGTTACTAACAAATTGTCTCTTTTTAAAGACTTGTCTTACTCCCTGGGAAATTTTAATGCCCTGGGACAAATTCCCACCTGGATGTGTGGGTGTGGCTACACGGAAGGCAAAAGGAGGTGAATTCGCTGATACCAGGTCTGAATTAGCCCAGGCACTTCACACGCATGGATGTGTAAGGCATATGCTACTAGTCTTGTGTTGCTGCCTAATTTTCTGTGCATCAAACTGAGACACAGCGAGGGTCACTCATCCAAGGAAAGGTTTGAAACTGACCCTGTGTGTCATTTAAATCCAACCTTAGTTCTCCCTGTGAGTTTGAAAAGCCATTTCATATGAAGGAATGTCTAGGATGGCAAAATGTGGTAGTTCAGGGGTAAATGTTTTAATCATGCAAGCAACTAGTACAAGGTGCTGGCAAAGATGGATTCTGCCCAGTTCAGAACTTAGATGATTAGCAAATGGGGTCTTATTTATAAGAAACAAGTATAATCTGTGGTAAGAATTTTTTTAAAAAATGTTAAAGCCTGGAAATTTCCAGATTCTCACCAAGACTCAGAGTGTTTCAAATCACACCAAATGCATAATCTCCTGAGCTAGTGCCTGACTCTTTATCTAAAATCAGCCTCTAAAATTAACAGTCTCAAAGATGCAATCTTACGTAGTACCATCTCACTGACTTTTCTTGCAGCCATGGTGCCTGGCTGCTGATAATGATAGTCCTCAAATGAGTACAGTATGGGATACATCCATAATGCCCACCAAACATGCCAAGTACAAGTTGTCTTACCTTTGTGGGATTGTGTTTGGAAATTTTGCTTTCTCAAGCTTCACTGTTTGGGAAAGTTTGTATAGTGCAGCCGCTGATTATACCGCAGCCTTCAGTCCTCTAACAGTAACATTTGGAATCAGTCATTAGATGATGTAATGTTCTCTGCTTACAAAATAATTAATAATACAATCCCTACTTCTGAACTCACAGTTTCTATTTCTTTAGTATTTGTTTTATTTTGGGGAGGTAAAAGAGACATTGCAGAGATAATTTTTTCTTATGTCAATCTACTTCAACTATAAAGCTTTTTTCTTTTTGTTAACTGGTTATGGCATTTGAACCACACTGAAACAATTGTAAATTGGCTTACTGGCTTTCCACTAAGTGAAATTTAAAACATTCATCTTTGAATGAAAACTTTTTTCTTCAGTTCTAGTTAAAGATCTTGACAAATATATTTGCCTTTTAACTATAGCAAATGAAGTATTAGTTTCAAGACACTTTCATTTGTTTAGTGGAAAACAATATGTATCCATAACTATACCTCTATCTATACCTATCTATTTGGTACCAGTGGAAATTAAGTGATGCTTAGGACAGATTTATCCTTTAGACAGAAATATGGATGAAACAGGCACAAAACTATGTCTATGTTGATGGTTCATCGATCAATTTCCTATTGATTCTTTCATTAACAGCGTCAACTCACTTATATTGAAACCTACAAAGCTCCTTAGCAAACAAGCTGAAAAGCCATTGCTTTTTGATGATCACTTTCTTGTTAAAGCCAGTGATAAAGATCCTATCTAATGGGGTCAGTTCAAGGCCTGAAAAGCAGAAAGGGAAGCAGAACTGATAAGTGAAAAACTAAGAGTTTTGCCCCAAATAAATTACCTAAGAGTACCTGCTTTGGAATTACTCTGTATTCTCTCACAAATTTCAATCTATATGGCACAGTACGAAATGGAAAAGAACTAATTAGTGTGAGTGGATATAACTGGAAGGCAGAATGATAAAAATCAGGATTGGATGCTCTCATCATAACAACTGGCATGTATATTTATTTAATGGATGAGCAGATCTCCAAAAGCTATGTTGTTTTCTGTATGTCAGGAAGTGCTCAAAAAGCACTCATCATCTGTAGTAAATGTTTGGACAATTCAGGCAATAGAACATTTTTCTATGGTTGTCTGTTTACCAGCATCTTTCATCCTTGCTACACAAAAAAATACCTGTTAACTTATGTAAGCTGTTCTTTAGGGAAGGTGGTCAGCTTGGACTCAAATACTTTTGAGTTTTCCTGGAGAATTCTGTAAAACTGTAAGATAATTTGAAAAATCATATCTAGTTTTATGGGACTTGGCAGGTAAAAAACCATGATGGTACATTAGTGAGTTTTACACCTATTTCTGGTAGACTCAATCATTACAAAGCGACCATTACTGTTTGCTTTCATTATCCCTTTTGTGCCTGGGATTTTCTGAAAGACATGCTATTTCATGCCATATACCTGTCCTGAAAACAGTGGAGGAAGAGAACAATGGCATGGCCTCGAGTGCTTTGTTTATCACAGCATTTTTTCGAGCAGCAGTATGTTTCTATATAGCAGAACTTGCTTTTGACATGCAGATCAAGCAAGATGGTCAATACAGAGTCTTCCCTTTCCGGGCATTCCAGTCATTCCACAGTGGGACGCCTCTCCTTTCAGTGTCTCTAGCCCTTGATTTCCTTTTGTAACTTAGTGTCTTACCACTGCCCCTTTGGCACAAATTCCTTAGCAGAGATATTTTCTGAATTTGATCTCTCAAGCAGAATTTCTTCCTTTCCTTTCCCTTTCGAAAGATTCCATGGCCAAGTCTTTACCCTGACTTTCTCTTCCTGAGAAGTAGTTGTTCTCAGATGCCCTACTAATCTGCAATTTGGTGCAAGCTTTTTTTTAGCTGAGAGTGAATGAGGAGGATAGTAAATCTGGATTGTACTGCCTCAACAATATGCCATGGCCTTTTCTCAGGGGAGAAGAATAGGGAGGGAAACCTTGGGCCTATTCATTAGTCTGACATATTTTTTTCTTAGTTGACAGCTAGCACTGAGAGTACTTCAAAGGTATTAGATAAAGAAGAAGGAACAGAGGGCCAGCACATCCATAAAATCCATTTATTTAATAAACCATAAAAAGCTTCAGAGCATGAGTGAGATGTCTACAAGTGCACAGAGCCAGCTTTCTCTCCAACCTTTTACTACTGCTGTTAGGTATCAGCAAGAACTGGAAAACATAAGCTGTTTGAGAATGGCCACGCTCTGACCTGAATAAACAACAGTGCTTATTTATAGCAATCTGTATAGCAAGACAAGAAGGCCCAGATTTAATACAAAACAGCTAGATTTTCTTGAGCCAGCAATGAGCAGACTTCCAGGGAGTCCAACGCAAGTTTGACATCAGTATCTAACATGTATGTAACATCCTTCATAGCACCAGTCATAAGCAGGCTTGGCACAGAGCTCTCACAATGTAGCTGTGCTAGATCAAAACTAGATTAACTTGGCTTTAGTCTCTTATTTCTTGAGATAGTCACCTCTGGCATTTACATCAGCATTCACATTCCCTTCGGTCCCTTGGTAATTACAAATTCCTTGAGGCTAAATGGATATTGGAAGCATATGTAAACCCACTTGAAGATCTAGGTCAATAAGCCTTTGATGAATTGATGGGAACCAAATTCGTGCCAAATCCAAACTTTCTAAGTTTCTAGAGAACCTTCAGGTGCTGAATTTGTGGCCTGAAAATATTTACTTTAGATAAGTTATCACAATCTACATATGAGTTTTCTTGGTATCTTGTCTGGTGTGCTACTGTGGCAAAGGATATTACAGGTCACTTTAGGGTCAATAAGAACAGCTCTAGTTTTCTTTTGAAACTCACCTTGAATGTTTACTACTGAGTATGTAGTAAATCCAAGACTTGCTCATACATGCTTCATGCAATTGGAAAGCCTGACTGTCACCAGCTGGTACCAACTGTTCTGCCACAGGTGTAGGTCAATAGGGTCATTCATTCCACAGAAGTATAGCCCTGGCTTCAATACTGAACTGATGTTGACCAATAACTGGCAAGAAGGGAACATGCGGTGCTGCTGTCCCAGTTATCATTTAGTTTGTTATCTTTCATATATTTTCTCTTGAGACTAACTAGGTGCTTTTATCTTGGCTGAGGAATGCCGGTTGATTTTGTTTCATACTGAAACTTTTTTAGTTTGTTTTAATTTGACTGCTTTAAAATTAGTTGCTTGTGTTGGCAATATTCTCCAGGTGTATGCTGACGCTTTTCTGAGAGGTCTTTTGTTGCAATATATCAGCTGGCTTTGAACTTGTCACTCTTGGACAAAGAGGTAAAAAGCATACCTGAAATTATCATGCACAATCTACACCTCACACATGACTCCGGAGTTCTGTTTGGCTTTTTAGAGGAGAACGAACCAGTGGCTTTAATTTTGCAAGGTTCTGTGCACTCTCCAGAGTGCTGGTAGCAGCTGTTAACTGCCAAATGCTATTTCCAGGGTTGTGCCTCCATTAATCACTATGCAGGTGCACGAACAAAAAATGGTTTTCTGGCATGATAAGGTGTTCACTTCAAGAAGTTGAAGTTAGACAAAACAGCTATATTGACATTAAGTCTGTTCAAGATGAAGGGTCAAAAAAATCAGTGCTTTCCTCATGAAAAGAACAAAATCATTTGTGACATAATTATTTCAAGTTTTAGGATTTTCATAAACAGGTCTAGTTTTTATAAAGGAGCCCACAGAAAGAAAAATACTGTAGTTTAAAGTAAAACATTCTCAGGTGTTCATAGTACTCACTGTGGTTGTAGTCTCAGATTTATATTTTGCAGGTGTTATTTTCCCAGCCAGGTCTAAAGACTAGATATTATTTTTTTCAGAGCAACTATGAAAAACTCAATAGTTGTTGTGAACATTGGAAAAAACCAGCCAAAAATCTAATTGTATGGATCACATAACATGGACAGTTTATACAAAGTAACAGCAATCTTCCATAAAGGTTTGTGTAGACAACTCATCCAGGTTACTCTGAAGTAAATATCCCATTAATTGTACACACGGTCGTATGTCTGGAAAAAAATACGTGACTTAATACACAACTTGAGGTGTTAGCCACTGCATGTGTGTAGGTAGGACCCAAACAGTCTTGATCAGACTGCTTTTGACATGCTAGCAAGTATTCTTCCCTTTCATGCATGGATCATGTAAGTTCACCATAGCCTAACAGTTATAAAGCTAAGTCTCTACTGGTATTTAATATTTGATATGATAGAGAGAAATAAATGTTAACGTCCTACAAATTGAGTGTGTAACACTGAAAATTGTATTGGATGGGACACACAAAATTGGAAAAGAGCTGGAAAGAGCCGAGACATGACTTCAGATAAAATCTTCTCCTAAGTACACAATAAGCATAAAGAGACGTCTTGTGCCTGTTCCCTATTTTTGCATTAGGCAGTGGAGCTGGCCCTGACTGCTCATGTAATGTCTCATAAAGAGGTTTCCCCGATCAACATCTTCTCTGGAAGAACTGTGCTTTTCTTTGGCGTATGCCACCAGAAAACTTCCTGTCACTGTCGGGCACTTAGAATCTGACACTACAGAGTGTATCTGAAGGAAAAGACTCTAGTCTTAAATGAATATTCTCTAATTTATATCTAATGTTTTCACTCAATACTGTTTTCTTAGATTTCAACTGGATTCTCTTCAATTTTCAAAATCTAATTTGCTTGCTGTAAAAAAAAGATGATCATTAAATAGTTTTGTTAAGTGTCAGTTCCCTGCAGAAGTTCATGCCTAACATTAGAAGTTAGATGTGTGGCAACAGCTTTGTTCAACCTGTGTAAAGCATATTCAGAGCTGAAAGTGATTTGGAGAGGGAAATTTCAAAGGTGACAGCTGTTCATATCTCATCAAAAACCCCACTGCTCTTCTGTTCCATGAAATTTTTACTCCTACCTTGACTCTAATATATACTCTGGAAATCTGCTGTGTTTCAAAATATCACTGAAGCACCTCAGGAGAGTCCTCACAAAAATATTCTGCTACATCATGGATGCTATATTAATATGTAGAAGAGAAAGACACAGAAGACAGTTGTCAGATACCATAAACCCTAAGTGAGCTGAATGATTTCTTCTAAGGTGAGTTATGATAAGCATGAGATCTACTTTTTTTTCCTTCACTTCAAATTTTTTAAAACATTAATTATTAAGTGGATATCATTTTTCAGTCTTACTACCATGATGTTAAGAAACTTCAGAAACATGGAAATAATCTGGAGTGCACTAATTGTCTGCAAGCATAGAAACTCCTTTCAAATCTACCTGCAAGTGCCACAGGTGATTGCTGTGAAGTGGAAAGTCTCATTCTTAATCCAGCCTACAATATTATTTGCATTGGGTCAGACTCATGGAAACCATTTCTCTATCTTCCATTTTCTTTTTCTTTTTTTCTTCTTTTTTTTTTTTTTTTTTACCTTATTGCTGCTGACAGCATACAAAATGGTATCTGTTTTCTGCAGGGTCACATTCCAACTCTGCTGGCTTATAAAAGTAGCTTTCACTGATGGTGGATCTTGTGTCTCCTACCTTTGAGCCTGAGTTCTATCTCAGAATGAAAACTGAAGTAATGTATTTCCAGATAGCTGTATGTGTCACTTACACTGATGTTAGAAAATTATGATTTAAAAATAGGATTGAGAAGGACCTTTACAACTCATCTAGTCCAACTCTCTGCCCAAGGTGGGATCGGCTATGCTTTCTGTAATTGTCAACAGATGTTCGTCCAGTCTGTTTTTAAAGAATTTCTGTAATGGAGATTCCACAGGCAATACAAATGCAGCACTTCCATAGCTCTTGCTTAGACAATTTTTCCCAATACCTAAGCTGACCATTCCTTCATGAAATGCATTACACACACTTGAAAGAGGTAAAGGCTTTCTTTTTCATGTTTGATGCTTTGTCATGTCTTCCCCTCAGTTTTTTGTGTCAGAGTAATAAATATTTAGAACTAATTTTCAAAGGCTGAAAAGCTACTTCTCAAACAAAACAGAACGAAACTACTAGAGCTTTGCATGTCCTTATCCTATCACACCATTTCTTCTCACAGGTAGAGCGCTTAGCAGATACAGTACTTAACTATAATAATGCATAATTTTCTGACACCTGTAATTGACATCTTGGGACAATGTTTGGGCAACAAATTTACAAGCACATAATGTAAAGACTAAACTGGGAGTACCATTATGATAACCCTTAACATTTCTAGTCTGCTTTTATAATAAAATAATTGAAAAATTCTACGTGGGAATATCCTGAAAGAAACAAAGAAAGATTAAGAACAGCTTTTTTTTAAGCAAAACTATGAGCAGACAAGCACAGCACTGAGGGAGTTATTGCCCTTCTTTTGATGCATGAGTCAAAGTGAAGATTTTGGCTGAAATTGAGAAGCAGAGGGACTTAAGTTACAAAGGCCACAAACAGTGATTTGCTTGAGTTGAAGGAGACAGGACAGACTTCCTTTAAAAAAAAAAAAAAAGCCTAAACAAGTCCCTGATCGCTGGAAACTGGCAAACAAGATTCAGAAACTTATTTTCTATTCTCTTCAAGACTCCAAAGCACATTTAAGGCAGTCTACATTTTCTGAACAAATAAATACACCTGATAGAAGAAAACAAAGAGAGACTAAGAGCTATGGAAAACCTAGGCAGGTAAAATCCAGTAGCTTTCAAACACTTAACAAGTGTCGATTCTCTGTTGATTTAAATCCTTATAGCTCCTTTGATGTCAATATATATTAGCTGTGGATTGCCCTGAGGATCAAATCCTGATACTGTTGAAATCAATGGCAGACTCGGATCTGAGGAGAAATATTCTTTACTTATTCATAACTGAAGCATATTTCCCATTGATTTCAAAATTCCTGATGAAGATAACCAGCCATATGTTCAGGTAAAGTATTAACAATGAGCACACAAATGGACCCTGCAAGATATTAGAACGTACATAATAAATTTGGAATGAACTTTCTAACCATCCATGACCCAAATGAAGATAGAATAAAAAAAAAAAACGTAAAGGTGAATCAATCACTTGCATGTCATTTGCATTTATATTTTTATTAAAAATAATTACCTCTGCAAGCTTTGGAGTTAGAGTTTTTCTATATTAATGTGGTTCCTAAAAGCAAAATCTAGAATAAAAGGTTTTACATCTGAAATACTAATTGGAGAGTTTAAACATCAGAAATATCTCATATAATAAATTAGACTCATCAGGAAGGTGATCAAACCCAAATTTAGCTAGGCATTAATTTTATTTATTTTAAACTAGACATTTCCTTGACATTCACTTACTCTGTTCCACTTGCACAGCTTGATGGCCTGAATTTACTAAAAAAAACCCCAACCTCCTCATCTATTTAACCCATTTATTCTTACTCGGGTTTTATGCAGACATTGCTACCATGAAGGAGTAAGTGGCATCCAAGAACAATTAACAAGAAATAAGGAAGCTACAGGGTAAAAAGTGCTCTGCACAGTGTACTGTTTGCTGCTTAAAAGAGAACTGTTGATGGACAAGAGACAGTCCCTGGAAAGTTGTTTGGCCAATAGCAGCTGTTAGGCAGTAGTATAAAACAGCCTTTATATAAAATGTACATTTTATGGTTCCTAGTACAGGAGATCAAAAATTAAATATATGCAGGAACATAATTAAAGGATTAATGGCCAAAGCTTCTACATAAAGGGAGAGATTTCCAGGAGAAAAAGTGTGTTATAAGCATTTTTTAATGACTAGGCTTTAAAAACAAACTTGAAAATAGAAAAACAACAGTTCTTTTGTGTGGAAAGGTCACATTAAACAATTCCACACTGGCTTTATCCGCCTGAAGAACTAGGAACAGGTTTTGCCTCTTTAACTTGCCAAGATGTGATTCTCAGCCTTGTGGGTAGAACCATGAATCACAGTTCCTTGGTTTCAACAGGTAATCAAAGGAAAAGGTTCACTTATTTAAAGTAGTTCACAAATACAATGCATCTGAGCAATGCGTTTTGTGAGTTCAACTTATAGTCTATATGCAAGCTCAAGCGGCTATTTTAACACTCTACTATAAGGAATTTAGGATCTTTCCTAAGAAAATCAATGGGTTTTGTTTGTTTGTTTCTTTCTTTATTTGCTGTTTTTCTCCCAAGAAGCACTATCTTGGCTTGAAGAAAATCCTTTCTCTCTCATCATGGACAGATACGCAAATGAAATCATCAATCTCTTGCATTAGTTCTTTTTTAATAAGCCATTAGAAAAACAGATGTTGGCAGGGAAGAACAGTTAACTACACCTTTTGTGAGTAGTCTGAGTGGGTTAGCTGAGTATAAAGTAGACAACCTTTGGGATTCAGAATGGCCGAGCCGTCAGGGAGCTTCCAAACATTCTCTTTGGTAACAGATAGTAAGCTCTTCATCTCAAACTGTGTTGTCATATGTTTTATTCATAGGCCATCATAAGGGCCGCCAAACAGATTATCATGTTTACATCAGGCCTCCTCAGAGAGATAAATTCTTTAATAGTTGAACTGGCAGGGTCAGTCAGTACAGAGATGCCTGCCGGGCAACCAAATAATAAATAAGAAAAAAGGAAAGAAAGAAAGAAGAAATGAAATCAAACATTGAACAGCTTAATGATGTCCTTCAGCAGTCACCAATCAATATATTTTATCTCTTGCTGAAAAGGTTATATTAAGGTTTCATCATTTTAGCGGCATCATCCTTTTTCTGTGAAGTGAGTAATTGCAGAGGTGCATGGAAAAAGCAGAGTCTAGAAAAGTGTAACTTCATTGGAGCTGACAAACCTTTACAAATACTTATTTGTGATGCTGCATCTCTTTAGTGATTTGGGGTCCTCGCGTACTCAAAGTGCCACATGGAGTTTTCCTATTGTTTGTTGATGAAAGTAAATGTGTTTTAGCAGGCACAATGGCACAGAGCATTGCTATTTGTGCTGGAGACTCTAATTTTAAAGCTGGATATAAGATAAAACAGGTCCAGGGGCCACTACTTACCTACAACTGCATACATATGCAGTCACTCCATTGTTTGTATTTTTGTATTAAGGAGGCAATATATATAAAACCAGCAAATGTGGGATAATTCTCACCAATATTAACATATGTGGCATTTAAAAGGTGTAAAGATCAGCTTGATATTTGCTGAGAATGCTCTCACTTTCCATTTTTATAGAAAATGTTGTTGATAGCACCACTTAGATTTGACCGTTCCTTTTTTTCAAACCCTCCAGGTTCTTATGAAAATCTGTTTTTTAAAACAGAGTAGATCCAAAATACCAACCCACTCTTGCTCATTCCAGCTGAAACATATCTACAGCCTTCTCTCATTCTGTCTAGGGAAATATGCTTTTCTCTGTCCACTCTTCCCCATCCCAGCTTTTTTAATCCCTCTCCCCACAAACTTAAGGGCAGCTCTTGAAACCAACCTGCTGCCATGACCACATAATCTCTGATGTTTTCCACTTGCTTCCCTATCTTATTTCATCAAATTCAACTTTCTACAACATTTTAAATGCACTGGCTTTTTTTTTATTCCTCTCGTGTCACTTCATCTCCTTTTCCAATGGCTGTGCCTACCCTTCCTTTTGTGGGCTTCTCATATTTTGTTTTATCTCTTTCCAAGTCTGATATTGTCAACCTCCCTCGACCAGACAGCTGCCCTGTATTTATCCTTCTGATGCTGCAAACATTTTAAGACAATCAGCTGATCAGATAGGGGTGTAGCAGAAACTTAGAGTTAAGATAGGATGAAAAAGTGTTCCGGGAGTTAGGGTGTTTAACTACTATTCAGAAGTATTCAGTTCATTTCTACCCTGTGATACGCAGTGTTTGTGTAATCTTTATTCAGACACTTTGCCTTTCAGTACCTTTTTCTCCTCTCCTAAAATGTGAAAAGCAGTACTTCCATCATACACTGTTTTCAGAAAAATTCATTACAAAGTGAAGTGGACAACAACTACAATAATGTAAGTACCTCAAGACTTGTACCGAGCCTTGGGGTGTTTAGCTAAAAAATGAAGTATAGCTGATTTGTGTACTGCACCTAATTTTTTCCTTCAGAACAGGAATTACCTCTTAATTTTAGTAAAGTGATATCAGAAACAAAACAAGAAAAAAAATGACCAAAGAAAAAATGGAAATTCATAGAAATAAAAGAAAATTGAAACTATGGACTACCAGAATTACTGCCCTTTGAAAAGAGATGTTTGACACATGCCTTTAGTCATGGGCAAGGAGGGAGGGAGACACTGGCTTGAAGATCTGTGAATATCGGGAGTTTGAAGCAATAGTATGCCAATAGCTACAGCAAATGTTTGTAAATTGAAATGCTGTTTTACTTTGGAGAGATCTGCTTATTAATTCACAAACAGCAGACGTACTTCATTGGGCATACAGCTTCTGTTTCCCCATTATGTACAGATTCATGGCTCAGTACCTAACATGCTGGCAGATGAAAACATTTTGAAAAAAATATTTTTTATACATTCCGTTGTGTTAAATTCAGTTACATGGCATCCGATTAGGCTGCTGGAAGCTAGAGTGATGAATTGCAAGAAAACATGAGGAGACATAGCAAGCTGCAACAAAGTTGGCCAGAGTGTAAGAAACGTGCATGAGGCAGTGAGTTAAAAAGACACAAAGGTATGAATCCAAATAATCAACAACATCTAAGTGGCACACCACAGAGTGTGAGGGGCAACACAAGAAAAATTTGCTGTTTCTTTGGTCCTTAGTTGTTCCATATTGGGCTTGTAACTTTGAATAAGTAATAGCTCATGAAGGTGACAAGCAATTGAGCCAGCAGCTGGTGGTTGGTAAGACATACAGAAGCTTTGATTCCTTTGCTACATGTCGGGAGGAAGGTTGCTTTATGGAGACCATGAGGCTACCACTGTGACACCAAATTGAACCAGGCTTGTTGCCTTGAATCTCTCTCATAGTTATACTGAAAAGACTGGTGAAATTGTGCTGCTGTGCATATCAAAGAATGTGTATCTATCCAAAAAAGTCAGCAAAATTTGGATTGTGTTTTCCCTCTCAGTTTGTGTTTCAGCCATTACAGTATATTTGGAGTATGAACAGTGCCTCGGACTTTTTTAGAGTGCAGTATGTTTAGCCTGACAGACTATATGGAGCAAACACCTGCCTGTTTGTAGAGAAAGTGGATTTAGGAATGATGGAGTGGGCTCTCATGGTGTGCTTTATTTAGTTTATTTATTTCTATTTACCAATGAGGCAAAAGGCTGACAAACTTCAGCCTTTTCTGGTCTCCAAAGACAGGCATGGAATATTTTACAGGTAAGAGAAGGCATAACTGCTATATTTTTCTGTAATTCAAAGAAACTTAATCTTTAGCATTTTGTATATCACTTCAGACACTGAAAAATTTCATATTGCTTTTGGACCTGTTTCTGAAGCCAGTAAGTAAATTCCCGTTACTATTCAGGGCAGCATTGTAAAAGGAAGTGGAAGAACAGGGGAACCTTATTATATTGTATCATCAGAACTATTTGAAAAAATACAGATGGAGTATTATAAAAACATGAAGCAAAATGTGGGAATGGGAAAAGAACATTGTACTGTTTGCATTTTTCTTTTTGCTACAGACATTTTCAACCCTATTTTATAAATGCAGGACATCTGCTTTATTGCACTAGAGGGAAAAAAAGTTATACTCCACACAGCTAATTTTTTTCTGTAGTTTTAACGAAAGCGGGGCACAGCACACTCTCTAATTTAAATTATGCACTCTCAGTATTTTCCCTCTTTGCTACCAAATCATACCTTAAAAATACAAGCCAAAGTGGAAGGGAGGTGGAAGAAATAATAAATGAGGACAGATTACAGCAAGAAGAGATAAAATATTGTAAGTGAGGATTTTCTCCAATTCTGTACACTTACAGTGATAGAATATAACTTGTTTTGCACTGTTTGTTCACTGAAAGGCCTTGGGCTCTTGTTTGAAGAGTACTGTCTGTGCATATACATGATGTGGTAGATTATGAGCAAAACCAACATAAGGGATGAGTATTGCAGTAGTAACACAAGAATGCCAGCCTTTAGGATAGCATGATATTTTAGTGAGGCACCAACTGGAGAGGGCAAGACGGAAGGGGAAAGGCACCAACCAAACTTACAAATCCAAAAGGTTAGTTCAACAGCTTCAAGAACTACTTCAGATTTCTCTTTTAATTTCAAGATTTTGGATGTCCTGGATCAACTGACCGGAAAAGCATTGGTAAAAGGTACTGGAAGAGAATCTATACCATTTGAAAAAAGCACCTCTGGATAACTCTGATACTATTCTGACATCAGTTATGCTTGGGGGCAGCTGCAATGCAACATCACTCGATGTCAAAACCCTGCGCAGACAGTAACTAACAGGTCAAGGAAGAAGTCTGTTCTCTTTAGATTCTTTCTACATCTTTCTTCCATACTTTGGTTAATCCATATCTAATCTGCTATTGTAAATTAATTGATAAATACAGCATAACTGAGGTGGTCCCTTGTGTCTAGCATAGAAAACAGAGTGACCACATTTTTGTGCAGCTGTGTATAGAATCCCTTTAAAAGACACCTTGGGGACCGGTCTTCAGGTGTGTTGAGCATCATCACCATGAAGTTGTGAGTATTCTACATCTCAGATATAAAGAGAAAAGAAAAGGAAAATCCTAGCAGGAGGATTCCAACATGGCTGTATTTTCTGAAAGCACCATCTAATATGTAAGAATAGTATTATTTATTCAGACCAAAAGTCACTATAGTCCAGTGCTCAGTAGCAGATGCTTAGAAAAGAATGTAACAACAGGACAGGCACCTAGTGATGCCTCTCTATTGTAATATTCCATCTCTCAGTCATCTGCAGTCAGGTATATTCTACGTCAGTTCTTGATGGATTTCATGAGTTTGTCTAATTGCTTTCCAAATCCATGCAAATTCTATTATCTACAGCCCCCTCAGAAATACTTAGGTACGATTATGTATTATTGTGTTGTTTGATTTTAACTTGCTATCTAACAATATAATCTGATGCCCATTTTTCTTGTATTATGAGAGACAGTGAATAATTGTTCCCTAATCACCTTCTCCATGCTACTCTGATTTTATGGAGTTTTATCATATCCCTCATCAGTCATCTGTCCCAGTCTGAAAAGCATCTAGTTATTCCTTGTACAGAAACTGTTCCACATCTCTGATCATCCTACCTGCCTTTCTCTGTAACTTCTCAGGTTCTGATATCACTTTTTTTTTTAAAAAAGGGGGTGGGAGGAAGGTCTAGTGGGTTTTCGGTTTGCGATAGCACCATAGACTCATACATGATGTAAGGATTGTTCCTCTCTTAACAGTTTTTGCTCACTACTGAGAACTGAGCTGTGGTGGTGTTTTTGGTTTGGTTTAGGGTTTTTTTCAGGGAGCGAACTTTTATAACTCCAAGATCTCTTTCCTCAGCAGCAATCGCTCAGCCATTCTGCAAGTTAGGATTGTTTCTCCTATGTGCCCTTGAGTTGGGACACAGGAACAAGACCTTCAATATTCAAGAAGTGTATGGATCTTGCATGATTTGTGGGATTTGTGGTTTCCCATTTACCTCTTAGAAAGAATGTAGGAAAGCAAAACAAGCGGAAAAAGAAATATCTGTGAAACTTAAGGAGCTTTTGTGGGTTTCCTATGACTTTAATACTATATTTAATATCAAAGAAATTAAGTAGCTGTCGGTCCCAAGATGGGAAAATCAATTCTTTTCTGACATTTAATTTGTGCTTTTGAGATGCAACATAACAGTAGTAGAGTATAAAGGTTCTGACTTTCCTATTGGTTAATTTCAAAGCTTTGATTAAACCTTTCATTTGAAATAGTTTCAATTTTTTATTTGACATTTTTACCAAGGTTGCCAAATCTCTGACTGTTTTAAATGAGAAAAGAGGGTAAGATGTCATTTCCTATCTGTAGATCCCAGGTTTCTGAACAACATTTCCTTGGAATCTACATCTGCATTTCACTAGAAATTCATGATGTAATGAATTTGAAGAGACAGCAAAGTCATAATACAAGTATTAGACTGGCTGTATTCACCATCTCATCCAGTATCAAAATCAGACTGCTTGCAAGACAATGAATTTTTTTTGACTTCTCTGTGAAAAAGTCTGAATAGTCTTATGCTGGGGAACAAAGAAACACAGAGAGGCCATGCCATGTGACTGAAAGCACAATTAAGCCCTTTCCAGTTAAAGTAGATCAGATAGCTAAAGTTTTAGGCTTCATACCTTTATCAAACTGTGCACTCTATATTCTTTTCTTTGTCTATTACTATTTTTTCTGTATTTGTCTTTAGAAATACCACTACATGCTGTAAATATCCCCACAGCCACATGTTAGTGGCTGTAACTCAGCAATGAAGTCATGTTCTCTGGGCTGGAGCTGAAACAAGATCTAATCTTATTCCCACTGATAGCAGTAGAAATACTTACAGTAGAAAATGTGCTGTTAAAATCAGCGTCCCTTTAAGTATCAAATGCATTTTTTCATAACTAAACTTATTTAGTCATAAATAAAGCCAGATACTGCAAATATTTATAACTAAATAGTGTGCTGGCAGCAGTCTGTCAAACTGGAATGAGTAGGACCACTGCCATGAGTAAGTGCTGCATGAGGAAATGAGTGTTGGACCAACCAAGGCTTCATTACTGTCACAAGGATCTAGACAACAGGGAACAGATCTGGAAGGAAGGCTGCACTTTCTCTACTTGCCGCTGACGTGCTCTACTCTGGGATGCTTAGCCACTCATTTAGCTTCCCTCGACTGCTGACATGCGAACATTCTGGTACAGTGCAGGGACAGCATATTGCTGCCCCAATCTTGTTTAGGGTCTGTGGGTATGAATGGAATGCAAACGTTGCTTTGAGGGGCGAGGTACATATTAATTTTGATATGTAATAATAGATGACTGCTGTGACTAACATTTTAAATATATGATAGAGTTAGGATTATGAGTATATGGTTTAATGAAAATGTGTTTGGTAAATTCTCTCAGACAAATACACTTTTGTTCTGTCCATACAGCGTTGAGCACAACAGGGCCCGGCTCCTTCTTTAACTTCTCCGGTGTAATACAAGTAATAAATAACAATATATGCTCATGGGAGGATTTAGTAGTTAGGACATCTTGTTTATTACCTTACAGTATACATAATTCAAGCTTTACTTTTGTTACTTTCTTTTTTTTTTTTAAGTAGACTACTTTTCCATCTTCTTCAATCAGAAGTCAATAAACTACACTTTTGTCCTATGTCTAACTTGTCAAGGTCTCTAAGAGAAAATATGTTTTAAAGGAGTAGGAGTTAATGGTCACTCCTGCACCATAAATTGCATTGGCAGACACACTAGTAGCTTGTAGAAGTAAGGATGGCTTTCTCCTTGAAAGCTCTAATGAGACTGGGGAATAATATACAACGTGTGATTCAGGTACACTGCACTGAAAATTCGGGAGCTTTTAAACAAGTTGTAATGCTTAATAATACTGGAAATACATTCCATCTGCTTTTTTTCTGAACTGAGCGAGATAAATACTTGTTATATTTGTGGAACTTAACTGCCTTTGATTTCTATTGCTTTCAAAATACTTAATGATTATTTTATACATGTGAAAGTAAATGCCTTCAAGGATTGTCTTGAACTTAACCACACTGCATAAAAAGAAAAGACACCAAATTCTGGAAACTTCTTGACAGTTCTTGAATAACAGACTTTTAACTCAGTTACTATAAATCTTTTGTAATTCATGTCATTATTATTAAGCATCATAACTCTCCCAAGACAATTACAGTCAATAGGGGTGTATTAGTTTAATTTTATGTGATGTGTTTTCAGACTATGTAGGCAACTCCTGCTAGAAGAAGAAAACTTGCAAGGAAGGAAAGAATGAAATTTTAATACTTGATTGAAGCACTCTGGGAATGTCTTTTTGAAGGAGTAAGACAACTCAAGACTGGACTTTTTCTGAACAATAAAATGAGTCTCACTTCTAAAGACTAAAACTTGGCAGATTCGTAGTTTTATTCCTGCTATATTCTTTAAAGCCTGCACAACACTGACAGCTTGGCAGAAATCATTGCCCTGGAAAAAACTCGATATGTATATTAGCCTCAGAAGAAACAAGGTTGATTCAGTCTATAACCTGTATTCATCAATAACCTGCAACCTGTCCACAGTCAGTGCAAGTAATTAGTTCTTTTTCTCTATGAGCAAAATTTTGCATACAATGATTTTGTTTTGAAAATGTGTCAATATGCAAATAACTAAGAAAAAGAGCCTTCCTAATCTTTAGAGAAGCTCAGACACCACTGGACTTCATATCAATTTCAGTAGTTAATGACTGGAAGTGGTTAATGACGGTATGTGTCCTTACTGTCAGTCTCGTAACCTTACTCTTTTTCGAAAATGCAACTGTACATTCAACTACTCAGAGTTTGTTACTTATTAAAGACTATTGTTTTTTATTTCATCTATGTACTTTAAAGTACTTTCCAGTAATTAACTTGTAAGGATTTCAAACAAAATAAAATTCATTCTTGCAGGAAATTGTGAAAATTGAAATCTTAAAACTTGAAACATATCAAATAAATGTATAACATAAATAAATACAGATTAAATTTTTTAAAAAGAAATTATAATTTGGAATCTCAAAACAAAATTCTGTCATTTTCATTTAAAAGTGAAGTGTAACTCAAGAACAACAAATTTTCTTCAGAAATACGAAATTAAAACTCTGTGCATTTGTAGTTGATATTCTAAAATAAATTACATGAAAATTATATTTACAGTCTCAATTTTGAACAAAAGCTTTTTCTCCAAATCAATGCTTCCTTTTATCTTGAAATACAAGTTCAGAGCTTCAAAAATTTGGCAACTGTCTTGCCCATGCAAATGTTCAATGAGCGCTAGTTGTGTGGTTTGTCCCTTAAACTTGTACAACCTCATTAAGATAGGAATCGATTAACAGTTGACTGCTTTTATGATTGGTGTACAGATACTATGTACAACATTGTTTAGTCCAAACTGACAGAAAACTATGCATTACTACAATATTACGGCCTCTGTTTAAAATTTTTGGTTTTGACTAAAGTACAGAATTATTACAAAATGGGAATCTCTCTGCCATTTATGGTTTTCACCTCGCAATAAGAGATGCTGTCTATTTGGCCTAGTCAGAAACATCATGAGCTATTGCTAACCACTGCCTTCATTGGAAGCTGTTTTACCAACTTCTTGGAAAAATGTAATAGTCCATCTTGCCTCACAATTCCCACTTTCAAATACTGCTGTTCAGTATCCTCTCATGCTGAATATGATTATATAAAACCTGCTGTTACTTGCCACTATTAGAAGATTTTCTAGCTAAATTTCACGCTCATAACTGAAGAAGCACCCGATTATACTGATGTTCAACTGCTGAGAGCCACATATCCTGTGGAATAAATCCTGACCCTTCAGTGGCTTTTAAGATAGAGAAACCACTGATGAACTTAAAGAGCTGGTCGCAAACTTTGTTTATTATTCTCTGACCATGTTCTGAAAAATCAGGCTTATTAGCTGTCTTGAAATTAAGGCCTGGAGCAGAGCATTTAGTCCAGTTATCTCAACTGTGTCAGCTTTTGCAGAACATTTACATCTGGAAAAGAAGAGGCTGATCACATTTAATTGAGGGAAAATTGTTGCTGATGATCATTCAGAAAAGAAGCAAAAACCAACACTGTACCCTCCATCAAGGACATATGTTCTTTAGAGTCCAACATGCAGTGCACAGAATTAAAAACTGTCTGGATTTGCATGTATTTGCTTCAGGACACTGAGTGCAAACATGCCTTTTATCAGCTCCACCAAGGTAGAGAACGCATTAGCATTTACTGAATTTAAGCCATCCTCCTGCCACCTCTTGGGTTAAGGGGTCCATGACAGAACCTATGGCAGACTGAAGAGGGAGCAGAGCTGGAGCGCCTGTACTCCCTGCCCGCCCCCTCCCCCCCCTCCCCCACTTCAGCTCTGATTGACTTTGTGAAGTTAATTCCAGTCACTGAATTACTGAATAGGCCTTGGTGAGCCATCACATGACCAGTGATCTCGTGCAGCACTTTTTTTTGATGATGGAGGTGGGCACAGGTACTTTTCTGTAGTTGTCATAAGAGGCTCCTACACAACTTAGTCAGTTAGCTCCTACACAACTTATTCAACTTATTAGTACAGGATAATTCACAGAACTCTTAAATTTATACAACTTTTCTAGAAAGTCTCCAGTTGACATAATAAATTCATTCCCTCCTCTCTAGTGGGATAATCTATCAGCAGAGCTCATTAGCATCTTCTAAAACAAAGCCTCTCCTAAAATCCTGTTGACATCCCTGAAATTTATTGCAAGTTATATCATACTATTTTAGAAAACAGCACCGGAAAGGACCTCTGGATGTTAATCTGATCCAGTATAACTCACAGCCTGTAGACCACTGGTGAGCTGCAGAAGGACTGCTGCTTGTGCCAGCTAGCAGGCCTTGTCGGGAGCTGCCTCCCAGTTGTTATCAAATGCCTCCCAGCAGGCAGAGGCAAAACCTGGCTCCTGACTGCTGTCAATACCCGCAGGCGGGCATAATTGGGAGCTGGCTTCCCACTGCAGTCAGTACCTGCAGGCAGAAACAGTTGGGAACCTATATTTGTAATTATTGCCATGAAATTAAGATACATGTTTTTAAAAATCATAGAATACAGTTTAATCCAAATGTTAAGAATTTTATTTATTACCTGTCTTCCCCAGCTGTTGAATAAAAGCTGGAGACATGGTAGTCCATGGACTTTTTTGAACAGGGTTGGATGATCTTTTGACTACAAAAGATTGAGAAACACAGAACTAGTTCTTCTCCCTGCCAAAGGCAGGATAAATGAAATCTATGTCATTCTTGCTTCTAAATTTGAAGGTGATTTAGTCTTTATATTAAAAAAAAATAATCACAGCCATAATTTTGTTTTCAATAAAAGAGCTAACCACTCTTATTACATGTTCTGCAATGTTTGATGGCATTTTACAAAACATTTTAAAATATCTCTCTGAAAAAAAAAACCTTCAAAAGGCAGAAGTGGACAAATTTCAAAATAGAAATTTCTCCAAACTTTATGTGAAAACTTAGCTATAAGAAAAATAAAAAGCTACTTTATTGGTAAGGAAGAAAAGATATGTTCAAACACAATATGTTCTAAAGTTTGAATCACAGTCTTTCGCTGGGGTTTGAGATGATCTGCAGTTTAAAGATAAAAGCTCTCCTATGCAAGAACTGATGAAATACCATATTCTTACAAAACCAAACTGAGAACTTTCAAAACTATACTTGTGCCTGATTTGGTTTATCCTATGAGAAGCAAATGTCACTGGCCTTTCACACCCACCATGGAAAAGAGCAGACATCACCACTCCCATGCAGTGCTATGAATCATCCCAGAGAGTACCCTGGCTCTTTTTTGCTCTGTTGCCCTTCCTTCTTCAGCACAGAAAGTAACTTTTCCTTAAGGCTCTATGTAGTATAATGGAGTTAATTGCTGCCTTTTCTTACGTTGTAGTCGAGCTTTGTTTGAGAAGGAGACTGGGGGAAAAGTCTGAAAGCAAATGTTCTTATGTTAGATCCTGCTGCCTTTGTGGGAAAGGAAACACAGGTGTTGCTGCGCTCTTGTGTGTTTAGATTGTGTCATCCTCTCCGTTTGTGTTAGGTATGTTTCCCTAATGTGTACCAGGCCTATGACAGTGGCCATAGTATCAGAACAGCAGCTTTAGTGTGGCCTTGGAACTAGTCATTATTATTGTTATTGTTGTTGTTATTATTAAACATTGAGCACACTAGGGAAAGTTTGTATTTCATACTTCCTATCTCCCTACAGGTGCTTGGCTTTCGTTAGAGAGCAATGTTTTAAAACCCATGTGTTAATAAAATAAAAGAATAAATGTCTACACAGAAGTGTAACTTTTCTAAAAAAAAAGACAATAAATTGATATGTATTATTCCACATCTGGAATCCTGCTTTTATCCTTGAAATGTCAGTTAACATTAAAACAACCACTGACATACTGTCTCACGCTACCAAATGCTGTTCCTGCCTATTGTCACAATAAGAACTGTATATCAGTGAAACTAAAATTAATATTTAGTCATTCTGAAGCAAGATAGGATGATTGTGAGTTATTAGCTCAGAAGTTAGCTTTGCAGATTTAGTAAAGAAATAGTTTTCACCATGAACTATAATTACATCAAACAATCACAGAATGTTTTATTCGTGTCATATTTATGTCTGGATATGATCAAGTTATTTGCTAGGTGAACAGAGATACAGGATTTTGAGGGGATTAAAAGTACAAAAAAGCTTTTTGCCTTTGTGTTTCAACCTCACACCAATGTGAAAAAATCTCAGCGCCACACAAAATAAACCTCTGGCCCAAAAATATAGTTACTTTCCTGCCATTAATACTTCAGCCAATTGAGCCTCAAAATAACAAGAAAAAGAAGAGTGGAGGTGGAGGTGTTGAAGACACAAGATTTTACATGGGGAAAAAGGCTTTGGCAAGCCTGTTACAGTAATTCTTGTTTAGCCAAAGACTTGTCCAAGTCTGAACCGAACTGGGGTGGATTGAGAGCAGTAATAAAGAATGGCTGAGGATTTGGACAGGACTACTGAATACTAATAAGGTGAACGCTTTCAGTTGCTAAAAATTTACTGGTGACATTTTTATTTTTCAGTTTTGCCATTTCAATCCTAAAATACCAATATAAATCTGCAAATAATTAAACACACCCACTCCACAGATATTTCCCATAATCCAGAGAAATAAATCTAGATATATGATACAGCACACATTGCAGCTGTGTTCCCCAACTTACATAACATTTTAAAAGAAAAGCAGAGTAAAAGTGACATGACAGCTCTTTGAGGTCATGCCCCAGTATGTTGATCCTACTATATTTAAAGGGTAAGGTTGGGTCACTAACTAAATAAGAGCAGTGCTGAAGATATTTTTTTTTTGTTCATTTTGGTCTTGATGACCCCGACAGAGGTCTCACTTATTAAAGTGTGTTTGTGTATGGAGGCAGCTCCAGAGGGAATGTCTTAGATTATGCTCTTAGAATTGTGTCTGAAATTGGAAAAACACTGCTTAAAGAAACATCATGATGGCATTGAAGCTTCATTCTAGCCTGGTGCGCAGTTAATGCAGTCACTACCTAAAATACACAGCTCTGCCCTGAAAAGAGGTAAAATGCTGGCTTTTTTGTTTTGTGTAACGGGAACGATACTGCTCTATGCAATATTTTTGAATGTGTTCCTGTACATAAAAAGAAAGAATGTGGAGGTTCAAAGGAGAGAAAATATTTCATATTATTGCGGTGTATTCCATCCAACAGAAAACAGATGTTTATTTCAGTATATTAAGATATATCAGAGGATATACGAAGGTATCATACTAACTTTCAACATTCATATGCATACAGGGAATTAGAGGTACCCAGTCAAATACTGTGGGCACTGGTGTTAATTCCATTTGTAACCTTTTCCCCCTTTTTCCATTGTAACTTTTTCGCATTTTCCCCTTTCTTACTGATAAATAAATTTAAAAAAGGGGAGGAGGGGAACACAACCTTATTTACCTAAGAAGCTTTGTTTAAATGACAGTAAAGAAATAGTATAGGGAGACCTAGAGAGCTTACAAGAGCTGGGGAGAAAATCTGAAAAACAAGACAAAACAGCATTCAGTAATGAAAACTAAAAAGTCAAATACTTAAGGGAAATAATCTGAAACACAAATATACTATGGAAGGAAGATAGTGTTTGGAAATCACTAAAAAAAAAAAATAAAGACTTAGGGCTAGTAGTGAACAGCAAATTAAATAAGGGCTTGCAATGTGATACAGCACTGGGAAAACAAACAAATGTGATTTTGGCCAGCATATACGAAGGGATCACATTCAAAGTGAAGCAGTGGAATTGCATCAGAGGAGACAAAGCATTTGAGAATATGCTGTAGAAAATAATGGATTAATGGAGGCATATACAAGGTGATTTACTGGGCTAAAATTCAAAGCTCTGTGAACAGGTGCAGCTTCATAAAATTTAATAAAAATTTTCCTCCTTTTTCTAGAATGGAATTTGATTAATTTTGTTCAGTAACTCTGACTTCTTAATTCCTATAAATTTAGTAGACTCCTTGGAATTCATCCTGAAGTTTTAAAGAAGACCACATTGGACAGCAGCAGGTCAATGAATCGTTTTCCAGTTCTTCTGTTCTCAGTTCCTGTCCCAATTTATGAGCTAGGTTTTCTTAAGCACTCATGGGAAACCGAAAATGTTTCAGGCCCAACTGTTAGCTAGCTCAAAGACTGCAGGCAACTCCCAAACTTGCATAGCTTCACAGTAAACATGGAGAGCTCATCAGTCTCAGCTGAGGCTGCAGCCTACTGCAGGCACGTAGAGCAGAGAGATCCTGCCTGCCCTTCTGGCTGCTGAAAGTTAGAAATGTGCAACTGGAATTCTAGCTACAGCAATTCGCTTGATCTTTAGCTCTTTTGTTCTGAAAAGTTACAGTCATATGACATTATTTATATGGACTTTCTGAAAGCTTCTTAGACCATTTTCACATGACAAGACCCTGCTTAGGCTTGTAGCTGCAAGGATTCAGGAAAGCAGCACTGGAATGGTTTCAGCATTCTTTCAGTGCAGAAAACAGAGCTGGTCACGTTGGGTGGCACAACTCAGAGAAAGACCGAGATATGGGCTGTCAACTTCACTGTGTTTGACCCGTCAGACAGCATGCATAACATATGTTACTGGTCCTCGTCCTTTGTTAACCTGTGCCTTTTCTGATAAGCTACAGCTGTGCATAAACAGTGCAAAATATCAGCACTAGTGTACTTGGAAATTCTGCAGGTACATTATTGAATTTGTGCTTTGCACTCGCTTTACATCAGTGAAATTACTTCACAAGATGTTGGGCAGTAGACAAACAGGCCAAATGTTTGCAGTCTGGGAGTATTAAATCTACACACTGCTGCAGATGTAGTGTTTGCTTCAGGACCGTCACGTCCAGCTAGGCATTCATAGTGGTGAGCAAGAGACCAGTGGTCTCACCAGTTTGGAGGGAAATGAGCAGCTGATTGCTACCAGTACAAGGATGACAAGAAAAAAAGTCTGCTATAATTAAAAGTAAAACCCAACGACCTATCTGCTCTGTTAGAAGAGACAGGGTAAGCATGTGCAAGGCCAATGCTCAGTGCTCTTAAGTAAACAAACAAACAAATGCACACAAACACAGAACAGATGTTTGATTCATAGGAGCTTTAAACCGGTGGGGTCACTTCTTGGATGTCTGCCACTTTCCATGTGGCAGTATATAAATCACACACAGAGTCTGTAATCTGTATAAAAATCTATATGGCCCAGACAGAGGAATGGGCTACAAATTTGTGACCCAGGGAAATTTGCTGATGGCATGGAGCATAGTAGCACACTGAAGAAAGAACCAATTTCAAGTTCAAATAAAAGTTTTTAATTTGCAATACAACTTGGCTGCTGTCTGTACCATATGCGTCTTTCAAAGTAATAAACAAACATTGTGTATACACAGGTGACTGCAATGGAATTACAGTGGGATTATTTTGAGAGAAATTGTATAATAGGGGGATCTTTTCATCAAATATCAGTTAAATGTGGAGAAGCAATTAAACAGAAGAAGAAAAACCACCAGGAGAATTCACTATGCAGGTGAGAGAGTCGAATGAGTGCTTTTCAGTGCTCTGAGCCAAGGTAGAAATGTCTTTGCTTTTACTTATAAACCCCTTTCCCAACAACCTGTTTTAGCACTTGGGAAGGCACAAAGAAGGAACAGAAAGATAGAGAGGATGATGACAAGCTATAAATCTCAATGCTTAAATTAAGTGGTAGGGCTAGAAATACAGTACAGTGCGTCACTTGTTACAGTGTGACAAATGGTGCTCCATTTGCTAAAGTCATTTACAACTGGCCATTAATAAAGGGGCTGGGACAAGGGATGCCACTTGCTAGAGTTCTAAAGGGAAAGTGATTAAAAGTAACTGGAAGTCTGAGTATACACTTCAGAGTATTGGCCAGGAAAGGATTTAATTCTTGTTCTTAAACATAAACATTTTACTGATAATGTGCACTGCTCCACCTAGGATTATAAAATCTAACTGTAGCAGACAATACTCCAGATGTGTTGTAAGGAGAAATTACTGGGAAAATCTTAATACAAAGTAGTTACTAAGAAGCTTTACCCTTGTATTACAAGCCAGAGGTTTGTGGAACACCCGTCTAAAAACTTATCAAGACCATTGTAGCAAACCCATTTATAAAAAAAACCCCAGATAACATCTCAGTGGAAATCTAGCTACTCATCTTAGTGCAAGAGCTTAGATGTGCAGGCTGTTTACCTGTTTTTTCTCTTCATACTATTTCCCTCCATGATGTGGAAATAGGAATTGAAGGAGGCTGTTTTCATCCTGATGCTCAAGTAGGTCACCAATTTATTTCCTCTTTCCCCTTCTTGGTTCCCTTCAATACCACATATCCAGGCTTTTTTGGTGTATGCTGGTAGCGCCTGCTATTCCAAATTGGGGTTTTTATGTTCTTTAATAAAAAATATCTGCAATTATGTAGGCCCCCCAAGATTTGGTATCTAATGCCCTTTCAGAGCTGCACTACCCTCTGAAAAGGATATAGGCAGGGGAAAAGCATGAGCCTGTTTCCTCACATGCCGTAGACTCAATAGTCTGATAAGATTGAGTAGTTGAGTGTCTGTAAATGTTATGGGTGCCCATCTCTACCAGACTGTTAAAGACGGATTTGAGTGTAAGCTTCAGACTTTTGGAACCAAAACAGCCATACAAGCTACAAAATACAGGAAAACTGTTCACCAGCTTCACTGGAAGCTTTTATTTGAGAAACTTAAAGGAATGCCACTTTTATCCGAATGAAAAGCAATACTTACTAATATAGACAACACATACAAATGATGAGGTACATGATAAATAAATAACCTCAAATTATAAAACCAGGGTTATCAGTACTGTATTAAAAACAATACATGTATTTATAACTATAAAAGAGATGTAAAAAAGGGAACGATGACTATAATGAGCTGTTCTGCTTAATTAATATCTTTTAAATTAAAATTGTGTTAAATTAACGTGTGTAGTTTACAAATCACTGTGCTACACTTTGCACGGTTCCGGGGAAACTGGTTTTACTTCTTTCCTGATCACCTAGAGAGGAGGTGTATTAGTATTCACATTGCTCTGACATGGATCACTTTTGCAGTTGCCTCTGTCTTCCACATTCTTTCTGGTAACCTTTCAATTATTATGATAATTGTAAGCAAACAACTTGAAACAAATGGTAAAATCAACACGGCCAGACTGTGCCTTATTTTGTTTCTTTTACTTTTATGGACATTTGAATGCTGTTTGGTCAGGATGGCATTTGATTTGAATTTATCAGTCTTGGAGGAAAAAAAAGCAGAAGCTAATGTTTTAGCCAAATGCACACAAAATAGGCATGTAATTACAAGTTGTTTCAATGCATTTATTTTCAACAGGTAATTTGATACTCCTACTTTTCAAGGATTAAGGTGTCACAGACAAATAATCACACCTCTTCAAGTTTGCTTCTCAAAAATACTTAAAATCTTCCTATGCTTTTTATTTAGATCTCAAATATATATATATATAATTATAAACTTGAACTTTAAAAATGTTATATAGATAAACTTTTGTAATGGAAATGAAGTTGGAGATAATAGAGCAGTTAAAGTAAATGGATGTTAAGAGTAATATTTATCAACACCTGCAAAAATGGGAAGGAACTTTATGGATTTTCTGGTTTGCCAAATTTGTATTTTTTTGACAAAGTACCAGACAACATATTGTCTGCACAGTGGGGTTAGCTTCTTAGCCCTGTTCAAGTTTTAATGTAGTGAGACCTATAAATGTGTGGGGTAACTTTGCCACTAGTCAGCGACAGAATGTTATGTCATAACTCTAATTTGAGATCTGTGTGTGCCATGGATGGATAACTGAAGGAGGTTTAAAGCATGATATTTTCTCTCCAGGCTGGATTTAGGAATAAGGCATGTTAAACAGTGAAAAATGAAGGTAAGAAAAAGACTATGAAAATTTTGGTTCAGTTGATAAAAAGCAGGATAAAGAGACTCACCCTAAGTAGAAAAAGGAACTTGCAAATGTCGGATTAAAAGTTAGATCTTACTATAATCAAGAAAATCATCCTGTTAAAGGGACTTCATTATTAGTTTTGCTAGAACCTGTTCATTTAAGTATCAAGAATGACATGTAGACTGTCATTATTGTATAATACAAGCAGATATTATTGACGACATTATGGTATCAGTATAAGTTAAACTGTAAGAAGGCCTACATAATGGAAGGAGGAAGATTTGAAGGAATTTCAAACACAGTTTCCAAGTTTATTGTTTTCTTGAATAAGGCAATTTTCTACAAAATAATATTTTTTAACAGTTCTCCTCTCAAAATGGGAACATCCTTTGGGCTGTCTTGTTTCAGCTAACAATGAGCTGCTGACCTGACCTACCATAAGAATTATGGCAAAGAAAACTCAGTCTTATTTTTCTATCAATACAAAAAGAGAAATTGTAACAGTGTAATTGAGAGATGGTCATGTTTCACAGATGAGCAAACAGATGCCAATTCAATTAATACTTTAGCAGTGGGATGAAACAATATTACAATTTGACATGCTGTACACAGAAAAATAATGATTTTTTGTAAATATCACATCTGTAAGTTTTGATAAGCCCAGTTGATGGCAGACGGAAGTGTGATCAAAGGCAAGCTAAATTGTACAAAGTTTCTCAATTAGATCTGATCAGCTTAATTTATTGGAATTTGATAGTGAACTTAAAAAATTTTTTATTGAAAGTCCATGACAGTACAATCCTATTTAGAACTCCTTCCCCAATGCATTCTTTGTCTAAGAGTGCCTAACAATTTACAATCTACCTTCATTTCAGGGACTATTATTGATGAAGAGGTTCGCTATTGTGGGCTGATAAAAGATCATGATACTTTTGAAGCATGAAACTAAGAATGTAAAAAGACAATGAATGAAAAAGTATGTTGGGCTCGAACACAGGTACATTCACCACTTAGCTAGAAAGGTGTTATGAAACAATACTGTCTTGGATCAGTAGTATTTATACATGCATTAATAAATAAGTGGCAAAGGAAAGAAAAGCACAAAGTTTTAGTTGTATAAGCAATAATCTATTAGATAATATAGGCCAATCGAAAGAAGCCTGTTTCTTCAGAAAAGTTATTCCTTGGGAAAAATTAAGTACTAGTGGTGATTTTAGACCTAATAGGTTAGATATCTAGGGAAACCATGAAAATTTAGAAAGAAAGTAAAATAAATGGGTTAAAGACTTACAAGAAATTTAACGGAACATGTAAACATGCTAAATACTAAACAGCTAGATAACTACTTTTATATGATCTTTTTCTGCTCACTACTTGCAGTTATGCCCTACCCTCTCTTTGTTTGCTGTAGTATGATAATTTTAATTTTAATGCTATAAATCTTGGGTTATGACTTTAAACTACAGCTATTAATATTTATTGATAAACTGAATGCCCATCTAAAAAGGGGCTACATTTGAATGGTCTATATCCCTTTGGTTTTCAATTAGAATCACAGAGGGCATGTTAATTATTTGAAAAGATCATATTACTTTTAACTACTGGTATCTTCCCATCTACTGATATCTATCTTGGCCTAGCTTCACTTTTGTAATCTTTCCAGTTTAAGACAGTTTGTTGTACGCACATATATGTCACATGGAATATCCAAAAATGTTTTGTAGAGAAGACAACAGAAAGCATTATTCCTTAAAACTTTAATTCAGACTTACAACAAATATAAATTGGTGCAGCTCCATTGGCATTAACAATGTTATCTGATTTTTGGTAGCTAAGAAGCTGCCACAATATTTCCTTTTCATTCTTGACATTTTGCTTGTTTATTTTTATTGAATGTTGCAGCAGAAGATTGCTTTGGCTGTAAACACAAACAGCAATGCCTGTGAAATAGCATTCATATACTCTGGCAGTGTATAGATTAGATGGGCTTAGTAGATGCAAACCCATGCCTGTATTTTTTAAGCAGGAAGAAAGGAGGAAAGAAAGAATACATGAAATACTGAACAGCAGGACTGCAGTGATTCATAACTTGCTCTCTGCACTGCTGTGACTTGTCACTGGATGTTCACAACTTCAGCACAGTCTCTGGGGATTCACAAGAGTTTATGCATTAGCACAGCATTATTTCTGATCCCGCTGAAAAGTGCACAGAAACGTACATGATTCAAGTCTTTGAATCTTTCCACACAGTAAAAAAAAATGCATCCGCAACCAATTGAACTGCATACAAACTCATTCAGTTGACTGAGTATAGGTGCAATCCCTATTCAACTTCAGACAGGGATAGCCAGTTCGTGGGAGTGAGTGTGGAGTGCAGACCCACAGCAGAAACAGTTCAGTGTCTGGATTGCTGAAGAGAAAATACGGGGAGTTGTCTTGCAAATACACAGGCACTCTGCATGCTCGAACATGCTATCTGGTAACAGCCATGGACAAAAATCCTCTAAGTCTTAAGGGTAAGTTACAAGAATCCTTCTTCTGGGAAGATGACACAGAATGATGCTTTTCATGCCTAAGCATTAAGGCTGTTTCACTGGAACAGTATACAGAAGCTAACAGCTGGCAAGGTGAAGAAGAAATGTGTATGCATGAGCTGGGAATGAAAGAGTAGGTCAAATATGACAAGTACTTGAGAAAAAGAGCTTTATATCAACTCATCCTACCAGTTCTGACAACTGGTGGCTAACATCCCGGATTGCCTTGTTAGCTGGCAGGGTAGGGTGGACCCACTTCTGAGGTCCTGTTGATTAAGGGGTTTAAAGACTTGCCTTTTCTGAGGAAGGGATGCATTAAAAGAAGGAAGGAAAGAAAAAGGCTTTCCTCTTATCATCCTTCCGTCATCACCCACCGAAAGGAATTTGACCTTTTGATTGAGTTGTTTTCTTGCTTTGTTTAGTAGTGAATTGTCATTTGCAACGGGCCTCTGCCGTCCATGAAGTCCTAAGCTCTCTCCTGTAGAGATTTATGCTATGGGAGGAATGCACATCAGTAATAAAGATCAACAGGATTATAGTTACTTAATTGGACTCTGGCTAATAAAATTAACCAATAGATTTAAGAGAGTTGTTTTGTTTTCTTTTGTTTAGTATTACCAACAATATTTTCCCTCTGACTAGATGCCAGGAAAAAGAATTCCTAGTTTCCTAAGCTTTTAGTGAAGTTTGCTTCTTTTTACATTGTGCCTCTAAATTTAGGAAGTGTAAACTCTTAATGACTGTTCAAATATAAATTAAGCAGACAAAGTGGTAGCTATGTTTTACAATACAAAGTAATTTAGGATTGCCGTATGCTATCACAGCTTGATTAGAGTAACAATAACAAAACTCATAGAATGTTTCCTGTTTGTTTTTAAAGTTTTGCCCCTTCAGGTTTTAGCAGAGGAATTCCATATAAGACAGCAAGCCATAACTCCTTGCCTTCTGTAATGTTTACTTTTGCCCAACCCATTTCACATTTGTATATCACAGTAATATACTTGCAGTTATTTGAACAGAAATTATACTATGTATTTTGACTTCTGAGCAATAATTGGAAGTAACAACAGAATCTCAAGTAGTAACCCAGCTGTCTCCTAAGTATTATTAAGCCTAAAGAGTTATTGGGAATGCACAACAGTACAAAGGAATTGTAAAGAAATGATTTCATCTGTATATGATTTTAATCAAGCTTGGCTTGCTGTTAAAAGGCTTGTTTAATGAAGACTGCATTTCCCTTATGAGAGTCCTGACCATGTAGTTCAGTATCAGCCAACCAACGCTTATTGCCGTAACAATAGCTAGAGGGTTTACCACAAAAAAAAAAAAAAAAAAAAAAAAAACCTCCTTTCATTTCAGTCTGTTTCTGATCACTTATTTAGAAAATGACAGACAAATAACAGACAAAAAAAATCAAAGTAACTGATAATTAGTGAAAAGTCTGCTTGAACAAATATAAACTTATAGAAGTTAAATAATATTTTATTCATGTAATTTTCAATCCAGTTATTTAATTAAAAGAATCAGTTCATCTGGGATTTTCTTCTCATGCTACATCATTATTTCTGCTACTGTAATGTTACTGATTTTAAAAAGTAAAGTCAAACTCTTTGCAGCTAAACTCTTACCAATATAATATGGGGATGTTGGATTTAATATTTCTAATGCAAATACAGAGAACTGCTTTGCAGAACTATGAAAACATAAAAAGATGATTTTGTCTAACGTTAAGTCAAAACTGAAACAAATGTCTTTATCTTCTAATTTTAGGACAATCTCCTGCAAACGTTCATATTATTTGTAGAAAAACACATAAAGGAATACTTTGCTAACAATCTCAACTCCTGATTTTAATGGCATTGATAAAATGAAGTAAACTTCTACATCTGTCTCAGTGTTTGCAGTCGGGATTGGTGCTTTAGTGCCAGATTTTGAAAACTCCAATTCACACAGATCGTTCCTTTGAAGTTAATGAGATATTTGTATGAGTAGGGGCTACTCACTTGAGTCGTGTTTTCTGGTTGGAACCTTAGTCCTTTCTGTTGCCAAGTGTACTTAAGTTTATAAGACCATCCATTTCAACACATTTTGTTTAGTTAAACTGAAGTACTTCATTTTTAAGGAAAAAGTTATATTGCCAAAAAGTATAAACAGGACTAACTTTGACTAATATAAATATTTGAAAACCAGAACTTTTTGTTATATCTTATAGAAACAATCCTAATGCAGATGACAGAGGGAAAAGTGCTTTTATGGAATAGATGGTTCAACTGAAGTATAGCACAGAGGAAATTTTAAAAATAAATATGAGGAAATTTGTCTTCTAACAGCCAGCATATTTGGATCAAGTTCAGAATATTTTTGCCTAACAATTAAATGGAAATTCTTTACATTTCCAGTTCCGCAGCACATTATTTAAACCTTAAGCCTTTCTAATTAAGAGGAATCATTAAATTTATTCCTATTGCCTGCTTTAAAGTTTATTTGCTAATAAGCAACTGGACAAGGGATGTGTGAAATGAATAGTGGAAGAAAAACTCTGACAGCAAAAAAGAGGTCTGGAGGGTGAAGTTGGTTTATTAGGCACCGTTTGTCATGAATGGGTCTACTGCACGTACAAAAGCAAATCCCACTACCTTAGAAGATTAATTCTGAAGGAGGCACTCTTGGGTCAAAGTATACATAAGCGTGTGCCTAATCTCAGAGAAATCAGGCTATTTTCTCACAGCAATTAAGCAGAGGTCTAGGGTTTCACCCACAGTGTATTTAAACACAGGATACAATTAAACCCCAAAGTATTAATATCTGTGCTGTGCAAAATTGCCCAGGAAATAGATTTTGCCCTCTTTCAAATGGAAAGCAAGGCAAATTAAGGAGGATGACTTTATTTGAGTAAAAATTATCCCAAAACAAATGTAAGTCATTTTTAACTGTTAATTCCTTAGGTACACTTTTTTTCTTTCCCTGCTCACATAATTTACTCTGGAATGTACAATGTTCAGTGGATATAGGTGATCAATACCATTTCATTAAAATAGTTTTGTTTTCATGGCTAGTATAATTTCTACAGGATAACGCTTCAACAAAAGTATTTTAAACAAATTATGAACAAAATGCTGCTCTGTACTGGCAATCTTTAAGATCAAGGAAAAGACTGACCGTAACATCTTATTCAGCAAAAAGTGGTTACAAAAGATCTCTTTCCTCCTTGATGTCTGCGGATTATTGAGCAGTGTGAGTGGAAAGAACCTTGTGACTTAAGGAAATTTAACGCCAATTTGAAATGTTTCTAAAGAAAAGGGAAAAACTCCTCTAAACACACAACATAATTTACACTGCATATAAACTCCTTTTCATAAATGCAATAAGAATTAAATAATTGTTTTAAACAAAATCTTCTTTTTCAGCTCCCTAAAAATCCTCTCTGATTTTATGGTCGTTATCATTTAAAATAATTCACTTTTGTCTAGCTATCGTACCTGCATAATCTATTTCACTCCCAAATCACTTTATAAAAAGAAAAAAATCAATCTTTCCACCCTCACTTTAGATGACTGGCATTTCCTATCAGAAAAAAACCATTTCTACACAAAGTAACACACTCTGCACTGTGATAAATCTTGTCTCCTGTATTTTTAAACTTAGAATTGTTAAAGCTTTACTACCATAGGAATGTACATAACAATAAAAACAAACTAATTCTAGATCTCAAAGTTTCTATGTATCAAGTTTTAGTAATTCTGTGGAAAATCTTAGTATTTTGAGCTTTCAAATCAATGATGTGTTGCACAGGATGTTAACAAATAGTCTAAATAGTGAAGTAACATGCAGAAATTTTTTAAAAGAAACAAAAAAATTACTTCTCACTGATCATGTTGGTCAGCAAGACACTATTTTAACCTTTAAAAATGCAGCATATCCCAAAACAAGTTACTTCTTAAATAAATGCTCTTCTTGAGCAAAAGTGACCTTTTAAATGATTATATCTCAGCACTTGCAATAAAAAAAATTTTCACCTATCACCTTTACACTGTTGATGCGCTGCATTGGGTGAATCTATAACCTTTTCACGATATGTAACATGCTGCAGAACACAAAATTACTTGCTAACTTTAATTAAATCCCTTCAGAAAAGTCCTGCTGACCTCTTTAGAAAGAAATCTTACTAAATGAAAAAATAAACCCAAATTCCAAATCCCTCTGTATTTGATAACTCTAAATGAATCTGCAACCATTTCAGAAAATTATCTTTCAGAGCACCGAATAAGTTTGCTGCTCTAAACTTTTCATAATAAGGTTTTTACATAAATTTCAGTAAACATTAAAAAAAAATTTCTTGTTGAAAACCCATAATCTTTTATTTTCCCAGCAGTCTCTAAGGGGATGGAAACTCACTGAAGTCTTCGGAACAGGCCTTAAAACAGCAATCTAGGTAAGTTCTCCAGATTGTAAACTTCCCAGAAAAGATTTCGGGACAAAACTTAGAGACAAAATACTTTATTCACTTTACTTTCTAAAGCACCAGATTGTTGTTTTGGTTTTTTTTTCCCCTGAGAAAACACATCCTAGATGAAAACAATAGATATAAAAGGACCCTGACCACTGAAGCAAACAGCAAAACTGCCCCTGAGCCAAATTTGCTATTTTTGTATAAATGATTGTAGCTGGCACAGAGTTGTGACCTCCTTCCTCAGTACAAAATCACAACAATGAGTTCAAACTTTAAATTATGTTAGGAGCAAAATCAAACATAATATATGCTACCTTCAAAGTCTGTGATTAATTTAAAGGGACACAAGAGTTTGCAAATTCTGTTTCATTCAGTTCAAGTTAAGGATTAGACCTCTAAAGACAGTTAATGCTTCCAGAGTATAAAAAGAAATTTAGTAAGCCTCTGTCTACACACATGTGTGCAGTAATAATGGTTAAGCATGTGCATGCACATATTAACATGAGTACATACTTGAAACCAGCAAGAGATTGATTTTATACGTATGTCGTTTCAGTTCACACTCAGGCTGAATCTATAAAGACTACAGAACTCTGTAGTCGTCTTCGTAAGACACAGGTGCTACAGTTCACTTTTGATGCTGAAATGATTATAATTATTTACTGTGTTCTCTACAACATGAATTAAAGAGGAAACATAAATTATGATGTGTTTTTATACTTAGATAAAGGAAATAAAATCTTTGGGAAGACAGTGGGTTCCAAATGACCAATGTGACAAATTTTAAATAAGAACGTTTGTTGCTGTCTTTGCTGTTTTTTGGTTTTGTTTTTGGTTTGGTTTTTTTTTTTTTTTAATTCTGTTTCAGACACGGTTAGAAAGAAGCTTATTTATTTGAAATGAAATCTATTGTTGTCAGTGAAGCATGCCTTATAATTAAAAAACCTCCTCAATAATGAAAAGAAATTCACAAGGATCTTCTTTTTTTTGAATGTTCTTAGTTAATAAGCCAGTGATCTCACAATAGATACAACCTCCTGATGTAAAATCAAAATTAGTGTCCAATGATACTCTGAAGTACTGGAACAAGCAAAGAAATGGTGAGACATAAGAAATATGGAACTTGCTGTGGCTTTCTCAAGACAAAGGAGATGAGTTATCTGATTCGTGTGTAATCACAAAGTTAAACAAACAACAATAAAGCTGAACTAATTCACTGTCAAGTCTACATGTCATCCTGGCTGGTTCATTATGTGCATTTGTGACAAACAATACGGAAGAGACAACTGTACTGAATCAAATAACTTGCAACAGTTTACACTCCTATAAAACTATTTACATTTTGTCAAATGAATATTTATAACAAGTGGCTTTCCCTTCACAAACACTGTAGCTCAAGCAGTTCCCATTCATTATCGTATTTAGGAAGTACAAACACTAATTCTGTGAGTCAGCGACACAGTCTGTTGTAACTTGCCATAAAACAAGGCCTGCAATACTAATATAAAATGTAGGAGAAACGTGCTGTTGCTTCCAGTTTTTCAAATGTCCTCGCATTTTTACGTCTCCAACTCACAGGAATTCAGTTTCAATATTATATCTGCCCTTCAGCATAGCATGCCCCAATGAAACAGCCGGTGAAGTTTATTTTGCACTTTATCAATACAGTGTAAACCAGCATGTGCTTACCTCCATGGGGTTACTGAACCCAACTTGTCTGTGTGCACAGACAGCACTTTGGCCACAGATGTGACTGGTTAACTGTACAAGCAAGGAGGATAAATCCACACAACAATACTTCATTCACCAAGGAAATCTGCTGTGGATTACAGCTTCTCTATGGTTACGTCTGTTCTTAATTTACTGCTTTTATTCAGTTTTCAACCATAAATGAGCCCCTTATGAGGCATTCAGTATGCAGAATTGACAACTCTTTTTATCTACTCAAAAAATATTTTTGGATAATAATTTATGGTTACGAAATATTTTAAGCAGTTTGAATAGTTACATTATATTCTTTCAGTGCTTAATGATGCAGTATCCCCTGTAAAAACGAGACCTGGGCAATCTATTGATTTCACATATTTATAACAAAACACAGCAGCCTTGGCCATACAGAAACACAAATTTTAAAACTGCATATATCATGGGAATGGCATTGTGTTTTTTTTAAAAGCTCTTAAACAGCATCTCATGAGGAAATCCTAGGCCAGCACTGTGACTAAAGGCCCTGTGGATGGGAACATAAAGAAAGTTTTTGGCAGGCATGATATTTTGTTTATGGCCTTTTTTTTCTTCTTTTTTTTTTTTTTTTAAAGTTTACGATATAGATTTTAAACACTATTCAACAGAGAAAATGTGAAGCTGTCTGTAATGCTGGGGAGGGTTACTGCATTATTTATGTTTTATGTATGAAACTGAAATGTGAGCATGGGTATTTTAATCTTGTTTCACCATCAAAGATAGTTTCTCAATTTGTATGCCAAATTAATGCACTATCAGCTTTGTAAAAGCCATCTAAAGGGACTGATTAGCATTGGGCACTAAGTGATGCTTAGGAAAGAAGGTTGTGAGTAAGCAGAGCTGCCTAGGAAACTAGCAACATGCTGCAAAGCTACTGGTATGTTTGTCGCATGCCGATACCATCCTTTCTATCAGTTCCGACATACGTCCTCAGAGGGACATCATCCACCGAAACTATAATTGGCAATAGAGGAAGGCAGCCATGTGAATGATATGGAATATTCTTATTAATTGAGACAATAGTGATGAGGCTTTAAAAAGCCTTCCAAGATGACAAAGTCCCCTTTGCATTATTTTAGATTAATTTAAAGTGTTGGCACACAAAGCTTTACAACTTTATTCTTGGCAGAATATGAGTACTTTCAGACTCATTGATACTCAGGGATTCTTCACTATTACAGAGTAAACTCCCTGTAGATAAACAAAGGAAAACATTTGAATGAGGTACTTGCAGTGTTTTCCTCATTAGCAGCTACAGTGTCTTGAGCAGGGAATGAGTGTTTTGGGAAAAGCATTCTTGGCATTAACAGGAAAGGACATTGCTTTTACAGGCAAGAACACTTTATGGCTTTCTGAAACATCCTATCACAATACCATATGTAATCCAAATAAAAAAATACAACTGAAAGCAAAATTAAGTGTTGGGTACTTTAGAAATAAGTACACTTCTATATAAATACAGCAGAGAAATACTGAACTGATTTTAGTTTGGTTGCTTTAAATATTGCCCCTGATGTTTTATGGATTCCAGTTCTTCCTTTGTTTGCTATTTAATTGCAACTGGTTTTGATTTCTTTATAAAAATAAAAAATGCTTTGTTTAAGACTGAATATCCTCATTTTCATTTAGTGGATGCAGTCAGAATGCTAGGTGTAGGCAGACATTTTCCGCATGCATTTAAGATTCCCCTGGAGTGGCTGGATAAAACACCATGGCAGATACTCAGCTCTACAATCACAGGGACTGTGCCAGTGAGTCTTTTGAGCCTTCTGAGTATAAAACTTCCCTGAGTTAGAGGTTACCTTTTAATTGTGAGTGCATGCGTGCACACACATTCATTTGTGTGCTGGGACCGTAGCTATGCTATAACGATCTGTATGCCCTCTTAATCTGTATTTATGAATGAAAGTTTTAAATTTAGCTAAAGCCAGTGGATAGCCGCAGGGCTACTATCAGTTATGTTTAGTACCATGATCCAAACTTAGCACTTACGTCTCACTTATTATGTAGAGATTTAATGGATGGCAAAAATCTCTAAAAGCTTCATGACTCTGAGAACTCAGGAACTTCTTTTGCATGAGAGATACACACATCTAAAAAAAAAAAAGGAATGTCAAAGCAGTAAAAGTTGCTGTTGTTCTGAAGTGCCAAATTGACTTGAGAAGAGCCACCTGGATTTGGATCCTTGAACAGTGGTTTTCCTTTTTTGCTGCCCTAGAATCTGAACTACTTCTACTACACACAAAGATAGGACAGGATTTCTGCCTAAACATCAAATCTTCAGATACTTGCATGTGTGCACTAACTCCGTGAGGTGCCTAGTTCAGCCACGATATGGAACGGCTGGTAGGACATAAAATGATTCTGTAGTATTTGGATATTTTATGGATTTACGCCCACATAACTGAAATTGTGGAGTGGAGCAACACAGACACCCCAAAGCAGCTGACAGCCATTTCATTCAAGAATTTGGATGAGGCAACAACTTCATCAGTGTTTTTCCCTCCCTCATTTTACTCCTAAACTCAATTGTCTCAAGGTCTGAGCAGCAAAGGGCTACTGAACATCACATTGCTTCAAGTCACTCTACTGGGGTTTTTCCTGACAGTTGGGTTTCACAAATACCAAGCTAAATGACCTACGTGTGTTTTCCAGCATAAATACAATGAATCACAATAATATAATGCTATAGTTCTGAATTAAACTGACAATGACCAGGACACCGCAACATCAGATCCCCATTCCACTGTGAATTCAAGTTCTACTCATATGTATTGCAGCTAAGAATGGATCTGTACAAGGACACCTGACCCAGGTGGCTAATCAAGTGTAATCTATCTGACCCATCTGGCACCTGAGCCAGCCTCTGCTCTTAAATAATTTATGTGTCAGGGCAATGTACTAATTTGAATCCTACCCCTCATCATAGTGCATGTATGAGCAAGTGCTAGTCAGAGGATCATTTAACACTGAATTCTCCCAACACATCACAATTACAGAACCGTCTGTGCTAAACAGCTTCTGCTTTCTGAGCTACTGCAAAAATCTTCAGCACCTCAGAAGTCACCAAAATGTATCAATTCTTCTGCGATGTGAAGAAATGCAATGTTAGCATATGGTAGCTGAATGATAAAGCACAGAGAAGCAGGTAGGCTGAAACACCACCAAATTATTACCCTTGGAATTTGTTTTCTCTTTACCTTTTTTCTCATATGTATATTTGCACTTAGGCAAAGTGGAAAAGATCCTGCAGATTTTGTACATGTGATCTGCCCTACAAGTCAACAACATGCAAAGATTAATAGTTTGCTTAATTAGAGTTTGCAAGCCTAATTTTTGAAACTCAAAAATCATAGAAACATTCAGGTTGGAAAGGACCTGGCACGGTCTTACCTTAGTCTGAATTACTGCTTAAAGCTGTCTTAACACTGAATTTAGACCAAGCGACTAAGAATTCAGCCTTAAGCAGGAATTTAGACTTGAATATCTCTTCTCTTGGAGAATCCCACAACCTCTGTGGGAAACCTGCTCCAAAGACTAATTATTTTCTCAGCAAAAGAAAACAAATATTCTTGCATCTAGTCAAAACTTTCCCTATACCTGTTTATGACTGTTAACTCTCATGATCCTGTTCTACATCTCCATGAAGAACTTGGCTACACCTTTTCTGTAACCTCATTGTAGATACTGGAGTGCTGCTGTTAGGTCCCCTTATCGCCCTCCCTTCTCCAGGGCGAACAAGTCCCAGTCCCTCAGCCTCTCCTCACAGGCCAAGTGCTCTAGCCTCTGATCATCTTGTCGGCCCTCCACTGAATTTCATCCAGGTTTTCAATGTCTGTCTTGTACTGGGGGGCCCAAAACTGGTCTAGCAAATGCTAATTAGAGGGAAATAATCAGTTCCCTTGATCTACTGGCTATGCTCCTGGTTATACAACCCATTTATGCTGTTAGTCCTCATCACTGCCACGACACACTTATGACTCTGGTGCAGCCTATTGTCCAAGAAAATCCCCAGCTTTCTGTGTAGAACGGCTGTGTAGCAGTCCCCAGCCTGTACTGATGCAGGACCGTAAGTTCTTCCCAGGTTCAGGGCTTTACCCTTTCAGGGCTTTAGGTCCCGTTGTCCCAGTTCCTAGTCTCTCCAGGTTCCTAGGCCTGCAAAACTGAGGAGTGTCTCCACCTCCAAGTCACTGGTAAAGATATGAAACAGTGCCTGTACAGATCACAGAGGAACTACGCTTTCCAAGCACAGTAGTAACCATGGGCCATTACCTTTTGGGCTGGATGATCCAACCAGTTTTTCAACCCAGTACTTCACTCATTTAAACTGTGATGTCCCAACCTGAATACAAGGGAAGTTGTTTTGAAACCCCTGCTAAGATCATTGTAGATGACACTCACTATGCCCCCTGCCACCTACAGATCTACTCCTTTCATCATAGAGGGTAATCAGGTTGGTAAAGCATGATTTACCTTTGTAAATTCTTGTTGGTTATTCCCAGTCACCTTCTTCTCCTTCATGTGCCCAAAAAGTGCTTCCAAGATCACTCAATTATTTTCCCAGGGACTGAAGTAAGGATGTTGGAGCGGGTAAAGTACCCTGAAGTTACTTTAATGTGACTGAAGTAACCCTGTTGGAGCGAGTCCAGAGGAGGGCCACAAAGATGATCAGAGGATTAGAGCACCTCTCTTATGAAGACAGGCTGAGAGAGTTCGGGTTTTTCAGCCTGAAGAAGGCTCTGGGGAGTATCTGAAGGGGGCTTACAAGAAAGCTGGAGAGAGACTTTTTACAAGGGCATGTAGTGATAGGATGAGGGGTAATGGCTTTAAACTGGAAGAGGGTAGATTCAGAATAGATCTCAGGAAGAAATTTTTCACTGTGAGGGTGGTGAGGCACTGGAACAGGTTGCCCAGGGAAGCTCTGGAGGCCCCATCCCTGGAAGTGTTTAAGATCAGGCTGGATGGGGCTTTGAACAACCATTTCTGGTGGGAGGTGGCCCTGCCTATGGCAGGGAGTTTGGAACTAGATGATCTTTAAGGTCCCTTCCAACCTAAACCATTCTATGATTCTATGACCAGCCTATAGTTCCTTGGGTTGTCTTTCATGACATGCTTGAAGATGGATATGACTTTTGTCTCGCTCCAGTCATTGGGGACCTTCCTTGATCTCTGTGACCTCTCAAAGATGATGGAGAACAGCCAGTTCACTGGCCACAATGAGGCCAGTTCATCAAAAAGTTGTCTCAGCACCTCTGGATGCCTCTGGTCTGGTCCTGTGGACTGAACTGGGTCAAGATTTCTCAAGAGAACTCTGACCCAATCCTTTCCTACTGCTGGTAGTTTCTGTCCTCTTTCAATCCTGTGTGTCTAGTCAGAGGCATGGGAGACATGGTCAGTGAAGAGTTGGGCAATGAGTTGCAGCCTTATCTACATCTGCTGTTCCTATTTAGTGGCACCCATTTAGCAGCAAGTCCACATTATCCCTGTTTACTGTTAATACAGCTATAGAAGCTCTTGTTGATTTTGACATCCCTTGCCAGGTCCAACTCTAGCTTCACTTGCCAGTTTCAATTCTAGCTGAAGTTTGGTTTTCCTAACACCTTCCCTGCTTGCCTAGGCAAGGCTTCTACATTCCTCCTTAGTATCCTCTCCTTCCTTTTGTATATGTGCAGCTTCTGTATATGTCCTTTTTGCACTGGAGTTCACTCAGGAGTTTCAGTCATCCTTGTTTAACCAAGATGTTCCATTGATAGGTAGCATTTTCCTGAATATTGGGATGAGTGCTGTTGTGCTTTAAGGAGGCTGTCCTTACAGATCTGCCAGCTTTCCTGAGCTCTTTGTCTTTCATCACTGGCTCCCACGGGACCCCACCTACCAGTTACCCAAAAAAGTCTTCCTTAAACCAGCCTGCCACCTATTCCTTAGAAAAGCTCCTAGAAGAGTGCCATGTAAATGGCACTCCCCCCACTGCCTTTTTCCATGCCTGCCTTCTGTAAAAAGCCTGTACCATGCACCCTAGCTGCACTCCAGTCCTACGAGCCATTCCACTGCCTCAGTCTTCCCAAAGATGTCATGGTTCCGCAACTGCATGTCAAGCTCCAGCTCATCCTGTTTATTTCCCAGGCTGTGTGCTTTTGTGCACAGGCACTTGAGGTTGGCCCTCAGGGTGGGATTTAGCCTTTCTGGTGGTTCCCTTCCTTCTATTAACCTACCCTATATACTAACCACCCTAGTCTCCATTCCCTCACTTAACTACAAGGTCGTTTCCCCATACCCTAGTCCACATAGCTTAAAGCCTTCCCCATCAGATTGGCAAGCTTGCTGTAATTGGTTTTGCTTGCAGTGGTTGTATGCAACAAGATGCAGTGCCTTCTAGTTCTTTCTTGCATTGCATATGGCAGCATAACAAAGATCAGTTATGAATGCTGGACATTCTGATAACAGAGAGTTTTCTTCTACATTGATGCAAAGTTTTTCTAAAACCACCTTTCACAACAAAACCCCTTTGCTTCTCTATGAAACCTTATAACTAGCAAAGATGACACAGCTAGAGGGAAGGATGACTTTGCACCTATGCAGGCTTCAGGCTGATGCAATGATTCCTTGGTGGCACAGAGCAGCCTAAGAACAGGTCTGACATGCTTCATAATTAAAATACTTCAGGATCAAAAAGTATAAAGATGACTTAAAATCTCCAAGCTGTGCCAACTCCTTCTGCAACTGAAGATCTTGTCCTATAAGCTAAGTATCCAGATGTCAGTGCCAAGAGTTCACAGACTTAAAGTGTAAGCAGCTAAAACTTCACTGAAACGAAACATTCATATACTGAAATTAAGGATGTTTATTAGCAATAGATTCAGCACAAATGAGAAGGCAATGGGGGCAAGCTAAATGAATGCCAGTTCGCCTCTATAAGGGCATCAGAAAAATGGACTGATGGAGCTGGTGAGCAGCTGAAGCTTCAGTTTCACAAAATGGCTCTGGTTATAGAGCAGAAGTCCTGCTGTTTTGGCTGGCTCCTTTATATTATAGAAACAACAGCTTAATTCTAATTGGCACACATATCTTTTCTCCACTGATAAATAAAAGGAGCGCTGGAATGCTGTATGCAATTCATTTTAGCTTGTGTCGGATATATTTCTGGCATGCAGTGTGTGTGGCTGTGCCAGACAGCAGGGTTGGCATCTGCAAAGTTGCTCAGTGGGCATCTCACTACTACTTCTCAGGAAGCAATGCTCCATTTCTTTCTAACATTGAATACTAGGAAAGAAATGGCAGCTAAAGCCTATTCAGCTGTGTTTTTACCAGTATGATCTGTAACATGCCACTCCTTGGCAACCGCCTGCTACAATTTCAGCACCTAAATATATTAAGACAACACAATCCCTTAGGAATGCCTAGGATATTTTTGAAAATGGGAATTCAGATGACTAAGGGCATTTACCAATAGGCTGCAGCAGAAAATTGCCAGATACCTTCTCCCACTATCTGCTTTGCCCCTCAGCTAAGTACGGGGAATGGAATGCATACGTGCTTCTCAGCTGCTTAAGTGCTAAGTCTCAGAGTTTAGATTAAAGGTGCCTTGGTCAGCAGTTTAAAGTAAAGCCCTCAGACTCTTTACTGACATGACTGAGACGTGGGTGTGTGTCCCAACCTGCCTGCTCTCCAGTGGGAGCAGCAATCTCCAGCAGTGGGGAAACAGTAGAAGATGATAACATCTCACACAGCAGTTGTACAGCAAAGGAAATGTGTGCCAAAGACTTCAGTGCCAAAGGCTTAGGTGCTTAAAGATATGTAATATGAGAATTTACAGAACTATCCACTTGAGTTAAGGCATTTGTCTTTCACTGAAATCAACATATATGTATGAAAAATCTCAATGATCACTTCTCTAAATCTTTATTTACTTAAGTACCTTTAAAAAACTAGTCACACATCAAGTATGGTAATGACTAAGGCTCAGATGAACTGACTTAGACCCTTTGAAAATGCTGTCCCAATGGCAACGTGGGAAAATATTCCTGTTTATGGATGGAACTCTATTAGAGGATGAGAAGTAGAAAACAAGGGAAAAAATTATATTCAAAGAATTATTTTTGTCCTTTCAAACAAAAAAAAAGTGTAAAGTTTGGGTCTTAGTCAGAACTAAGATTGAATGTATGGATTAAGAGCAAGAAGCAGAGAATTTTGTGCAAATCTATTTCCAATTAAATTGCTAGTTGCTTCTTCCCTTAAAAGTCCAAAAGCACTATGAGGTACAGTGACTATAATTAACGGAAAGTAATTTGTAGATATCTAATCACACTTCTTTTTTTAAAAACATGCAAAACTAATCTCACAAAACTAAATGCAAAATAACAATTGAAAAATGTGTCCTTTAGCCTTTAGATGAATTTAAATAAAAACGTGTATTGGATCTGCACATTAATAAAGCCTGTTAAGCTCAGTAGAATACTTTATATTCATCTGTGCTTCATCAAGCAGGTTCATGACCTCTACAGAACTGCAGCAGCTCCCTCTGTTCTGAGAACCGCATGGGGGAAGATGGTAAATATTATTTTGTGATTAGAAAATGTTACTGGAATTGTCATAGAGAAATATTTAATGTGGAGAGTGTGGTTCAGGAATTAAAACATACACAGCAGGAGAAAAAGCAGCATGGTGCAAATTTTACTCCTAGTGACAGGCAAGTAAAATTTAAGGAACATCTATGACATTGGAAATATTGTGCCATAGTTACATAGTTATTACTGAGCTCATGAAGATATTTATGCACCTGCCTAACTTAAACCATGTGAGGATTCTCATTGTTCTAGATGAGACAATGTAGATATTTTAAATTAAGCAGAAAATTAAATATCTTGCTGAATTGGTATTGTAGAAAAATGTAGTTGAGTGATTTTTTTTGCTGTCAAATAAGCATACATCTAAATAACCAAATGTGTTAAATAAATGCATCAATGAGATTTGATGAGAAGCACAGGAATGATGATGTGCAGAACATTATTCTAATGTAACACATACAATATACGATGAAATACTTATTAAAAGCTCAATGCAACAACTGTGTTTGCAGTTCCTTTTCCTCATTTTCCTGCAGTGTGCATGAATATGTGTACATATCTGTGTGCACTTTAGTAATAATCAGTCTGCCTTGCTCTTTTCACAGATTACATACCAACCTATTCTTTTAGACGTGAGAGCCAAGCGGGTTGGTTAAAATATAAAAATAGCAGCATAGCATTGTGTATCTCATTAAAAAACCCAAACATGACAAAGAAGGATAAGAACATCAAAAAAGCTCCTTAACAAAATCAACTTCCATAGGGCTGATTCTAAATCTCTTCTCCCCCCATTCAAATTACACCCATGTAGAAGATTTGGGAGACTCCTACTCTACTCCAGTCATTGCAAATGTTGCTCCTGACTTTCTCTTTCACTGATTTCAGCAGGGCCAAACCTTAACCATTATTTTTCAAAGTTTTCAGTTTGAGTGTTTCAGTCCAGCTCAGTTATCTCAGTAATCTGTTGATATAATCATTCATTCTTCGGTATATATTTTTTTCCCATTGGTGAAATATTCTTGATTAGCGTATTGTTACCATATATTTGTATTACATGTTCCATCATTATCAAATGGAGACAAAGGCAGTAACAACGCCTGTGTCAGCACACACCCACAACTGCTTATGCTCAAATCCTTCTTATCTAGAAAATTCAAATCACCATAAAGGTTCCCTGCAGCTAAATATTGCTTTCACATAATTGCCAGGAAAGGGCTTCCTAAATTATAGGACAGAATAAATTATAGAAGAATCATGTTCCCTACAATCCAAGGGGGGAATTAACACAGTCTGTAAAGACTCCCAGAAATTACCAATCTGAATTTAAATTCCACATTTAAATGGAGCTAAGATAACTTCAATGAAAAGGTTCTCTGCTCTTGAGAATGTCTGCTCTGGAGAGGATTAATATGGGCTTTCTAGACTTTTCATAGGTATTGAAAGCAAGTATTCTATTTATTAATAACTAAAAAAATGCAGTGACCACTATAGTTTTCATTCAGAGCAAAACTTAAACAGGAAAACGATACGAATCTCAACAGACTGTTTGAGTTATCTGTCCCTTCTTTAATCTGAGAGATTACTCAACAAAACCAATGTTCATTCAACAACATTCATGAAATCTGTTGTGGATTACCAATATCATCAGTTAAACCTGTTTCAAATTTATTGCTTTCATTCAGGTTAAATAATAAAAGAGTCCATTTGTACCACCACATGTATATACATGAATTCAGCTTTCATCATTCTCTACAAGTTTAATCCAGTGATTTATGTTTTTTAACACAGTTTTGGGCAAATCTGTTGAAGAAATTTAGCCAGACTGATAGAAGAGTTAGACTGGATTACTGTGATGTGTGCCATGTTTAAAACCAGCCTGCTCTGTTTGGAGAAAAGGAAAAGTCAAGCATTTCAACACTGTAACCCTGCTTGAAGTTCTAATCATTTTAATGGCTTTAGCAAAGGAGAGCAGAGTGAGGTTGGGAGAGTTCAAAGACAATGATCTTTATTATTAGAAATATGTTAGAACAGCAAAGAAGCAAAGCTGCTTTTTTTCTGCTTTTTCTTTAGTCACAGCAGGAAATAACACTGCTTAGATTAAAGTTTTCTGACGTTTAAACAGTCATGGCAGTGGCTACATGTTAATTTTTTTTTAAAATCATCTCCCTTTTGAAACTCTCTCCATCTACCAATGTTTAAAAAAAACACACACGCAGAAAATTAAATGTAAAATGCTTCTCTTATGTTTCATATCACAGCTAAATTTTTTCATTTAAATTCAAGTGAATTGAATTGAATGGGTGTACAGCATAGCTGAGGGTTTTGCTAATGAGGTACAAAGCTTTTTGCCTTTAGGTCACTAGTTCAAATCCAGGCAAGGCTAGAAACAGCTGAAAGCTTTTAACCACCTGATGGCTATGTGATATTTTAACATGAAATAAGTTTGTCAATCAAAATCCAACTTCAGGAAATAAGTGTTCCCACCATAAAAACAACCATCACACTATTAGAATTATTTGCAGTCTTCCGAAATGTCAAAAATTAATTACTCTGCACCTTTAGCAGTGATTTTTTTAGATGAAATGACCGATGTTGAAGCACGTAAAGAGAGAAATATGGAGAAGTTTACATTGCTGATACATTTGCAAACATAGCTTTCATAGGTAAAAGAGGCTTAAATCACTTCCCTTCCTTGAACCTCCTGCCTCTTCTCTCATTAGTATCAGCTGGTGTAGCAGGTGCTCCTACAGTAATTGACACAGATGTGGAGGTACAACCCACCTCAGTCATACAGGGAGGGAGAAAAAAGTTGTATATCTGCCAGATGAAGACAGAAAAGATTTTAACCTCCATGTTAATCAGCTCTTAGAAAAATAAAACTTCTGAAAGTTTTGAAGGAATGTCAGTAACCTGCAACATCCTCCTACAAATCATGTGGTAGTCTTTTTTGCGTGTAAACAATTCCTCCCTCCCAGGAGCAATTGATCATGCTTGAACAAAAATGTTTTTGGTGAGAGATAGATATCGATCTCCAACTCCTCCTACAATCAAAAGACAGAACTGTATATCAAACCAAATAAAACTGATAATTTAAAAACTTTGCCTAACTGGAATTTTTATTATCTCATTGACTCCCTATATTTTAATGTTATGAAGCTGCAAGAAGCTCAGACAATAAGAGTATGCTGTAGGAGCCAAGTTCAAACTCATGGACCAAATTTAAATGTAGTCCTTATCCTAGCACTGAAACAAAACCAGACTACTTTTTATGGTACTGATTTTAAGTTAAAGAACACTGAAAAATTTCAGTACTTCAGCAGTCAAATCACCTTTTTTTTTTTTCCCAGATGCTTAAGTATAGGTTCAAGTGTTTACCTTAAAAACCCAAGTTTAAACATTTTGAATAAAATTTAAATAATGTCACTGGCTGTCAGTGTCAGTTTGACTTGGGTAGTTTTGGACATTGAAGGAGGATTTGAAAATCAATCATTTAACGTTCCTTTCTCTTTCCTGTTCTTCACTCTGTGTGAACTCAGACAAGACATCCTCTTTTCAGTGGCACCATTTACCCTGTAAGAAGCAGTGCTTTTACAAATCCTAACAATAAAATATTTATGTTTAAAAGTTCAGAGACACACTTGGTGATGCCATTTCTGGGAAAGAGAGAGAAGAAATACCTAACTTTAGTTCTTATCAGACTGGAGCAAATTAGAGTAATTAACATTTTGAATAATCCTATTATCTTTAGAACTGTACTGGTAATTATTAAGAATCAAAAAATGATTTCTGCTTCAGTATTCTCTACTTCTTATACACTAAGTAAAATTAATTTCATGGGGACAGTCACAGTTCACATTACTGCAGACGTAAGAAGTGGTGTAAGTGGCCCTTAAAAAGGTGCAGAAACCCTTTACAAGGTTTTAAAATAATCCTGAATTGTACGATGTGGTGATTTAGTCCTGAGGTACCAAATCCTGCAAAATTATGTAAGAAGACTCACAGTGAATTTCCAGAAAATGCCTGAGTATGAAACATCCTCCTCCCCCCACCCCCCCCGAAAGAATGCAAGATTGGACCCTCAAACTTCAAAAATCTCTTTGCTTTAGTTTTCCAGCAAGGATGTTCAAAGAGCCAATGATGACATTAATTTTAATTTTCATCTTGAGTTTAGATTTTAGTTGTTTTTATGTCTTTTATGAGACATTGCTATCAGTCCGACTTTTTTTTTTTTAAAATAAGACAGATTAGTTTTTTAGCTTTCAATAAGCATGTGGCCATAACAAAATCTTACAGCTTTTCTGGAAATCAGTGGAAATTGAAGCCTGCAGAAAAAGACTGGGATGTGCCTCAGCACTTGTACTTTAATTCCCAGGATGTTTATACTGCACAGCTAGCTCAAATGATTGGCATTTACATCTGAACTCACAGGTTAGCTCAGCCTAAGTTTAAGGATTCTCACAGCAAGGTCTTCCTGTGCTATAACACATCCTTGCTATTTCTGCATATCTCAAGGGCATACCAAACTGTTGTTTATGATGAAATGTTGTAAGATTCTTTCCCATTAAGAAAATTCATTTCTACTGTGGCTGTCTTGTCCAGAAGATTTGCTGAACAGAGGCAGACTAAAAAGATTGTGACTTGTTAAGTACCATCCTCAGTAAAATACAGCTCAGTCTTCAACTTAAACCCTCCAGTTTTATAATCGGTGATGCAAATTGCTACGAATAGGGGCCTAAACACTTTGCACAATAGGGAAGGGGATGAACACAGTCGTGCTGGGGCTAAAAACTATAAAGATGACTGTAGAGATGACATAATTAGAGAGAAATTGTGGAGAGTCTATACAACAAGGATGGGTTCTGAAAATCACTCAGTTGTACCAATAAACTGGCAGAACAAATCAGTTCAAATAAGTTGCAGAGGCAAAGCACAGCTGGAACAACCAATTGATTCATTGGGTCATGATGCACTCATTAGATCAACCTCGTCCCAGCTTTCCTCAGCTCTGCTTACTGAAGCTTGGAGACCTCCCTAGAACTGTGCCCCAATTCACTAAGGCCTTTTCCAGTCGTTCCTTTTTTCCTTCTGCTCAGTGGAGGAAAAGTATTTGCTTTATTAAAAGCCGTCTGTACCACTAAGGGGGATAAATGTGTCTCCTAGACCCTAAAAGCAAGATTGAACCTTTCAGTGTAGTCATGAATAAGGCATAACATGTAATAGCGGTGTATTTTCCAAGACTGGAATTTTAAAAATAAAAGACCACTGGTTTCTGAAAGATTTGTTGCAGTTAAGGAGGGATCAGTTCAGGGACAGTCTATAGTCTGTGTTACATAGCATGTTACAGTGGTCCCTTCTAGTTCTATAATTGACATAGTAATGAAACTTTTCCATTGCTAGGAAATAAATCAGTCTTCACTTTCCCTCCCTTTGCTCCACAAGAGCTACATTCTTGCAGTTGTGAAAGTCAGTTTTTTCCCCTCATCTGGCTTGCTAGTTGTCCTAATCAGCTATAGAAGAACAGGGCCTATCTGGGGGAGGAAGAGCGCTGGTACAAAGGCCAGGCTCGTCCTTCCTTCTTTCTACCCAGTTCCACATAAAGAAGAAATGGATGTGAGGAACTAACCTGGCTCAGTGTACAGCCTTTAGTCAGGACAGCTGGAACAAGGAAGTGAGTGAGCAGCATTAGATTTTATTCCCTCACTTGGCTGAATAAGCAGGAATACAAACCATACAGAATAGGGATATGACAAGAATTTGGACATAATTTCCATTTTCCTAAGAACTGCAAAGATGGGAGTGAATGAAATTTGGAAATATGTTGATTCATTGTGCTCTCTTGCCTCCAACACTTTGGTAGCTTTACTGACAAGTTGCAAAGTCTTCACTGGAATCCAGCAAGCTGTGATGAGGAGACCTGGCTTTCCAAAGGTTAATGCTGAATCTCCATACTTGAAAGAAAGACAGACAACAGACAGATACAAAAAAAAAAAAAATTAAGGGACTGCTTCTTGTCAGTCCTCCGGGATTTTTGAATAGTAATTTGGCATCCTTTGCCATTTGAGTAAATTGAGAAGAAATGTGGGTTTGAAAATTGAGAAAGGGCTTGAAGCAAACTTGTCTGCAAATCTTTGACAAATCTTTCATTATAGAAACTTGGAAACGTGGCTACTAATGATAGCTAAAGATGTCTTACTGACAAGCAGAACCATTTATTATCCGTATTCTGTACGCAGCACTTACTGAATAAGGTGTGTGCTAGTGGTAAGAGTGTTCGATAGCATTAGGAACAGCTGTGAACATCAATCTGCCTGGCTGCTCCAGGAAGGACAGAGGAGTTTCTATTTCTAATAGTCAACTCCACAATTGGTAGCACCTGTCTTGGGCTTCTCACTTATACTGACCCTTCAGTGGCCCACTTAATGAAAAGGGAAGGGATTCAAGAGGACTCTTTCAGGAGTTAATGAAACTACCTACACTGACGCAACCACAAATTGGGTGGCATCCAGTAGTATAAAAAGGATAATTATATATTATCTTCAGTCTGGATGACAGGATGTTTACTAGGCTTTCTGTATTTCAGTCAATGAGTGTACATGCTTTTAACATATACGTGCTTGCTCATGCACAGTTGCTTATTGTGGCGAGTATATGGACCACAAGACTGCTGGCTGATGCAGCTCTACTTAAACCAGTGAGAGTGCTGGGCCTTTGGGGAGAAACTCCACCTTTATGCAGAGCAAAAGCTCTTTGCATTGCCGTTCCCCAAGGCCCAGTGGTTCCACCAGAGGAGGGCCATTAAGGTTGTGGACTGATGTATAAAAGACACACCAGCTATGTGGGGAAGGAATTAGCACGTACACTAACTACATAGCTCTGGTCCACTACTGGGTTTGGCTGAAGTTTGCCAGCAGATGTTAGGTTTTAAATATTTGACAGCACAGCCAGGGACACCTGTCTTTGACGTCTCACCCTTCATTCACCCATTTAATGCAAAATATGACCTTGTGTCCTGAATATGCCAGGAGAGATGGGCATAACCCTTTGCTTAGTACAACCCTTCTCTGTAATCAGATGTTTTAATACAATCAATGCTATTTAAAATAACACAAACATATCTCATTATTGTCTGAGGAGAAAAATGAGCCTCTGTATAGCACATTTATATTCTGCAATAAAATTGGCACCTGGTATAGCAAAAAAGATATCAATGCGCACGTTACGTGGCTTCACAGATTTCATGTGAATAATGCAAAAAGTATTAAATGAAAGAAGCACTGAAATTACCACTGCCGATAATTTTTCAACTGTGCAGAATAATTTCTTGAGAAAACAAGAGGCACTATTCATTACACTATCACATAAGCTTTCCTTTCATTTTTTTCCCCTGGAATTAGTTTTGAAAAATTCAAGGATCCCAGCTGTTTAATAATGACGTTGTTGTATTCATGCAAATCCCTCAGACCTTATGTCAACATTTAATTTTACAATAAATACAAAAATAAGACTAGTCGCATCTGTAGTCCCCTGGGTTGTAACTTGCAAATCATCCAAAACATCCCTCTCCCTCTTCCCTCCTGAACATCCTTGCTGCTTTAGAGGTAACATAGTCAAAAGGAAAATGTTAACATTCTTGTAGTGTATTGAGAGAAGTTTATAGGTATTGACAGTAGTGCTCACGAAACAGATTATATCAAAACACCAAATATATTACCTTTACCCCAGTGGTAAGCTTTTGTAAATTGAAGTCAAATATGTAATCGTTGAATTCTGCAAGGATGATAAAGGCAGCACAGAAAGGACTTCAAGCACTATGGATTTAGAGAAGGAACTGTTCCCACTAACCATTTACTCTTAATGAATTTTAGAGAAAAAAATTACTTATTTACTGAATGACACTTCAAAAAGGATTCATAAATTCTGAGCAGTTTGCATAAAGAATGCAGTATCTATATCTCCCTCTAAAAGTTTTGCCAGTGCATTGAACACAAAATAAAAAGCAAAGAGAATTTGGTTTATCATAGAAACAGGTGCTTAAATCCTAAAAGACAAATATCTTGCAGAAGAAAACAAGGCTGCAGGGACAGAAATATAATTGAGAAGAAATTATTCCAAAAACCTATACAATAAAATATAAAGTTATATCAAATATATGGAATTTTAAAAACACAGCAGAGCATTTAATAGAGAAAATTCTATACAAAAATTATTCTTCATGCAGTCCAACAGGAATTTCCCATAAGAATATATTTGCTCAAAATATGCTAGATGTTCCTCAAATGTCAACACATTAGGCAGACAGTTAAAAAATCACTCCTAATTCTGAACTTTGCAGACTAAAGCAACATTGGTAGGGCTGCCTACTTCAATAGACTCAGAAAGGTAAATCTAGACATGCTGGAGTCAATTATCATCCCCTATGTGGTTGCATTAGAGAAAAAACACTTCAAAACACTGGGATTGTTGGTAGCCACCGACAGCCTAGATGAAACTCTAGTTTCACCACATCTATGAGGACCTTGCTATTAATGTTCACATGGGTCAGGATTGTACTTCATGCATAAAAGGATGTCCACAGTGGGTTTGAAAGGTCGCATCTTTTAGGCAGCTAGGGACCAAATAGGTGAGTAGGCTATGGGAGGGACAGCAGGGATGTTTCCTTTGGCTTGGCCCAATGTAGATTCAGCATGTGTCACAAAGCGTCTCAGACTCAAACGGCTGACACAAAGACACGTCTGCTGTTTCAACCTAAAGCCTGTAGCAATAGCTGTGCACCATTTATACAGGTGCTTTGAAGGAAGAATTTGTCCCACAAAGTTCCACATATCTCAAGCTAGCAAAGCCTTTCCTTGCACTCTCAGCTCAAAACATCAGCACTTACCTTAGAAAACACCTTTCTGTTTCTTTAAAACAACCAGTCATTTTTGCTCTTCACATTCAGAGATCCCTGTAATGACTCTAATCCATGTACATCTCCTTTCTGGCTTCCTATTGCTTCCCTAGACATTCCATGTTCACTCTGAAGACACTGCCCTGTGCTGTGCTCCTTTTGTCTCTTTGTGACTTCATACGCTCTTCCAGGCTGCTGCCTCCGCCTCAAGCAGTCAACCCCTTTCCATGTTTCCCTAGTGCATCCAATGACCTCATTCCCCCTCCTTCAACTCCTCATTTTCTTCCTTCAGTTTTCTTTACCTTCCCTTTCCACCTCTTATCATTGCTTAAGAACAGCCCACTGCCACTCTTTTCTCCTTAACGGGCCAGTATTACTAAAGCAATTAGTCTAACAAAAATTGAACAAACCCTATTTCCTAGAGAACCTTTCTTTTGTTTTCACACTTTTTTTTTTTTTCCACAGATTTATAGATATGCTTATAATGGCTTTGCTTCAGATGTGGTTTGTGCTGATTAGATTAGACTGTAAGATGCCAAGGATAGAGACCTTGGATTGCCTTTTATCTGTGAAATGCCAGGCATGCAAGTATGTGTTATAAATGAAATAATACTAAGACAATAATGAAGACAGCAGTTGTATCTTTGTCATATCCTCTGACTTTGGAAATGCTGTGAAAGGTTTTGAATGGGATTGTATGTGAAAGGGTAAGTTTATCTTTCCAATTCCGTGTAGCTGGTGTCCCTGAGGAAGTGCTCGATACTAATGAAAAGCTGAATAGTTTCTCTAAAACCTTAGGGATCTTCTATCAACCATGCCACGTGCACCCCTGTTTTGTAAGTCATCCTCCTTTTATATCATACTCTACTCTGTTTTACTTTCAACTTCCACCGTATTAATTACATTTAGTTCAAGTATTCTCATCTGTGATGAGAAACCTATATAACAGGTGTGTATATATGTGTATATAGATACATATATAGAGAGTGTGTGCATGAGAGATAAGAGAGATGTCTGGTTTTCAGCTGTGAGAACACTTCAAATGAAGTGTAAACACTGTAGGGTTTGGTGGGGCATTAACGATTTCCAAGCAGCATCTTTATCACTATGCTATTGGAACATTGATTCCAGCATAGTTACTTTGGCACCTGACTAAATCCTCGTATAAACTTGGGCCTAGAATGATAAACCTGATCTTGTGGATACCTTTAAGATACTATCAGAACATGAGCAAACAATGCAGTAACCCAATCTATTCTGGAAAAAGTATATAAGAGGAACCCAATACCTGTTAAAAAAACAACTGAAATGCACACGTTTGAGGGAAGTCTGGTAAACTTGAGTGCAATATTACAGCCTGCTTCTGTGTATTTTTGTTCTTCTCGGTACTTAGGACTTAGAAGAAGAGAAATGGACAAGGTAATCAAAGCAGGAGCGCATTTTTTAAAATGCAAGCTTTATAGCTAATCTGAGACATGCAGAATTTGTTCTAGCTTTAAACAAGAGCTCATTTTGCAGATCATTTACAGCTGTGCAAGAGGTCATAGTACCATAATTTGGCCTGGATTGTGAATGCACTGGATCACAACACAAGGATGCAGTGACACCAGCACTTACCTATTTTCACCTGCACACACACAACATTCCGTGTCCATAGCCAGCAATCCCTGCAAGCCTGGCAAGGCTTGGAGATTAGTACACCTGTCCCAATTCCCAGCAATGCTCCCCAGAGCAGGTGCACAAAGTCTATGGTTTAGAAAGTCTCTTCACACCTGCGCCTCTTAACTAATGACCCTTTTTGTTTTCTCCTATTTTGATCTCCTGAGTGTGAGAGATGATGCTGAGACAGCAAACAGGCAGGTGTAGCAACCCCAAGGAGAGGATAGAGAGGGCATGTGCCTGTGTGTGTGCCTGCCAACAAACCATTGATTTTGTCCTTTATCTTTTTGCAGGTGACTTCTCATGGGACTAACAAAAATACCTGCATTTTTAGAAGCTTGTGCTTTCACTGGAGCCTTGTATGTGTCCATGTTTCTTTGAAGCAGAAAGAACCAAGAGCCCCTTGAACCAATTCAGTTAATTCTGATCCTTGTACTTGAGAAAATACTTAGTTAATCCTGATTCTAAGTATTTTCTCAAGTATTCACACACGATGGGTACAGTGATGTCCACCGGTGTCACACGAGTACTCTCAGCTGAGCAGACTGTTATTTGGCCCATGGTCAGGCGCACTGTGGAAGAGCAAAGGAAGGCTACCCAAACGGGTCTGATTGCTCTCAAATCCAGGAATCGGTCAAGCAAGCAAGCATGTGAGGCAGACAGTGTATACAGCCTGTTTTGTTTATTCCATACAAATAATCTTTTGAATTTAGCTTTTATTATGCTTATAACCCTTCTATAAGCTAATCCTAATTTGTGGGTAAGTTTTCAGTATTCAAGACTAATCTTGAGAAGTAGAAATAAACAGTTCTCCTCCTCTGCGTCATCCATAAATTCCTGAATTTCACTGTTTATTCATTATTCTGTCTGGAAGCCATGTAAAAATCCTCTCTCTTCGGTAAGGGAGCTAAAATATTTCACACAAAATACCGATGCATACCACATGATCAATAGTGTGTAACAAATACTTTTGTTTGCACAAATACCTATACTTTTACTAAGAAAACCCATATTACAAATAGGTACAGTGACAAAAACTATTTATATCTAATAACAATAAAAACTCCTGCTAATGTGGTTTGGCTGGATACGGGTTTTGAATTTAAATGGATGTTTGTGCTCACAAATTCATTGTTGTGTCATTAATGTATAAGATCCTATGGGCAGAATAAGTTATATTTGAAGTAATCTGAATGGATTCAGTTTAAAGTCATTTGCCAATAACTCGTAATCAGCATATAATCTTTAACGATGATATTGCTGAACTTAGCCCATAAACCAATAAGCAGTTTAAGAGCTACTTATATTTCATAAATTAAACATTATCTGGATAAATACATGTCAGTATAGAAGCATTTGTGTCTCGTATCTTTTCCTTGGTTTAAATGGGTTCATCCAATATCAGCTAGGTAGTGAACTTTGAAGCAGAGTCCACTGTAATAATAGTAAAGTTTAATGATGCATAGCTTTGTGAGACTGACAAATTCCCAGCCAAAGTATTGATTCCTGGAGAATTTATGAAGCACGGGCTCTATTCTATATCATTATGGTCCATTTTTGGCTGAAAGAATCATGTAAAATAGATTTTTAAATGAGTGGTAATAGCCAGACATAAAGAAGGTATTGATGTGTGTCATGAAGGGTGAAATAGCATGCCAGGTAAAGGCATATAACAAATTGCAAACAACAGTGCTGAAACTCCTACAAATGCAAATTTGTTTTTAGTTTTAATCAAACCTTTGTTTCAGTAAGTACAAATTTTGCCATAGAACTGAAAAAACCCACCCTTTTTTAAAATGTAATTATTTACAGTTCGATTTCATGCTTCACTTTGGAATGTGTCTATAAAATGCATATCACTTACAGACATGTTAATCAATATGAATTGTGTACTACATTACAACAAAACTACATCTGAGATTATTAGGGAAAAAATCAAATGCACATAGTTCTGCTTACTTGAGCAATATGTGAAAATTAATAGCTTGAACCTCTGCAGAACTGGCTGTTAAAAGACAGGACACTTTTTTTTTCTTTCTTCCCCTTTTTTTTTTTTTTTAAGAATAGTTTTAATAATACTATCTGAGGCGTTTTCTGATAAGGTAAAACCAAATTATGGCACAGACAAAACTTGAAATAGGAATAAAATCTGAAAGAGCAGAGAAAGTGACAAAAAGATGGGGAAAGAGAACTGTTGATTAGGTTACTGGAGCTTTACAAGAAAGTAACACTGCATTTTAATTGCATGCCAGCAACCTCTTTTTGATCTAGAAAGAGGTCACCTAGGTCTAACAATGCAAGGGACCTTCATAGTCCAGACGTAAACATATCTCCCACACACCCAGAAGCGCTCTGAGAATTAGCTAAATCCTCCTCAGAGCAGCTGCTTTTCAACAATTCAGGAGTTTATCAGCCTAATAAAAAAAGTAGCTGGCAGGAAAAAAGGCTGACAGTCTCAATAGGCTCTTCTGTGGCCTAGTGAGGCTGAAGAACTCTTCAAGGTCTTAGTCAACACTGAACAGAGGGCTCTGAACTGGCACACTCATCTACACCACAAACAAGCTGCAAAACCTGGAAAGAGGTCATTCTTTACATAAATGGTTTTCCCAGGCAGAATGCAAGTGGATTCAAAGGAAGCAGGTTGAATCCAGGTGCAAGGTTAGAACAAAAGTACTTTCAGGCTCAAAGCAGCAGGGGGAAAAAAGTTCCCACCTGTAATACAATGTAATAGTAGCACTATCTACTTCACTTCCAGTTCAAATCCTTCTCTATTTTCATATTCCGTATGTTTGTTAGGATTTATAAAAGCAGTCCTCATCTTTCAAATGCACCATTTTTGTTTGAGGTCTAAATTTCCAGCTTATTTTTTTACAATCATTTCAAGAATCAGTCTGGGCGCGCTGTAAACATGTATGATAGTGATTTCACTGTCGTACATTTTTGTTATGTTTGCTATTCATTTTAAAATTAAGTTTCCACAGGCCATTTCACCTTAATTCATATCTCCCTGACTAGCACCAGTATAAGAGAGACTTTTAAAGTTGCTGGAATATAACTTTCATGTGTTAATGCACAAACATATAGTATATATAAGAGTACATAATTATTGTACCTGACTGAAACAAGTTAACTTTACTAAAACAGAACTGTCCTTTTATCAACCATATTAACTGCTGAAAAGGGAAAATTAAGTCTTATTTAATGGCATATTAGATTCAGTAAATAAGCTATTGTGCAATTACTAACTCACTTGATGACAGGTGTCCAAAGAACCACCTTTGATCACTGACAAGGCCCCACAAAATCATATGAACTATGATAAATACCTATAATTAACAGCATGAAGTTATTTCTGACCTACAGCAAAGGAATGACATCATATACAGCAGAATTTTCAGGCTGTTTGCTTACTGATCCATGTGGTTCACTTGTGCTTTAAGTGTTCTGGACTGATTTTCTAAACTTCACACATGCATCTACATGTACAAAAAGAAAGTTGTAGCACAGTCTTAATTTTCATGTATAATTAGTGCAATTTGCACATGCAATTCAGCTACCTTTGCAATGTTACTGTCCAGTTTTACACCTAACTGGTCCCAGGAAAAACTACTGAACACGCAAATTAAATGCATAGTACTGAACTATTTGTATATTCCCAGATCTTTGTTGTCAGGATAGTTCTACAACGCATTTTCCATTATAGCTAGCAAAATAAAAATCTACTCAGTGTTCCTTATATGCCCCAATTTCCACTAAGGAAGTGCTCTGGGACCTTACCATTCCCAAGTTAAGCTAACTTGGGTTTAACAATTTAAGTGCACACAAGCAGACAGTTAATATGCATCATTATTCTGTGGATGTAAAACTCCACGTCACTTATTTGTGTGTGTGAACTCTCAGTTATTTTCACGCAAACTCGACTTCACTGGAGTTATCATAGATTCACATTTTTGTAAATAATATAATTTAAAATTGCATTTTAATACATCAAAAATTAATTTCCTCGACAGGAAAGAAACATTAGTGATAGACTGAAAAGTACTTATGGCTAGAATGAGTAAATTCCAAATTTAAAGAAAAAACACAGCCTCTCTGAAAGTCAGCTGAAGGCCTAGCACATAGAGGGTGTGTTGGAAAGTTCCCCTGATTGCATATGTAGTAAGTAGAGCAGTAACTTCAGCAACATAAATAGTCAGAAAAAGGGTTTAGTTTTAGGGTACTGGTAAAAACAAACAGCTATTTGAAGATGCCAGTGTTGAAAACAAATACATTTAAATATTCTTTGTCTTTGTAAAGCTGTCACTTTAAACATGGACTTCATCGTTAATGTAAGAAACGTATTCTTCCCCCCCCAAGTTTCCACTGCTCTGTATTTTATATGTGGACTGAAATGAACAGAACAGAGCTCTGAGTCACTGCACCAGAACGTCAGTCTTTCAGTTTGTGCTTAGCCAGACTTTTTTGGCTGGACTGATGTAATGCAGCCTCGTTCACCATGGTCTTGTCACTCAGTAGCACTAAGCAAGCAGAATGGTGTCTGAACACACTTGCTCATTGTTGTTACAGCTGGTGTTGCAAATGCAAGGCCTGAATAAAGGTTGCTTGGCTGGGAACTCCTTACTATAAAACAAATTTTGTTGAATATGTTGGGTCACTGATTTCATACATGTTGTACTAGGTTTAGGAGAGAACAAAAATGACCTTCACTGAACAGAGCTGCTTTTAGCTGCAGCTACAAATCAAGGCCACCGAGCAAAGGTATAATTCCTATAACTGCCAAACAGAGGAATACTGTGCATCTCACAGGCACATACAGGCTTTTTGAAGAAAGGTTTCTTTCCATTCATATTCAGAATTGCACAATATGAGTTTCAGTAGAACAATACCATGTAGTATTCTGTTTGATATGTGTTTATTTCACATTACTTGAACCTACTTTTGTGGTAATAATGTAAAATAATGTTTCCCACAGGATATACTGTTACTGTCATGAATGGATATCGGCAAACTGTTCTCCAAAGGAAGAGCAGGTCACAGCTTACCTAACATGATTCATCACAGAGGTTAAACGGAATGATTGCTTTTCTGCACGACCAGCTTTGCCCTGTTACTTGTCATATATACTGCTTTCACCAAACGGGAATGCGAGATCTAGATGCTGCTATAATGGTATCTTCTTTGATTATATCCCTCAATAAAAACTATAGCTTAAGAAACAAACCTGAAGTACAACACAACACAGCTGATCTTCTATTACATTTTAACAATGTTTAAGTTATGTACAACCATATTAAAGGACCAGCAATCTCTGTTAGGTGCTCTGAAAATGAAGATCTGCATAGAATTTTCAGAATAAAGGATGGAAAAGACCAATATGAGACACCTAGCCCATTTTTTTGCTAGTGAGTCATAAAGATATGGACTATAATCTCTGCCAAAAAAAAAAAAAAGAAATAAAGAAAGCCATCAGTAACTGTAAAAGCAAAAGAATAAATATAAAAAAATCTTATAATACCATAATCCTGGTGCAAACTCCCTACCTATTTATGTGAAACAAATTAAGAAAATTAATTCAAAATTAATTTTTGCATATTTTCTAAAGTGTGTTGAACTCAGGCTCAGTAATGAGGCTGAGATATAATTTATAACTTACAAATATTCAGATTACTTTTTATATGTCATTGTAAATTGTCTATATATCTAATGTATAAAATTGTAATAATAATAATAAACAACTACTCAGATAAGATATTCCAGTATGTATACATTATGTTCCAGAAAGGTATACACTTAAAGCACATATATGTACGTATAATGCATAGGTAATATAGGTACACAATGGTCTGAAATCTAGAATACTCACAAGCTTCTAAGAAACGTCACAATAAAAAATAAACTCTGATCACCACCACCTCTTTATGTGAAATAGAGCATTCTGTTTTCTCTGAAAAGTAGAACACTTACACATGCAAGGTTCTCAATTCTGTTTCTTCATCTTCAGTTTATTACAATTGCTGATTTCTATTTTACTTATGAAGATATATTCCACATATATCATACTGTATAAAGACTATCAACTACATTCCTTCACCGATATCTGTATCTATATGTCAATACAATGGCTTTGTAATGAATGTGTTCTAGGATGTGTGTGTGTTATGGGGAGCAATTATCTTGTCAAGTGTAAGACATACTGAAGAGAAAAAGAGTGCAAATTGCACTCGATAGCCTTAAAAGCAGTACTCTGCTCGTAACATGTTACACATACCCCTGGAAGTGGTCCAAAATGAACTCTTCCCTGAGGTCTGCATTTTGTGCATGATAAGGAATAATCAGTCTCATGTTATACAAATGCAGGTGACAGCCTATGTGCTACAATAATGCAGATATAAACCAAAGTGATGATACAAACCCCTCTATTAGATGCAGATTAATGTCACTAAACATTATTTTCCAAAGGTCATGGTTTCCAGCATACTTCTGTGTTTGGCAAAGCTACACTATTGATAAAAAAGCTCCCACTCAGATATTATAGAAGACATACTACACTGCTTGACTTGTAAATTTTTTTCTCAAAGATAATGTTATGTCACTCTGTCTGCAAATCTAAAGCATTCATTTCTGTTAAAAATCACTCAACTATCTTCAGACCTTCACCAAAGTATAAATAAATCTTAACAGTGCACACACTGATAAAGTTTATTAATGACTAAAACAAGCTTTTCAAATATAACACTAAGTATATCCACTCTTCAGAAAGGATGAGTTACATAAATCACTCACCACTGCAAATACAAGATTTTTTTGTGTAGGGCTCCACCCACTGTCATCCTCTCTGTCAGATCCTTTGGCCCTGGACAAGACTGCAACCATCCTTCCCCATAACAGTGATCTTCTGGACAAAAGACAAAAAGTGCACGTGTGCAATCATACTGGTTAGCAAAACTGGCATGAAAATCCCAGTGACCTCACCATTGTCATGTATTTTTGTAATATCATCGCAAAAGACGTTAAAAGAGAGTTAAAAGGAGGCTAGTGAAATACGTTTGTGGATGTTAATCAGATGTCTTCTGAAGCATGAACAGTAGCATGGTGAAGGGCATGAAAATTCCCATTTAAAGAAATAACCAGTAGGAAATAAAGAAGCTGGCATCATGACCACTTGGAGGCAGGAGTCTGTATCTCCACACAGCAGTAATAAATGTCTAAATGAAACCACTTCAAATAGCTTAGGTTGGAAAAGACCTTTCAGATCATCTAGCCCAACCATTGACCCTACTCTACCAGGGCTGCCACTAAACCATGTCTCCAAGCACCACATCTACACGACTTTTCAACACATCTAGGGATGGTGACTCAACCACCTCCCTGGGAAGACTCTTCCAATGTTTGATAACTCTTGCAGTGAAAAATTTTTTCCTAATGTCCAGCCTAAACCTCCCCTGGCGCAACTTGAACCCGTTTCCTCTTGTCCTATCACTAGTTACTTGGGAGAAGAGATCAGCTCCCATCTCACTACAACCTCCTTTCAGGTAGTTGTAGAGAGCAATAAGGTCTCCCCTCAGCCTTCTCTTCTCCAGACTAAACAATCCTAATTCCTTCAGCTGCTCCTCATAAGACATGTTCTCCAGACCCCTCACCAGCTTTGTTGCCCTTCTCTGGACACGCTCCAGCACCTCCATGTCCCTCCTTTACTGTGGCACCCAAAACTGAACACAGTACTCAAGCTGCGGCCTCACCAGCACTGAGTACAGGGGCACGATCACTTCCCTACTCCTGCTGGCCACACCATTCTTGATACAGGCCAAGATGCCTTTTGCCTCCTTGGCTACCTGGGTGCACTGCTGGCTCATGTTCAGCCGGCTGTCCACCAGGACGCCCAGATCCTTTTCTGCCGGGCAGCTTTCCAGCCACTCCTCCCCAAGCCTGTAGCGTTGCCTGGGGTTGTTGTGATGGAAGTGCAGGACCCGGCACTTGGCCTTGTTAAATCTCATGCAGTTGGCTTCAGCCCATTGATCCAGTCTGTCCAGATCTCTCTGCAGAGCCTTCCTACCCTCAAGCAGATCAACACTCCTGCTTAATTTGGTGTCATCTGCAAACCTACTGAGGGTGTACTCAATCCCCTCATCGAGATCATCAATAAAGATATTACACAAGGCTGGCCCCAAAACTGAGCCCTGAGGAACACCACTTAATCTATTGGGACCATGTCTTGCCACTGTGCAATGAATAGAACTGTTGAAGGTTCAGGGAATATTTTATGAAGAACATCGGCGTCAGAACATCTCTTCTTAGCTGAGGTTTTAGCTGGCAAAAGTGTTTAACAAACTCATCGGAGAGCTACTGAATACGTATTTTTAAGCCTTCTACTGATTTAGGAGGTAAAATATTAAACTGTTTCTCTCACATTACAGCAGAATATTTGCTTACTGTTCAAGATAAACTAAAGATTTCAGTAATGATAGTTCATATTTTTTCTAAAAAAGTTATAGACACATGGATGCTAGTACCCTCTTGAAAAAGCATACGGGTTTAGCAGACAGGAAAAGACAACTAAACAACTTCCAGAGTGCAGTTTTTGCCAGTGTAAATCCCTAAGTCTCCGAGGCCCGATTCTCCCTCGGTATCTCTTTTGTACAAATTCCCACTCCCTTTATATACAGTAATAAATGAACAGCATAAGTCTAGTTTGTGATGAATAGTTCTGCTCACCATCAAGCATTATATTACCTCATCTTTTGGATTATTTCTGACCTTGGCCATTTTGGATGGCAAGATATTGGCAACTTGTCTTCTACTAAAATACACAGCAAAACCAACAGTGCCTTCCAAATGGAATTTTTTCCTTCAGTCTTGTCAGATGCCATAACACCTCACGGTGCAAGATAGACTGAAGTCATGTCAATCTCTCAGTTATTCACTTCTAATCAGGCAGCTGCATCTCAGTTCCAAGACTATGGTTGCCTGAGAAGCCAGCACAGTGCTCTTGCTGTTCCTGTTCCTTCCTGAGCAAAGCAAAGCAAAACTAGTCCCTTATCTCCACCTAGGACACTGGATATAACCAGGATCAGCACATGTCAGAGAGAAGGGCTTTAATGCTTATGTGCTTACAAACTATTGCAGTCATTTACCAGTTTGAACGCCATATTTTCGATACCTTCCTGTTCCTCATTCCTTGGAACTGTAAACTTTTCTGAGGTGGTTAAGAGGCTTCTTTTTAATTCTGTGCTTTGTATATGACTACGGTTGAGAATTGTGATCTTACATTGACTAGATAAGAGTGCTGCTGCCTCAGTTCAAGCCCAAGGTAGGTAGTCTGATAATCCACAAACTCTAAGTAGCAGGGAACTCTCAGAATTGAATTCCAGATATCAGTGCATCCAGGTAAAATGGGCTTAGGAATCTCATCAAGGAAATATTCTCAGTTACTGTTGGTTATCAGCGCTACTGCAAGTTTAAATGTTGTCAAGGTGTTCAGAGTTTCTATGTGGGTGACTTCTAATTGCTGTTACCTCAGAATGAATAAACAGTTCTTGGGCAAAGAACTATGATCCCATACAGACACATATTGCTGAATACTGCTTGAAGCATTCTGCATTGCGCACCTGCATCTATGGCAGAATTATAGTTGTTTTATATTAAACACTGTCAATAACCCCCTTTTTTAATCCACAGGTAATAAAAAGAGTATTTGAAATGACTGAAGTTTCATTACTTGTCCTCCACCAATGCATCTATAAGTCTGATATACTGTCTTCAGCACATAACCCTGATGGAGTGGTTGATCAAGTTCATTATTTTAATAAATGAATTTGAGTTTCAATCTGATGTTTCACATGTGTGACCTGTTCTTACACTGACATTAAAGAAAAAATTAGGTTCTGGGAGCCTGGCCACCTGTTGACTCTGATTTACTTTTTAACATTTATTTTAAATTTGTTGAAGGTTTTCTCTTAACCATGTGAACTAGAATAATATGAACCAGAAATCAAAAGAATGTCAAATGCATTATACTTATAGCTTAAAATTTTTGTCAATATCATGGTGGAACGTGAAAGACTGATTTAGCAACTTTTTGTAAAAAGCTGAAGTGAAAGGAAGAGTTAGGAAATGCTGCTGTGAAACAGCAAAATGAATTCCTGTGAAGCTGTCTTACCCGTTTTTTTCTTTTTTTTTCTCTAGTTGCCCTAGCCAGCTTTCTGATGAGAGAAGTCACTTTCAAGGAAATGTGAAGCTCAGACTTCCTAAGGTGTATTTTCACAACCAAACTCTGTCTCCAACTGTGATGGTCTCTCAAAACCTCTCTGGATATGGATATAAAGCTGGGGGAAACCACGTTTAGTCTCAAATTTAAATGAATCTATTAAAGGAATTTTAAAAGTAAAACTTGAATTTGACAATTTAGAATTTTAGAACCTGATTTCAGCCTTCTTCTGGAAAGGTTTTAATCCAAGGATGGATGTGAAGATCCAGAAAAGAAGTTTTAAATAATTGATGGGTGTGGGATAGGGTGATATTATCCAAGAGGAAGGCTTCACAGTCTGCTTTGGGAATGAGTCAGTCCAAGCAAAGCCAAGCAGACTACACAAACTCCACCTTAGTGAGTAAGACTTCTTTGTAAATTCTGCTAGTGTTAAGTTTTCCATTGTAATTACATCTCCTCTTCAAATAAACAATATGATGCTCATCTAAAATAAATTAACCTGTTATTTCATCTGATGCATTTGACACTGGAGTACTCACTCTGCTTCAGGAAGCAATTGCTGCTTTACTTGAGTAGACTGTATTTCTTCAGCGATGGCAGAGAGGAAATATTCTACCTGCAACATCCTGGCATAGTAAAAAAAGTGCAAACCTAAAGGACAACTCCCTTTTTTTTGCACCTAGGAACAATAAAATGTACTGCTGGCTGCAATGCTATTACTCCATTCCTCACAGCAGCACTACTTAATACCTCCTGACAATTACAAAAACAAGTAAGTCAGGATCATCCTGAACTGGATTGTGCTAACATACAGCTGAGGATAAATTTGGCCTCGATGAGTCTCTCTTTACTCAACAGTTCACATTGTTTTTATTCAGCTTGTCCCATTTCTTGCTTAATCTCACATGGGATTATTCTGACTCCTGTAGGCTGAGCTGGAGAGAGCCACCAAAGTGAAAATTAGTTTTTTTGGTGTACTGAATGCTATTTGTGTGTTGTATATTGATACTCATTCAAAAACCCCCTTTTACTAAGACTATTGCCCTGAAGAGTCCTCCAAGGTTTTCTGTATTTCCAGCATCCCTACTGTCAACATCCATTTCCAGGGCCATTAAATCAGTCATTAAAATTTGCTTTTAGCTACATCTTACTGCACAAACGCACACTGAGAACAGTAAAAGACTTTTGCTTAAAAGGGCACAGACATCAGAGGACTACAATTCTGCACATGATTTCTTTAACATTGTAGCTTTTGCCAGGAGTTGAAAGTCATTTGGCCATAGTTTAAAGCCACTGGTCAGACAGCACCGGCAAAACCTTTGAGTTCTGTACAAATTGCGTCCAACTCTCATTTCCTGTTACTGTGATTGATGCACCCTGTGCAAGGAAAACACAGATAAAACCTGAACTCTTTCCTGGGAAGCAGTAGCTCAACTTCACATAACCTTCCTGCTGTGTATTTTTCTGGTTTTGTTGGTGGCTGTGGTTGTATGTGTGTGCGCATGCATGCACCTAATCTCTGTAATATTTCAGAAATTCTCTCCAATCCTCCCGGTCTGCTTTAGTGAGCATCTGGTTAAGCCATTGGAAGGCTCACCTGTGCTGTACTAACCTTGACGTGCTACACAGTTCTCAGGAAGTAGAAGGCAAAACACGAACCATCAAAACCATCAAAGGAATAGCTATTTCTATTTTATATAATTTGGAAAACAACAGAGGTAATTAAAAAAAACCAGCCCTACAAAATCACTTGAAACAGGCAGGAACTTTTCCTCCTCTCACAACTCCAGAAAAAAAAATTAGCTTTGAAAGTCCTCTTTGGCTGCCTTTCATGGTTACCAGAAATTATAAATCATGGACTGCCTAGCAAACATACGTAGACTTCTTTTCATAATGTCTGATTCAACACTCTGTCATCTGGCAAATCTCCCACTGACTTCAATGCACTTTTACCTAAGCAAGGTCTGAGTAAAGACTGCAGAATACAGTCCATAAGCTTTAAAAATACACTGTGTACCTTGGAGGAGGATAATCTTTCTCTCCTTATACACTCTGTGCCAAGTTGGACCTGGCACTGACAAGATTTTTGCTATTAGCAGACAATAGGGACTAGGTTAAAAATAGTGTAGCCACGAGAAAGCAATGATTCTGATTAAGTAAATTCCATTGAACTCTTTCTAGTAAGCATTATTCAGGTCATGAATGCTAATTTGTCCTGCAGGGGGCTGTGGGTAATTACCCAGAAAAACTATCAGCTTTATTGAGTTGCTACAAAGTAGTATTACTGAATGGAATGCACTGTAAAGGGAGACAACCTTGATATGTGCCTGTAGAACTAAACAGTCTTTTTCTGAAGATATCATAAGCTGGACCAAAATCATAGTAACTTTACTTTGGATTAGGATACATTCTAGGCTACTTTTATGTTTCTATTAAATAGAATTAACATGCAAAATTATGCAGCACAGAAGTGCCACTATGACACCTAGAGCAAATTTAGCGTTCTGCATATTTAAAGTTGTGTAGAATCAGAACCATCTTAAAAAATGAAGCAAATGTGGCACATTGGCTGCATTCCAGCAGTCACATAGAACTGCTGACATTACTAAAATCTAGATAATTTAGTCCCATATGGGAATCCATACCACAATTATATTGTCCCTGTTCTGACACAGTCCTGATTTTGCACTTCTTTAAGCCTAGCTTTTTATAATTTTAATTCCCTCCACCAATAAAGCAATTTGCATTCACACAGCTTTCTTCGCTAAGTGAGAGTGAAAAAGAAATCTGTTACATGACCTTGGTCTTTTTTGCAGTTGATTACAAGGAAACAAACTCTTCAGCTAAACCGTTCTCTCATCTGTTTTTAATTGATGTAGAACATTGCACTACAAACCATAGGAGAGAACTAAACAAGTAGCACACCATAGCAGGTGACAATTCACTTTCATTTAAAGAATGCATATGTGAGGCAAATCTTCCCGCACGGGAAGAGATGCAGTACACACACTGGAAATTTTCCCAGGTATACATACACAATATTTGCTGCTCACCTTACTTATTAAAACTCAAGGAGCTACAAAGTGTCCCCACTGAATCTTGCAGCTTTGTAAGCATTAGTCTGACTTGTTGGAGTCAGTTGTACACACAGTGTAGAATCAATCTGTACGTGTTCTCTGGCCACCTGTCTAGGATTTTGGGGCATCTAGTCAGTATTAATGCTATGATCCTTCCTGCAGATGTCCAAAGATCCATTAGATTACTGATAGAGTGACATGGTACTGCCAGAAGTGTTAGAATGAGCAGATATATCTAAAGGAACGACAAGAATCAAAAGAGGAGTATAAAAGAAGATATAAAAGAAGCTATAAACACTGACTCTGTACTGGCATCAATTAAAATAATATTACTTTTGATTCAACTCTTAAAATAAATTGCCAGTCACCAAGGGCTACACCTGAGTGCTATCATGCTAGTCACCGCATAGACAGCTGGGGTCCTCAGCCAGAGGATGTGCAAGCAGAGCCTGATTATTTCCACTCAGGTTCTTTTCTGTGAGAACTGGGATCAACTCCACTGTCATTTGATGAATCTACGGTAATTAATACTCATTGATGATATGGCCCTTATCCTAAACATTTAATAGAAAAAATTAATTCTGGATAAATAGTTCTTTAAAGCACTCCAGATAGTAGTGACATGAATCAGGTTTTATTTGTTACTTATTTTGACATTCTTAGGCAATGCGACAGAACAAAAACAGCATGTGAAGAGTATGATGAAATTAAAAATTAATTTAATTTTAAAGAAGAGAAAAATTATCCTCATGATTCTTCTTAATTTCTGGCAGTTCTGGACAAGGAACTTCTTAACATGTAAGACTGTGACAGACATAAGGAATATTTTTTCAAATTTTCAATAAAAATGAAGAAACCAACAGCAAAGCCTGCTTATTATTTTAATAAATGAACTGACACTCCATTCTTTGTATTTCACTTTCTCTTGTTTTCTCTCACTTTTCACTCTCCAGCTACTTTTTTTTTCTTTCACACAGGCTCCAGATAAATACATTTCCCTTTACTCAACAGAAGATTAACATTCCCACAGAACCAGCACTGTTAAGATTGGCTACTGTAATTTGTTTGAAGGATTGATTTCATGTTCAAAACATTGGAACAACAATGTTTGTCAGTAAAATAAAATATTGAACATAACTTTGAGTTAGACATGATATTAATTAATAATGTTTTTCAGTGCCTCACTTTCCGTAAAAGGTATAGGGTTTGGATCAAAGATCAAAATGTAACATTATACATTTTGCTGGAAAAGGCTCATTTTTGTTCGAAGTACTTGAATGCAGCTGGTTAAGTTTGCCATTCTATATTTTTACATTTGATTTAAAAATAAACTTTACTATTATTTATTTTGAAAATATTATATTTTCTTGCTTTATTTTGGCAAAGAATAAACAATTGTTTCATTCTCACAGTGAATTGTCTTAAAATTGTCCTGAATAAGCTTACCAGCTATGAACAAAGACAACCAAACAATTGTGAAGCTAAAGTGTTCTAATGTACTAAAAAGGAAATACATGGAAGTATTTTTTCATTCTTTTTGCACCTTGACAATAAAAGAATTGAACAACAAAACTCCACCCTAGGCTGTTGTGATTATTGGTAATTATCACTTTTCAGTGTCATTAAAACACATAAGCAACCATGATATTTCAGCTGCACGTTTTTCCGCTGTCGTTGTATTTTGTTTTAAATCAATGAGATAAAAAATGCATGTCCACCTCAGATTTATATTCTTCAAAATATCATAGTGCCTCTTCTTGTGGTTCTTGTTTTAGAGAAAATGAATACTATATGTATTAATGAGAAATCCCAGCTACGAAGAGTGTGAATAAACATGTTTTTAACATCAGTTAGCGCCTCTGTTTCCAGAAAGTTTTCCAATAACCTTTTTTCTTACTTGGAGTACACATGAAGTATACTTTCTTCTGTTTTCAGCTGACAGATAGGTGCTCCTAAATACAATTATTACTGTGTATTTTGTCCTCACATTAATATTAATTTCCCAAACAAAGATAATACTGGCAGAGTACATAAAATTAATGTTACTATTAGGTCATTAGTCACTACCTTGTGCTCAGTCTAAAAAAGGCAGGAAGCATTAATCTGAGTGTATTACATGGGATTGTTGTTCATCTTAAGGAAAAGGTTAAAAGAAACCTTTTATTTCAATAGGGGCATTAACATAAAGAAAATATAAACACACAGCAACCCCAATAAACTCAAAAATTCTGTTTCTTTCTTCAGGCTGTGAAAGACTGAGAGCCATTTCTCATCATTCCTGAACGCGCTCTGTTGTAGAAAGAGCCTAACAAGGATTAAAAAGGCCGTCCTATGCATGCACTTTGCTAAATCCATGCATGCCATTCTAGGGCGACTGTACTGTCTGAACAAGTTCTCCCTGTTTGCATGTAAGAAATAGCTGGCTCAAACAATTCATCTGATCAGTGAGGCTCAGTCAGAGAGTGTGCCAGTTCAACTATATGCAGCCTAATACTCTTTCCATGAATGACGGTTAAAAAGGGCTTTCTTGCTTGAATGATCCTCCATAGGATGTGGAAATAGGCTCAGCTGGGGAAGGGAGGCAGAGAAAGAGGGAAACCAGCACTAAGCATCACTGCTTAGGTCCTGTTGGCTACCTGGCTTTTACTACAGTGCAAGGAGACAGATTTACAGTAAATTCATATAAAACTGTCTGTCAAAAAGCTATTCATTCTGTATCTGTTACAAAGCAGTTATCTGAATGGGGCAGGAGGTCAATGTAATTGCACGATGGCAATAGGACAGTGAAAGAAATGCACTGGGGGGGATCCTTGCTTCCTCTTATGAACTCTCCCCCCTCTCCCCTCCCCCAAGACATGTGCATTTTTCATCTCAGCAATTTTCCATGAAACAGAGAAAACATACACGGAGCAGAGCAGAGGGTTGCATGATGCTTGAGGATGGAGCAACAGCACCAGGCAGAAGGAAAGGTGCCATTCTGCCGTGTGTTAAAATTATTCGGTGCAGTGTGTTCACCAGTCCCGGTTTCAAGAATTTCTGTACAGTCATCTACTTCTCATGTGTTTAATTGTTTTGAAAGATTAAGACATGGAAATGTCAGAACTGGTCTGCTAAGTATCATAACCAAAATATAGCTTGGATAATAATTATTCCACTGAGAGTGGAGAAAGAGAGACATTTTACCATTACTATTGCATAAACTGTAGAAGGACAAGAACCTCACACTACAGCTACAATAAGCACACGGTACATATATACTGGTCCAACTGGACTGAATGCATAACAAATCCAGATTAATTCCACTGAGCTCAATCATTATATATCAGTATATTCAAGAGACTCTAGTTATTCACATCAAGATCTGAAACTAATTGCAAACTAATTTGTTTTTATATTTCACATGAATATTTCACCTTCTAAAGGTTATGTCAGTAACAGACATAGTAGTAGGAAATAAATAGGGCAACCCTGTTTACTATATGCAGGGTGAAATGAAGACTATCTCAGTAAGAGTTTCCCTGTATTGGTCCTGCAGTGAACTCATTGCTTGGCTGGAGAGATACTCATCCGTAAAAGTTCAACAAGTCTTCAAACCAACCAGCCTATAACCCATCTTCCTTTGAAAAGACAGAGTAAGCCTGAAGATTGTGAAGCTTATACACAGAGAGCAGATTTCAAATTATTTCAGGCCAGATACAAAGCAGACCGCTATAATGTGAATTCCCCATTACTATCCCACTGAAAACATTTCTACTTTCCTACTGGAATCTCTTCTCAGTGACGAATTACTTGCTCTTCATGCTTACTCAGTTCTGACCTCACCTGAATACATCAATTGCACCAAATACTGCAAAGCTTTCCTAGATTTGTGATGTGGTCAAATTTCAGACAGCTCAACTGTCTTCACTTAAAAGAAGAGGTGATGATGTTCCAGAGACCTGAAAGGCAAGTGACAGATGCTTTATCCAACAAGACATCCTGCCCTTGGAGTAAGTATATTGTAATTTGCCCATTCTATGAATTATGCTACATCCTCTGTGCCTGTTTTAATAATTTGACAATTGTGCAAGGTGATCCAGATATTATTTCATGATGTTTTAGTGAGGGGTTTTCGTTCAGTTTATAGAGGGGGGTTTTTTCAGTCTGTCTAGTGCTGAAATTTCTATTCCAGGTTTCATGTAGTTGTAAAAGATACACATGTGCATAATGTCACTTATTCTTAACCTGTCAGCATCAATGAGGCATACTGTATCTGGCCTTTCCACAAACCCAGAGAATGGTAATTCACTAGAAAAAGTTTGCTAAAGAAATTTCCATAGTTTTTTATTTCTCTTCCTTTCTATAGTCAGATTCCCATCTCCGGACCTGCAGGAGACTTACATTTGGGGAAGAAATACATGGCAGCTCAGGGCTTGAAAGAGCCATGGAAAAATTCAAAGCAATCTCTGGATATGTTAGCTGCCAAGGAGTTCCATGTTGTCATGAGATGGTATCTCAGGACTCCCACGGTCCTCAGGCGGGAGTCAGGCTTCCTGTGGGCTATTTGTTGGAAAATCTTATTGCCACTGTTATTAGATGCCCCATTAAAATTAAGGTATCCCTGTTTTTTAGCGATTTATAGTGATTAAAGAGTAGAAATCTTAATTTCTCCATGAGTGTGATCTGCCAACAATCACACAAGCCCACGCTATCTGCTCTGGTCACTGTAGGAACCTCAGGAGGTTGCTGGGTCCAGATGGCTCAGTTTATCGCAGTACACTACTGAGTCTCTTAAAGGGGCTGCATACCATCTGGGCAGATCTAAAGCCAAAAGGAAATATACTGGATCCTGTGGAAACAGGTCTCGCACACTGCCCTAGTAATCTTTGTCTGTCATCTACCTGTGCTTCTGACTGAGGTACGGGTAGGAGACTTCATAGGGAGGTGCAATTACCAGATCATATTGAAATGAAGATCCTAATAATACATGACCACCTAATATTATTCTCTTCTGATTTCACTTTTCTCTTCTATTAATCACTTTTTACAACTGATTAAGGGAGAATACAGCAAAAGAAGAGATGTGAGACCGGTTTCTTTCCCTACCAGAGAGTCCAAGAACATTTGCAACTTTGTGGAAGCACAGTAAGTGTAAGTAGTTGATGGGGTTTTTTGTGTGTATGTATACATATACATCGATTTACAAATTAAAATGACAGTGAGAATACTAAGTTAACATCATCAATTACTATTTCATTTTTGCAGCATGTTTGCTACCACCTGAAAAATGCTATAGCTTGGACAGCTGCATTTTTCTCACGCATAGCCAGAAAGCCTATTGAGTCAATCTCACCTGTGCTAGAATCATAAGCAGCAGAGTTTAAATACACGTGAGCCGCTTCAAAATTTTGTGAATCACTTTATATATTTTTAAACTCTACCTTCTCATAATTTAAGTAGCTAAGAAGTATGTGATCAATCATTCTAACAAATAATTTTATTCACCATTGTATAAAATGCATGGCACAGGCTCATGTGATCGTGCATGTGAATCACAGCATTTATACTGCCTAAGGCACATGAACACCAAGGAGCAGCCTAGACCCAGCTGATTAAGCTATAGTGCAAAACAACACCTCAGTAGTTAGAGGTATGACAGCCAACAGTGGTTTATTGGACCACGGAGTATAACATTGTAATTTACTTCTTTAATACATGTCATGTTCTCTCTTCTTGTTTCCCCTTATAGAGTGAAATATGTAGGTAAGAGATTGCCGCACAGTTTCATGTGTTACGTCCCTCCAAAATTAGAGAGTAACAAACTGTCTGTATTAGCCAGTACATTTGGTACAGTGCCATAAATCACTGAAAGTGCAGGTGAGCATCTAGAGGTTTAAAAAGTCAAGAAAAACTAAAAGACTTCACGTATCTGCCTAAAGCAATTCTAGAGCTACAGTACAGCTAGACAAAATTCTACACTTCCTAGCCCTGCCTATTTTATTGTATGTTTTTAGCCATTATTTTTTTGCTTATTGACAGGAAACCCATGATTTATAGAGTCTGGCTCAGGGCAGATATTTAAAAGATCTTATTTTTTTTCTTCCCAAAACATAGTAATATGGGCCAAAACTATTTTTTTGTGCCTGCTTTTGTTTCAAAACTGGAATTCGTAGCCTTCTTCCAGAAGAACAAATTATTGGTCACAGATAATTTATTAAAAATAGCTTGCTTGTTTATGAAGTAAACACATGTAAAACTGATGAAATTATTAATGTCACAGTGTTAACTTTCTTCTTATAAATATAGTTTAGCAGTGCTGACATCGCAATTACAGTCAAATGTTCCGGCTCTTTGCTTATTTGCTCAATCTGTCAGTCCACTATGGGGGGAGACAAATTGTAGTGAGCATTTGACAATGCACAAAAGAGATATAAGACTATTCTGATTAAACCTTGGTGAAAGATTAAATGACTCTGAATACTTGCCAGATTTTTCAGACATGACATTTTTAACCAATGTTACTAAACTATTTTGCTCACCACAGGTTTAAAAACATTTAGGGTAAAAATAGTGTATGTAGCTCACAGACCAGTCAGTTGTTATGTTTCGGAACCGACAGATTAATAGCTGCATTCATGCGGTATGTCTCAGTGACATGAATTGTGTATTTTACTGGATCAAAATCTATAGTATAGCTCATCCATACTCCGATGACAAACCCCAAATGAATGAATCTTCTGACAAAACTTTCTCATTCACATCAGAGCAAGAACATCACAGATTTGACTCTACGTTACCAAGAAAAAGAAGTATTAAACTACTTTCAAATTCAATCATCCGTGTAAGAGGACTATAGCACAGGCAAATTTTGAATAGACTAACTCCATACATTTCAGAATCAGACAATTACTAAAAAACATAAAGCTGTGATTTCCATGACTTTAAAATGCATGATAAGGTTTCTACTGACTTCAGCTGTGTAGGACTGGGCCCTTACTACAGATTTTGGCACATAATCATAGAAACAGGTAAGGTGGAACACGTGAGCTAAAACTACTTGTTTACATTCCTATGGGTGGTTAAATGTCTTGACTGTCCTCCATACAAAAGCATGCAAGAAATGGAAGGCCAAAACTGCTTAGTATGTTTTTTTACAGGCAATCCATTCAACTTTGGCATTAAAGTTGCTAGACACTAAAAAGGATTTTGTTCTAGTGCATATTGAATTCATATATTGGAATACAAAAAATATTGGTCTACTTGTAGTGACAATATCAGAAAAAAGCCATACAAAATTTAACATTTCTTAATCAAAGAACTGTGAGTGATGACATCAAAAGCAGGGGCAGTAAGGCACTAAACTCCCCATTTCTAGAATTATATTCTGCATTTATAATGCAAAATACATACTGAAGCCTGTTCATCTACACTGTTTTTATATCAGCTGAGGATTTGGTCTTAAATTTCTATTCTAGTAAGACTTTTTTTAAAAAAAATGATATTTTTCTGAAAGAATAGGACCCAAATAGACAGTTTGGGCCTTTCATTTACAATTGATGAGACACGTATTGAAACTGAAACACATAAGTGACACATTTCAGAAGTCTCTAATAGACATATGTTTACTTTCTGAGTGAATGAGAGTATTATATTTGCTTTCTGTTTCATAAGATCTGAAGGCTGAAAAAAAGTCTCATGCTCACAATGAAAATGTATTTTGATTTATGATTTGCCAGATTTCAGTGATGACTTCTCTCAAAAGATAGAGGAGTCCTCTGTATGGGTCTCATAAAATATTTAGATAGCATAGAACAACACCAGAGAACTAAAAAAAATGCAGTTCTCACAGTTTACAGAAATAAATAAATGAAATTGAAAAAATTCTTTAAAAAGCTATTTCTTTAGTATTCTGCTTTTACATGCACCAAAGGCACCCATTAAAACTGACAGGAAATGGTGAGCTGGGGAAAACCTAGAAATTAAGACCTTCTTGTTGACATTATCCTGGTTAGATAAATTAAAATGATAATTACTGTCTGCCCCAACAAACTTATTACTTACATTTTCCTGTGCATTCTTTTCATATTTGCAATATGTAGAATTTTTTTTGTTTAATTTTTATATATAAAAATCTACATGATTATATACTTTTCAGATGTGATAGATGAATGATTAGTATGATTCTTAAGTTCACCTTCCAGCAAATACTTAAAATACATATAAATTCAGTAGAGTGAGCAATCTCAGTCTAAGTCAATATGTCTGGCAGAGCAGTGTGTAAAATGCTAACCTTACAAAAGATCCTGTAAATTTACTGCCCAGTCCTGACCTTAATATTTTAAGTGGTAAAACTCCAGCTGATAGCGGTAAGAGCAGAATCAGGCCCCTACAGCCTAGGTTTCTAAGGTTTTCTCCCCCTTTCTTCCCCCTCCTCCTACAACAGCTTGAATTCCTGTATTCTGATTAAGATAGATGGACTATTTGCATCCTATCCATATTCATAATCCTCCTTTTCAGTGTCAACCCAAAATACCGCATTTGTTGCCCAGGCAGACACATGCAATGTCTTCAGAAGGTTTTGCATAGATGGATAAGGACACATCCCTTTTCAAATTTTGCAGAATAGGTGGCCACTAGGTGAATTCATGCTGTTAAAGTGCTAAGAGACCAGAACAAAAAACATGTCTTTTGTGTGTGACAGAAACTGTAATTAATGATTTCTCCCCTTTTTGCTAAAGAGAAAAGGGAGATGTGCTGCTGACAGGCATTTTATTAATGGTTTCTACCATCTTAGTATACATAAAAGGCATTATTGGTTGCAGTGCTAGTTTAAAAGATTTTTTTTTTTTTGAGGAAATGCTGAAGATGTTTCATGGATGAAAAATGAAGGCAATCTGTCCACTGCCACTGAAAGTTTGGGTTTCAATAATAAAATTGAAACTATTGTGACAGTTCCTATTGTATCCTTTAACCATCTGCCTCCTGCTGGCACAATCAATGATGGCATCTGCAGGGACATGGTCACCCTTACCTAGTTTCTCTCTTATTTCAGCAACAAAACCTGTCAATACTGTTTCTCATGGCTGCTTTTCTAAGGAGATTTATCAGCCATCTAGGTGTTGGTACTTATTTTAGCGACTGTTGGTCTGTTGTTGCATTGAGAACCAATAGGAGAGAAATATTCAGCCTGGCACACAAGAAATTAGACATGCATTTTCCAGTTGCGACAATGGCAGCTGACTGCCTAATCCAGAGGGCAGAGCAGTGATGATTTACTCTTAGACCTTGCCTGTACTATGGAATTAAAGTGAATGAGAATCACACAATACCGCATTCCTTTCTGAACTATATCACGTAGGAGAATGTGACAATTCCACATGCATTTCGTAAATTTGTGCTTATTTTCCTTGGGGGGGAAAAAAAAAAGTAAAATAATTTTGAAATATCCCAAGCGAAAAGCTGAAAATAAGAGGCCAAATCCTAATTCCGTGTAAATGAAAGGCGGCAGCTTGACTGTTCAGATAGCGCTATGCTCATTTACACTGGCTAATGGGCTTCCCATTGCTTATGGACAGACAAGAAAACAGCCATTTGTCTAGGTTAGTACTCCTTCCACAACACTTTGAGAAAATGTTTTGCTTTGCCACTGATTTGTGAACAACTTAATAACTTCTGTGAAACAACAAGGAGCAGACATTTACCACATGCGTTCACAATAATGCAATCAGAAAACATGTTGGGGAAGGGATTTACAGCAGTTTGCACACTCCTCTCCAGACAGAAACAACCAAGTAGCAAAAGGTTCTCCCTGTATTTTATTGGTTTGCTGATATCCTAATTTTAAGCACAAAAATCTTTTTTCGTGACTATTTAGCTCAGTGTTATAACTGACAAGTGTTAAATATAGCTGTATTAGTTAGTTAATAAAATATCTGTCCCTTTTCTACGCAAATGTGCGGTTCTTTTAATTCAGTTTTTCAAAGTTCATTTCTAGAAGTCCTGGAAAATGTATGTTTTGGGAGACAGCTGGAAATGCACTGTTTGCACACTGATCTATACTAGCAGCCATTCATTTTCTCTGGGAATTTTTCTGTAAGCTCCCTTATTGGGAATATGCTAATGACATCCGCCATGATTACTGATTTTCTTTGAATCGTTATTCCTCTGTGGGCAAAGCAATCAGAAAGGGAGAACAGGAGATTTACTTCTTGCTTGTGTGCCTTCTTCAACCATCTGCTCTATCCTGATTCATTTGAATAAGATCTGCAGTTTTAGATTCTTTACTCTGGCATTCTGAAGCATTTTAAAGCTTAAAAGGAGTTAATAGTTATCTATCAGTGTCACAAACGTGGTACTGTGATGCATTCTAAGAGCAAGTTTGCCTTCCAATGGTTTACAGGGCCAGATTAATTTTATTAAAGTAAAAAATTACAATGTTCTTTAACAGCTTCATTATTTCAGACAAGTCTTTTGTGAGCACATTTATTATCTGGAGCGTGGAGTATAAAAGCTGAAAGAAAGGGAACTAATTTATAAAGCAAGAACGTTTTAAAAATGGAAATTGTTAAGCTACTCTCCCCCATACATGGGAAAAATAGAGGGCAAAATTGTGATCAATTTAATGAAAATACAACCTTGTAAAATGCACTGCAGTTACTAAATTCTTGCACCTGTTCTTTTACCTGGGTGAATTTCTGAAGTACATTTACACGAGGTCGTTTTGATTTTAACAAAGGTGCTATTTAGCTGTATCAAAATTCAATTAAATTGTTCTCTCAAATGAAGTACTGGCCTCATATAACAAGTTTCCCATGCACAGTGATAATGATGTGCATGCTTTGTTTTTTTTAATAGGATGCCACTTTTCTGCTGCTTTATATGTACACGCCAGGTTTAAAACAGCACTGCTAATTGCCAAAAGACCATTTTGTACAACAGTAACGGAAAATAAGCAGGAAGAAGACATCGTAGCAAGACAGAACTAAGCACAGACATTCAGAGAATTGTATTGAATACTTATGCATTGTCTTTTCACAAGCCAGCAACCTTTGAAATGTTAAGGAAAATTAGTGTTTGGGAATCATAAACTTCTTTACTATACTTATTTCAGAAATACTGTTAATGAACACAAAAAGAGAGCCTCTCTAATCGGTCCTGTAAATTAGTTCATAATGCCTATAAAAATAGAGATCCTTCTAAAAAAGTATAGAAAATCTTTAGATTAACAAGCAGTATATAAGGATCTCCAAAGCACACGATGACCCATTTTGTTACTTTTAAAACCAGAAACTGAAACTAATGCGAAATTATTATTAAAATGGAATGGTTTTGTCAGTTTCCTTGGTGTGGCCATGGACATTAAAACCTCTGCCTACCATTGCTACTGATTTTTAAGTAATCTTTTCTGGCAGCCCCTGTTGATTAGTATTCTGATTTCTCCTTATCTTTTTAAAAATAGAATGACAATACAAAAGACTGAAATGGCAGTGACCTCCCTGCTAGAATTAGTTATCGGGAGCCACTTTCTATCAACTAACTTCAGCTCCTTTCAGAGCTCTCAGAAAGAGAGCTGCAACTTGTGTGAAGAAAGAGCAGTTATTTGAGAAAGGGTTTGCCTGATCTCATTCAAATGAAGGGAACTTACAAACACACTTTGTGTTTGCTTTTAATTAGAGGTGCAACTAAACTAAACCATAAATTACAGGGCTCACTGAATTTGTGACTTGGTTATCCTGGAGATTAGAAACAGCGACTACAGTTTCTTTTGGTTTACAGGTGTATCAATCTTTGAAATTCCCTATTCCATATCTCACTGGAGGACTGGAAATCCAGATTTAATTTTTATGGTGGTTTTTATACTCAGCGTCAATGTGGTTCCATGAATTTCAAGGATTGGTCTCAACCTTATTTTTACTTTGATGTATTGTACAAAGCAAGCAGTTTTGAGAAACATGAATAAAAACAGAAAAGCAGAATTCTAGCTTAATAATTCATAAGAAAAAATTCTTAACACCAAATTAAAGATAGGCAGGTAGCCAATGAAATACAGTGGAGAAGAAATCATAGAAACAGCAGCGCTATTTTTCATAACAACATAGATACCTCCTATTTTGCTGGTCAAGTATACTGCACATAAAACACATCTAGTGAAATATTAAGGCCTTTTAATTGAGAAACATTTTCTCATCTTGCATTTGTATTTCTCGTTCTTCCTAATGAAAGCCGTGCTTTACTGCTACAACTTGTGCAATACGGCTTGCTTATTTCACGGTTAAAGCCACTTAACACATGTAGCTCTGGCTCTTTAAGTACCTAGCCTCACAGTGCAGTAGGAATATTTTAATCTCCTCCTCAATGTGTCTCTGTAGTCTTAAACATTTTTACTATCTTTATTTCTACTAAAAAACCTCAACAACCTGATTACCTATCCAAGCAAGAAGTTTCTGAAAAACAGAGCACCAAATGCTAGTCCCTCTTGAAAAGCTGAGAGGAAAGTAGCGGAGGTAGTAGGTTTATTCTTTACAGAGAATTGCAGAATATCTCCAACTGAAAGGTACAGTAATAACACCAGTTAATAGGTCCAGCCTGCTCCCGTATTAATGGCCAGCAAATGCAGGAAGATCTATGACTTACGTTTAACTCCGTTAAAAATACCACATCTCCACCTCTGCAATGGCAACTGTACAGAGTTCAGCTTTGGGGTACCTGGGGGGAAATGTTAGGTCTGCATAGGCTGCCTTACAACAAAGTCCGTGTACGTCAAACTTTTTGGCCCTTGTTAAAATACTCAAGTCATGAATACACCATTTGTTCTAGGCACTTTACATAGTCGTAATTACAGTAATGTTTGAGAGCATCAAGATCTTTACAATTATTAACTCAAGCATATGAAATGCCAGTGATGAAGATGACACTTCAAATTTTTTATCCAATTTTGTTGCATATTTATTATATATTTTATCTAAATAAACAAAACGAAAAAAAGAAAAAAAAAGAGAAAAATGGTGAGACTGTAGACCTAAACTGCTAGTGAATCATGCTGAACCTGAGAATTTCTTTCAAGCTATAGAAAAGTACTAGCAAATTCTTTTTACTACAATTTTTCTCTCTTGAATTCAAGGTAGACACATGAAGGGGATTTTCCATTAATGAAGAATGCAAAATGACAAGGAAAAAAACAACACTAGAAGAAGCATCAGAAAACAGTCAGACAAACTATCTTGGAATCCCCAAATGAGATCCAGATATACTGCCTCTTTGAGTCTCTCCACAAATATATTTGGATAATGTAGAATAACATCCCTGTGTCCAGTTTAAAATGGCATGTGCTAGTTTATGTTTTCCTGTGTATTCTTCAACATTCAGATTTTAGACTGAGGATTATTCTTTGAAGTGTCCAAAAAAGATAACACCACTACGAGTAAACACTGTAATAATTCAATTTCATGTAAGTTTTCTTGTATTGGTGAGACTGGATATATACAGACTAGCAAACCACTGGCATAGCTGCATTTATATTTCTTTTCAGAATACACTGTATTTCTCATCTGTGCTACAAAACGGAAAAAGGATTTCCTTTCATTTGTGTATGATGTTATTTGGAACTGTTAATCTATCATGTAGACACAGTCAAATGCACCTTGTAATTAACACATACCAAATTCATTGCACTTAGGTAGGAAGCTAGTTGATGTACACACAAGACAATTGTTCATACAGCCTGCTCTGGAAGTTGAAAGCCTTTCATTTAATGCACACAACAAACCTAATGTGATTTTAAAGATGCAGTTTTTTTAAATAACCTGAAGAATGGAAAGGGGGAAAAAAAGACAGGAATAAAATTCTTGGCTTACAATGCTTCAAAACAAATGTTTTGCAGATAACATAACATACACATTTTTTATATTAAAAAAAGTGACAAACTGGTGACAAAAATAAGACTTAATTCAGAATCCTTTGAATGGTCTCATAATTTGGGTCCAGCTCCAGAGAAGATTAAAATTTTCTCAAATTGTATTTTTGGGAACCGCAGGACCCACAATCCAGTCATTTTTCTGACAAAGGAGAAAATTTCTTCATGATATATACATATACACGCACTATGCTTTTAAATTCCTGACATCTCTCAGCACTGAGATTTTCTGGTTTATGCAGCCACAGGGATGTTTCCATAGAATTAATTTATGTAATATGCAGTTACGTGCAAAGATTTTCTCCACATGACATTCAAAGAAACAGTTTCAGTAATTCAGTTAAGTTGAATCAATGGAAGTTATACCTTTGTGTATGTTACGGGCAGTCATTGACTGAGAAAGGAAACTGACTTTGGGAAGTACTAGACAGACGTCAGGATAGCTGACAGCTTGGAGACACAGAGAACATCAGATTCAATGTGTACTTTTGTGGCAAACATTTCAGTCCAGCAAAAAAAGGCCACATAGCACAAGCTTGACTAGACTTCTGTAAGAAAGCACAATCTGGTACGGAGTGAAGGTAATGAAAATTGTCTCTCGGTGCCTCTTTGCCATCAAAATTTAGCAAACATCTAGCAATCTCTACAATATATTCTTGCAAATCTCTATGCTGACTGTACAAAAAAAAATCTCACGTCATAAATACTATGGTTAGCTACAGCAAAACCTATTTAAATAACTTCGGCAATTGATGCATTTTAAATCCCAGCTGTACTATCCATTCTCAAAATACCTTTAAATCTAAACATTAAGGGACAAAGGAACAGAAACCAAAATGCTGCAGGAAAACATGATTGAATTAATCATTAGCTATCATTCCTATAGATTAATACACTGATCAATAAGCTTCTGTTAACTACTAAAGAAATGGTTTGTATTTTCTCGAGTCATACACTAGTGTAAAAACAAGGACAAGGAGGAGCCTCAACCAAGCTTTGTATGTGAGTTAATTAAGCTTTTGGAGTAATTGTCCTCTCATAAACCTCAATAGATTTCTCTCAGTTTCTTTCTCAGATACTGAACTCCCTAAGGATTTTAATTTCCTTCTTCAGTTCCTAATTACTGTACTCCACTCAGGTTCCGGTTATCTTGTTTTCCCTCTCTGAGTGCTGTTTTACTCCTTTCAGCTCCTTGCTGCTCCTCCTTAGGATCTAGTTTCCCCATTCAAGCTGTTTTACCATGTTATTCTGGGGAGTCATTTAGTATCTCTCTCCTTTTTTCTTTTTTTTTTTTTTTTTT